>CM053763.1:107416465-107499455 GCA_028658305.1 Pachyuromys duprasi
GCATTTTGTGCCATGGCGACCACATATGTCAATACCGCGTCGTCCCTTCTGGGAGCCAACAGAATCTTTCAAAATTATCAGGGAAAAATGTTTTCCATCATCAATCCAGCTTGGGAGACATTTTGTTAGTGACACGTATGTTCTTTCCCCCAAACAATGAAGTGTTCTGTGTGCTAACACCATAGCTTAAAAAAAAAAAAAGTAAAACAAAAGTCTGCATTTTTATAAAACTTGATAAAAAATAGTATTTCAAACTGTACAGTCACCAGAAGTACACAGTTATCAAAAATGCACACACGTCACTTGGCATCTCCAGCACCTTCAGCTTTCTGTGCCTAAACGAAAAAACAGAGAAAGTCAACATGTAAGCTAAAACTTACCTGCTCATAGTTCATACCTGCACAGTAACATCTTGTTTCCAGGCAGGTAAGACACCATGACTGCACCTTCAACAACGGCCCACATTACCAAACCACCCCCGACTGACTCTGACTTGTGAAGACCCAATGTCACTTCCAGCTTAAAAACTTTACAGTACCAACACTTCAGGACAAGTGAACCCAGTTCCTTTTAGATAAGTGATTTGCGGAAATAAGGACTTCAAATAGAAAGAAAAGCACATCAAACCCAGAGTGATACAGATATAAGGGGCAATAAAAACTTTGGGGATCAATAACATCCACCCAATCGTGAATCAGCAACTGTACCTGGTCTGTTTTGGCGTCTCCATTTTCCGCAGGATTATTTGCATCCTTACCAGCGTCAGCCTTCCCTTTCTTCCCCTTGGGTACCTTCTCTCCCTTCTAAAGCCAAGGAAAGGTCTCTCAGCTTGCACAGCATGCATTAGCCCCCGACACAACTACAAAGTTCTGCAAAGTAGGCTGGACTACTGAAGAGACAACCCTCCCACTAAGCTAAATTAAATCATAACCTGTGGCCCTCAGGACACAAAGGGTCATTTAAATTTAAGTTACATATAAAAACATTCATTTTAACAGCCAAATAGTTTTTTTTTCTTTTTGCCTAGGACACTAACATGACAAATATCAGGAATAAGGCTATCAATATAACTTTACAATCCCCACCGACGGAGTCACCATTATGTTGAAGCAGGTGTCAAGGTGGTGAAGACAGCTCTTTCTGTGAAAATCATCAATCTAGTATTGGCACCAACAGACAGTGTCTCAGGACTGCTTACCTTTGCAGGGGCCTTTTTAGGCTTGGGCTCTGGCTTTGGAGGAGCGGGTTTCTTATTTTGGTAGGCAGGGGAGGAAGAGGAAACCATTAGCACCACGGACCAAAGAAACAACCCACCAAACCACATCCCGGGCAACTCTTATCAAGGTTCTTGGGATTGCTCTTCTATACAGTGCCACTAGAAGTCAGGACAACAGGAAACTCCGGGTGAGCAACACCGCAGGGAAGTATACTCCCAATCAGCCACAAACTATAATTCAGCGGAATTAAAGGGAGCCCCCAAACGTCTCCCAACCTCCGGTTAAGTTATGAGGAACTCGGAGCACACACACTTACAGCAGATAACCTTGCAGATCTTCTCTGTGGCTATTAAAAGAGAAACACAAAGTAAGAAAAATAAGCACAGGTTTCACCCGCAGTTCGTTTCACAGGAAGGAACGCGAGTGGAGCAATTCCTGGTCAGCTCCCAGGGCACGGCTGCGGCCGGCTACCGCCCAGAGACCCGAGTGGTCTTCGCGGCACGCCTCCAACGGGCCAGACTCACCTCGTCCTTCACCTTGGCTTTATCTCCTTTAGCATCCCCTTCGGCCTGGAAAAGGTAAGAGGTCAAACCTGTAACCGCGGAGGCAAACCTCCGCCGCCGCCAACTTTTGCAGGCGGCGTCCGACAGCGCGCCACTGCAGCGGCGTTAGCGGAGACGGAGCCCGGCGAAGCGCACGGAGGACCCGGCGGCTCGAGCGCCGAGCGCGGGAGACGCCGGAGCGGGGACCGGGCGGCGCTCGCCGCCACCAGCCGGGCGGGAGCAACAGCTGCCGCCGGTGCAAACAACCCCTCCGGGGGCGGAGCCCGGCGCCGTCGCCATGGCAGCCGTCGGGGGCGGGCGCTCGGGGGCCCGTGGGCGGCGGCGCGCGGCCCGTGCGCCGGGGGCGGGGCTCCGCGCGGCCCCGCCCCTCGCGGCGGCAGTTTTGGCGGCAGAGCGCGCCCCCGCCCGCGCGGGCCAGCGCCGCCTTCCCGCCCTTTCGGGTTTGAATCGCCCGCTCGCTCGCCCGCGGGGAGGAGGGGAGGGGGCTGCCGTGGGGGAGGGGGCGCGGGCGGCCGGAGGGCGCCGCGTAAACAGCTGCCAACATGGCTCCTCCGGCCGCCGAGCCTCCAATATGGCTCCTGCCGCCCGCGGGCAGCGCGCCGCGCGCGGTCCGCCCGCAGCCCGGCTCGGCTGGCGCCCCGCGCCGCGCCCGTCCTCCCGCCGAGTCCCGCGCTCGAGGCGAGCGGCGGCTGCCGGGCGCCCGCGCCACGTACCTTTCTTTTGGGCATGGCGGCGGTGGGGGACGGCGGCGCTGGACGCGGGGGGACAGACGGCGGCGCGCGGGCTTGCTCTGTCCGGGGGTCGCTCTCGCTGCTTCTTCACACTGCTCGGGCTCCGGGGGGTTTATAAAGTTTTTATAGCGCTGGGAGCCCCGGACCGGTTAGAACCGGATTTCACCTCCCGCCGCCGCTCATTGGCCCAGTTGGGGTCACGTGGGCGGGGTTTAAACTCACCTCCTCTGGAGTGAGGAGGGGGTGCAGGGGGAGGGCGCGGGAGACGGCGGCGCGCCTTGGGGGAGGGGAGTGGTGGGGGAGGCGCGCGTCGAGGAGGCAGTCAATGAGGGGCGCGCGGGGCGGCGGGCGCGGGGCTCCGCTCCCGCCCCGAGCTGGCTTGTGCAAACTACCAAGTTCCTTCCACCTTATGCAACCCTGCTACCCACTTCTCCAAGCCGGGCGACACTGGGCGCATCTCGGCCCCTTTCCTTCCTGCTCCCGCCGGGGGCCCCGGGAGAGGGGTTCGCGAGGCCTGGCCGCGCCGCGCGCCCAGCTCCGTAGGCGGCGGCGGCCGCTCCGGGAGCCGCGGGCTCCAGTGGGCCGGGAGGCCAGCTTGGCGCAGTCGGACGTGCACCCTCTGGAGCCGCCACCCGGGGCATCCCTCCGTGTGCCTCACCTGGAGAGCAGTCCGCTGCATGCGGGGGTGTGGGCGGCAAGCGGACTTTTCCACACGGGGGTGCCTTTCGGGAACTGCGGGGCAGGTAGGAGCTGTCCTTTCAGCACCTACGGCTGAACCGCCTCCCCGCACGCTCAACAACCCCCCAACAGCCTTTAAGTCCCTGCACGCCAGGCCCTCTGGACTCCGTCACAGAATGGAGAAAAGCCGCCAACACACTCTGCGAACACTCCCCTCCCCCTAAGCCCTTCGGGTCTGGGATACGGCGAGCCCAGCTGCCCCCACTCGATAGAGGCCACCAAACCTGGGCTTTGCGGATGCCACAGCTGGCGAAATCCCTCCTAAGACAGCATCAGGCTAGCTTGCTCTCGGTTGCGTGAAAAAAAAAAAAGGCGGTTGAAGGAAAGCGCCGGCGGAAGATTGGGAAACAAGTAGACGAACAGGTGTGATGGCCAAGGGGCCCTTCCAGCGCACCCCAGCCCAAAGCCCAGCTTTCTAGAGCTAGCCAAGCACCCTCAAGGGAGGGTGCCAAGCGCAGAAGCAAAGCAAAGCGTTCTTTCGTTGCGGTTACCAAACAAACCTTATAGCTAAGAATTAACGAAAAAAAAATTCTATTTGATACCCATAACACAACTGGCTAACGTCTGTAACAGGGCGCTTGGTGCTCAGGTGGAAGACACAGAAATCGGTCCCACCTTATTTTTTGAGGCAAGGGTTGAAGCTAGTTTGCATTAACCATACCAGCAGAAAGCAAACGTCCACAAGTTCAAATCAAGCATTTTGCAGCCGTTGCTTCTGGGCAGCAGTGGATCTGCTGCTTCCTTCCACTCCCACAGTGCTTCCCGAGGCAGCCACCTCCGCCCCGCCCCACCCAGTGCACCTTTCCCAGAATACAGGTCCCCAGGCTGGAGGATACCAGCCCCATTAATCACCTGTACTGTACTCCAATCGGAAGAGAAAGTCAGCCAGGACTCAACAGCCAGGCTTGCTGGGCAGATTCCCTTCGCTGCCTCCAGCCTCTCATTCCCGCCTTAATTGTAGGGCTCTGCATTATAGCCACATAATTCATGCCTCCCTAATTAAAGCTGTCAACAGCCTCATTGTAAAGCTGGAAAATGTACAGCACCTGCTTTCAGGGACCTCTGTGCCAGGGATTGGTTTTGGGGAGTGCCAGGTGTATAGGCAGCCTTGCCAAAGGGTTCATTGATTGGCTTTTGGGTGTAGTGTGGGCCCTGTATCCTTGATTGAGAGGAATGATGGCCAAGAGGTTACAGTGCCCGGTATCTAGGCACAAAATGGGGGAAAAGGGGCAAAGTTATCAATCTGAAGAGCAGGTTTAACATGGCTTGTAATAGCCCACCTCTCTCTGGGGGCAAGGGGAAGAGCTGGGGAAAGGGCTTACAGACAGCAGAGTGGCAGTCAGTCTGATTCTGGCTAGTATTACTGCTCTGGGACACCTGAGGCAGAAGACCTCAGCAGACAAACTTTCTTCAAAGGTAGTCCTCTCTCCACAGCCCTGAGGGGAAGGCTGGAACAGATACAACCTTGCCTCTTGCCTGCTGGTCAGCAATGGCCCTCACAGGCTGAGGGGGCCTGGGGTGAGAGCTGCCACGCTGAGGGTAAATTGTCTTGGGGCCTATTTAAGCAGCCAGGTCAAAGAGCTGTGAGGAGCCTTGAAGACTGGGAGTGGAAATCAGTCAGAGATGGCGAGGAAAGGAGATGCTTGGTGCTCTCCAGTGCAGATGTGTGGCACACAAGGTGGCCCATGGTGGATTAGGCTCTAGGACCTCTACAGGCCCTTCTGCTCCCCTTTCTGTAGCCGCAGAGCGGGCTGGGTCTCCCTGGGGAGTGGAGCCTGGCCCATGCCCTGCAAGGGGGGGTAAAGCTTGTGTGGGCTGAGTCAACAATAGGTAATTGGATTGTAATCACCCGCCTGGCTCCAGGAACCATTGGGGGCGCTGAGCCTTTCAGTGAGCAATCAGTGCTGGTGGTGGGAGGGGGTGGAGATTCAATAGCAAATCCCAGGTGGAGAGCCAAGGGGAGGGGCAGCAGATGGGCAAATTTTCTTCCTGTCCTTCCCACCCCTTTCTTCCCTGCCCAATAATGCTGGCTGCCTATCAGTAAAAATTTACCAGTAGATCCAAATCTTTTGTGGAAGTCACATGGGGAGGGCTAAGGCAGGATGGGTAAAGGCGTGGGCTCTGGGAAGACATCTTCTGCATGTTGAAGGATGTGCTGGTGGAAAAAGAACATGCATCCAAAACCAGGGACAGGACATATAACTGATGAGCTAGCGTCCCTGCTCTCAAAATGTATTAGTTTCTGGACCGGACTCTGTACACATGGGAGACTCTCCCTCAAACTCCAGGGGGCCACTGTCTTGGGTAGCCCAAAGGTGGCTATAGGAAGCAAAACTTGCCTTTGGGGTTCCCTGCAAAGCAGAGTACAAGTCATCAAATAAGGGGAGGTGCCTTTCATCAAGAAAAGGGAGTTGGGGTCCCAGAGGCAGAGGGCAGGGCCAAGTGACTGCTGGCCAGCCTCACTTAGGCAGATGCAGTGCCCAAAAGTGCTAGGCAGTCAGCCCGCTTAAGTTCCAAGGCCTTCAGGAAGCCTCGGACTCGCTCTTCCCGTGTGTCGGAGAGTTTGTGCAAGCGTGTCCGTCGGAGCTGGGCATCCCCACTGGCCTGGAGCCCTTCTCGAAGCAGCTGCTCTGTCACTGCAGCCTGGTCCCTCTCCAACTGGTGCCTCTTCCGCTCCTCAGCATACATGTCTCGGGCCTTCTGTTGGAGAAAAGTAGGGTTTGGGGTAGGGAGATCATTTTAGGCATAGGTGGAGCTGGGAATGAAGAAGGTGGGGGTAGGGTACAGAGTGGCCAAGTACACAGACTCTGGAGATTCTGGGAGGGCTAACAGTGGGTGGCACCCGTTACACAGGCAAGACAATGGGCAGTTCATCTGTGTGGAAGTGTCTGTTTCCTAAAATTCTTTTCAAACTTAACCCTTGGAGACAGGTAAATAGTCTATTTCTGATTCTCCTACCAACTAGCTTTGTGGCTTTGGGAAGGAAGATCCTCTCCTATTCCTGTTTTCATTCATTTGTAAAGTGGGGGTTGTACCTACCTTGAAGAGAGGTTTAAAAGATTAGGGATAATAAATGCAAAATCCACTCTAACATTAGCAGGCAGAGAGCAGAAATTTTATCTATTGTTATTGTCTATTGTCCAGGACAAAATACTCACTGGGTCTTTTTATGGTCCCTAGGTCAATGCGAGGTGCCACATTCCAATTCTGTAATCTATTTTTTGGGTCCAGAACTAGACTTCCCTTCTATAATGAAGACAGGCTTGACTGAGAAAGCGGCCCTCCTGGGAATGCTGAGAAGCCAATCCAACTCTCTCAAGCCACTATGGCTGTGTAGACTAGGCATTACTCTCTAGTCTGCTCTTTCTATTAGACAAGAATCCCTTGAAGGCTCCATAGAATCAGCTCTGACATCTGGTGGCAATCAGTCTTCGGCAGCATCTCCTAGACCTTGCATTTGTCTTTAGACCAACAATAAACTCTTGAAAAGGGAAAAGATCCCTTTTTCCTCTCTGGTACCTGGAGTACTCTGCACATGAAACATTTAATCATTTGATCATGTGATCACAAGAGGGCAGGAAGGATGCTTATGGCAAAAGAGGGGGACATCCCTTGGATCAGAAGGGGCTTCATCTTATGGGTTCTCCGCCCTTGCTGGTCTGTCTGGCCTACAGAGTCTCCTCCTGCTGAATGCAGCCCACGAGTGAGAGCCCAGTGGAGTGTTTGTTTTGGGACAAGAGTTGCACAATGTTGTCCAGACTTCTGTCTTCCAAGTAGTTGGGACTACAAGCATGTACTACACCCACCGGTGAGCAATGGGGTTTTCCTATAAAATGACTACAGGTATCTCAGATCCTGTCCTTTACCATATTCAAATTTATGTTATGGTACTTTGTGGTCTTGTCCTAGCCAGCCTATAAGCTCTGAGTGCTTTGTCTTCACTCTTTTTTTGCTGTTGTTGAGGGTTTACCTGTGTAGCCCTGGCTGTTTTGGAACACAGAGATCTGCCTGCTACTGCCTCCCAGTGCTGGGATTAAAGCTGTGCGCCACAATGGCCCAGATCTTGTCTTCACACTTCAGGAGTACCCTACATGTTCACAAATACTTCATCTGGTCTCTCACTGACTCTCAAAATGGAGCTGTGAGCAACTGGGCATGGTGGTGAGCACCTTTAATCCCAGCACTTGGGAGGCAGAAGCAGGAGGATCTCCGAGTTTAAGGCCAGCCTGGTCTACAGAGTGAGTTCTAGGATAGACAGGGCTACATAATAGAGACCCTATCGCAAAAAAAAACAAAAACAGACTTTCAAAACAAAGAAAAACATTACCTGTCTGTGTTTGTGTGTGGTGTATGTATGTGTGTTTGGGGCTGGGGTGGGGCTCAAGTTGGGTCCCAGAAACCAAAGGTGGCAGTGAGTGCTTATAATCCCAGCAATGGTAGGGTATGGGCATCTCTGAAGCTCAACTGGCCTGCCAGCCTAGCAAAGTAGATAATTTCACCTCGAGTGAGAGATCCTGTCTCAAAACATAAAGGTGGAGGGGGGGAAGATGGCAGCGGCAAAGCCAGATAACATGAATTCAATCCCAGGAAGCCATGCAAAGCTGGAAAGGAGTGCTGCTTATGGTGGTCTACACTATCAACCCGAGGACCAGCACTGAGGAGGAAGAGGCAGGCGGACCTCTCTGAGTTTGAGGCTACTGAGAGAGTAGCAGACTAGCCTGACCTACATTGTGAGTTCCAGGCCAGCCAGAGCTACATAGTGAGACTATCTCAAAAAGAATAATAAAACAAAACAATAAAGAATGTAGAAGGAGAAAAATCAACTCAGGATTGTCCTATGACCTACACACACATTGCGGTATACTGTGTCTATCCACAAAACACTTAGACACACACACACTAATAAGAGTGGAGAAAGATCAAGGAATGACACCTGACATACATATACACACACATGCACATACAAACAGTACATATATGCACACAATAACCACACCACACACATACTCACACAAAAAATTGCATGAATGTTTTTCAGGTCAGAATGAATTTACCTGAAGCCCTAAAATTTGAGAAATTCCTGTCCAAAAGACTCTGACCTTTCTAATGCTATATTTCTTTCTTTCTTTCTTTCTTTCTTTCTTTTTTTTTTTTTAAGATTTATTAGCCAGCATTGGTGGTGCACACCTTTAATCCCAGCACTTAGGAGGCAGAGGCAGGAGGAGCTCTGAGTTTGAGGCCAGGCCAGCCTAGTTTACAAGAGTGAGTTCCAGGAGAGCCAGGGGTACACAAAAAAACTCTGTGGAAGTTCCCCCCCCCCCCAAAAAAAACCTAAAAGATTTATTTTAATTATTTTTCATGTGTGTCTGTGGGTGTGAACATGAGTACAGGTGCCCAGCGAGAGCAGAAACACAGATTCCCTTTGGAGCAGGCATTATAGGTGACTGTGAGCCCTGTGAGTATTGGAAACTGAACTTCATCCCTTGGAAGAGCAGGTTCCCTCGTAACAGCTGAGTTATTTCTCCTTTCTTTTTCTTTTCTTTCTTTTTTTTTAAAGATTTATTTATTTATTATGTACACAAAGTTTGGCCTGTATGTACACCTGCATACCAGAAGAGAGCACCAAATCTCATTATAGACGGTTGTGAGCCACCACATGACTGCTGGGAATTGAACTCAGAATCTCTCCAGCGCCTCTCCTTTCTTTTTTAAAGAAACTTTTTATTTCTAGGAAAAACCATAAATTGCCCATATCACACACAAAAATTTTACTTACTTTAAGGATAACCCTGAGAGACTCATTCTATTCTATAGACCGGATACTGAGATTTGCTAACACAACAAATAATCTGGTCAAATGTCTGCATTAGGTATTGCATACCTTACACAAACTGCCAGCTATAAACTTTATTTTTGATTTATAGCATAATTTAAAAACTTACTCATTTATTTGAAGACAGGATCTTACTTTGTGGCATTGCTTGCCCTCAACTTTCTAGTACAACCAGGCTGGCCTCAAACCTTCGGCGACCCTCCTGCTTCCAGAGCCTGCGTGGGATTACAGCCATGGGTCACTATGCCAGGCTCCAACGCTTGCTCCTCCTAATTTTTTCTTTTAGATTTATTAGTTTTATGAGTATAAATGTTTTGCCTGCCTTCATGTTTATATCCACACACCTGTGTGTGTCTGGAGAGGTCAGAAAAGGGCAATGAACTCCTTTTTTTTTTTTTTATTAAGGTTTATTATTTATACAACATTCTGCCTGCACACCAGATCATAGATGGTTATGAGCCACCATGTGGTTGCTGGGAATTGAACTCAGAACTTTTGGAAGAACAGCGAGTGTTCTTAACCTCTGAGCCATCTCTCCAGCCTGGCACTGAACTTCTGGGACTAGTTAGGGCTGGCAGTGAGCTGCCATGTAAATGCCTGAAGCTGAACCCGAGTCCTCTGCACGAGCAAGTGTTCTTAACCAGGTCTCTAGCCACCCGAGGCTTTTTCTTAATCTGTGAAATGGGAATATCAACACCTACCTCCCTGGGCTGATTTAGAAAAATTAGGTGAGAATGCCTTACTTAGAATTGTCTGCTGTTCTGTCACCAGTGTTAGTGACCAGAAGGCTATGTAGGCAGAGTCCTGGCAAAACTGTAGGGACAAGACACAGCTTCACAGAAGGAAGAAAGGGAGGGCTGTCTGAAGGCTCCTGTGAGGCTCAGGGTGCCTCTAAATGGTAGCCCCAATTCAGTGCCAGGAGCGAAATAGTCAAGGCAGAGCCTGAGCAGTAGTTCATGCGAGGCTGACAAACGGCAACTGATCTAGCCAGCCATCTTATTTCAGACAGGACACTAAGGCAAAGACACAAAGGGACAAGGGTTATGTTCCATAGCTGCTTAAAATTCTGTCGGTTTCTCCAAAGCGGCTTTTAAATTTTCTAACAATTTTTTTTTTTTTTTTTTTTTTTTTTTTTTGGAGACAGGGTCTCTAGAATCTGGGCTTTCCTAGCACTCACTACTCCGTAGATCAGGATGGCCTCAAACTCACAAAGACTTACCTGCCTCTGCCTCCAGTGCTGGGACTAAAGGTATGTGCCGCCACACCTGGCCCAATGTGGCTTCTTGAGAGGACGGGGAGTGGATCCTGTGTGGACAGCTGGGGGCGGCGGGAGGAGTGGAAAAGGCAGCATCTTCTAGATACCTTCTGCCCACAGAAGGTGGCACAGTCTGCGTCTGCTCTCAGTCTCAGAGGTGCTCCAGGTTCAACGCAACCTCAGAAAACCCAAGTGAATGGGACACAGCGGTGTGCACTGCCCTTCCAGTACACAACTGTAATCACATCCCAGAGGAGGCTCAAGCAGGACGGCTGTGAGTCCAAGACCACCCTGTGAGTACTATGGTAACCAGAGCTATAGATCTTACTTCAAAGAAAAAGGGAGGGGAAAAGAAAGAAAACCCACTCTCCCTGCAAAGGAACTCAAATTAACCCAAAGTCCTTATTTCCCTTCTCTTCCTTTTTGTCTGTGCACATGTGTATTCACTTGTGTGCAGGGACATGTTACTTGTGCAGATGAACATGCCACATGCAAACCAGAGGTCAGCCTCAGATAGTCTTGCTCAGGCACTGTTTACCTTTTTTCTGTTTTTGGAGAAAGGGTCTGAGCAGTCAGGGTGTCAGGGTTAAAGGCTGACACCACCATACCTGCTCTGCCTGGTTTTTAAGACAGGGTCTCACTTGCTAATTAAGGCTACAATGGCTGACCAGATGATCCCTCGGTTCTGCCTGTCTCCACCTCCCCAGGACCGAAATTATAAACGTGTCAGTACACCCAGATTATTTTTAAGGGTTGTTTTTTGATTATGTATATTGTGTCTCTGTGTGAGTATGGGCACGTGAAATGCAGGTATCCCTGGAGGCCAGCGGCAGCAGACCTCCCTGCAGCTGAAGATGCAGACAGTTGTCAGTCACCCGTTGTGGGTGCTGGGAACTAAACTCAGGTGCCCTGCAGAGTTGTATGTGCTCTTAATCACTGAGTTACCTCTCCGTCCTAGACCTGGATTTCTACACGGTCCCTTAGCTTCACCAGCTGACTCGCCGCCACCACTGTACACAGACCCTAACCTTTTTTTTTTTTTCTAAGAAGCAAGTACAGATGAGAAGGAAATGTTTTTGAAGACTTAACTTATTTCGTGTGTGTGAGTGTTTGCGTCCATGTATGTATGTGCACCTTGTGCATGCCTGGTGCCCTGGAGGTTAGGAGGGCACTGGACTCCCTGGAAGTGGGGAGTCCAGGATGGTCGTGAGCCACCATGTGGGTGCTCTGCAACAAGGACAAGTTCCCTAAGCCACCAAACCGTTTCTGGATACAATCTACAGAACAGAAAAAGAGGAATGGCTCAGTGGTTAGGGCCACTCCTCTCGAGTCCGATCCGCGCAGCCACGTAATGCAGCTCCAGAGGACGCCGCCTCTGGCCTCCACAGGTAACTGCACTCCGTGTACACAACCCTCCACAGTATTAAAAATAATACAAACGAATTACAACAACACAAAGCAGGTGTCAGTGGAGAGGCCCTCAGCTGGCCCAGGGCTCTCCCAGTCCACGGAAATGCTGTCCAGCACTGGAGCTCTTCAGTCCCTCAGCTCTGCCTCTGGCCCTTAATGTCTCAAGGGATTTTCTTTTTAACCAAATGCCTCCTCAGATTCTGCCAGCCAAGTCCGCTGGCTGTGTTACTCCCACTAGCCAAGCTGTGCATCTTCAAACTCCCCACAGCCTGTCTCCGCCTTCTCTCTCAGATGCTTACATCTGTTGGCTTGCTTACTCTCTGTTATTCAACTAAAAATATAAGCTCCATGAGGGCAGATATTTGTCTGGCGGGGTAACTGCTCACTCTCCTGTGTCTGACAACATGCCTGATTCATAGTAGGGACTTAATAAATATTTATGGATAAGATAGAGCCTGAGGCAACTCTACAAACCACGTGCAAAGCACTGAAAAACTTGAGATAATGAAAGGCTTCTGGGCATTGAAATTATAGGTCTATACACGAGAATATCCATATACAAAGGCTCACACACCAGGCTCTCTGGGCTTCATGGAGAGCCAATTTACGCTCACTTTACACACACAACTCTGCGGTGCTTAATTACCCGCTTTCTTTGCCTATAGTGATTTAAAACGGTAAACAGGAAGGAAAGGGAAGGGGATATGCTGTCAAAATTAGCCACTGACACAGCAGGAGACAAAAGAGGAAGGCCTTAAAAAATTGTAAGTCTCAAAGCCAGGTATTTTAGGACCATCTACCGAAGAACAGTTCTGCTCTTCAAAGGCATCACCGCACAGCAAAGTGCTTGGAGACCGGAGTCTACATTGCCATCATCACCATCATCACCACTGTCAAAAAGTGATTATTCTAGTCATCCTAATATTAGGAACTGTGAGGTATACTATAGGTATCAATGAGTTACAAGTTTCAGAAAGCTTTTCATAAAAAAAAAAATTAAATCATTTTAGTTTCATAGGTAGCTCTAGCCACATGGAAAAATCTGATGCTCACTGCTCCCTGGCTTTGTTATTTTGCTTCTCACTTGTTCTAAGCTGCCTTGGTCAAATTACTCATATTTTGACAGTCAATGATAAAACCCTCATAATTCAAGTGACTGACGCCAGGAGTTCAGAACGGGGGTTTGTGGATCCTGTGAACCCTGAAAGTGTATGTAGCTGAGTGTAAGTACAGTCTCATCAAAGACAGACCTGTTTTCCACTGGGCATGTTCTATGGCTTTAATAAGGTTCCCCAAAGAGCTCTATGGCCAGTGAGACTCTTGACTTACATCACCCCTCCTTCCTGGCCATTTTCTGCAGACTTAAGAAACATCTGTTATTTCAAAATTCAGGTTCCTGGCTCAGTGGCCTTGGCACAGTTAGTTCCTGTCCCTGTTTTTGTATCTGAAAGAATAAGGACACCAAATCTGTTACATTTAGAGAGGTTAAGTGGATTGACAGACACAGAGCCACCACCGCGGCTCAGGGCTAGCAGCTCTGCCCACACGGGAGCGGTTACCAGAAGACACAGCGAGAGGAGAGTGCTGACGGCGGAAAGACAGCGCTGCTGCTCATGCGTGCTTCTGAAGCGCTCTGGACGGGGCAGACTGCTGTCACACAGTTCTTTATTTCAGACACGATTTCAAGTTCACTGGTCTTCAATCTGAAATCCTCCTGCCTCAGCCTCTCACTAACTAGGTGGGTGTCACCAGCTGTGACTCTGACTAGGCTAACATCTCCACGGGACATCAGACAGACTCTGTGAGCTCTCTGTGTCTTCAGGACATCCTTTACTTATATCATATTGGTCCCTAACAATGTCTCATTTTCTTTCTTTCCTTTCTTGCTCTTTCTTTCTTTCTTTCTTTCTTTCTTTCTTTCTTTCTTTCTTTCTTTCTTTCTTTCTTTCTTTCTTTCTTTTTTTTTTTTTTTAAGACCAGGCCCTGCTTGGCCTGAAATTCAGTATGTAGACCAGGTTGGCCCTGAACTCACAAGATCTATCTGCCTTTACCTCTTGAGTGCTGAAATTAAAAGTGTACACACTATGTCGCAGTCATTTTTCCTCTATTTACTAATTGATAAATGGTCAGTCGGTGGTAGTATTACTGTAATGACTATCACTGTTTGTCAAGAAATATTTGGTGGGCTGGAAAGATGGTTTGGTGGGTAAAAGCACTTGTCACCAAGCCCAATCATCTTAGTTTAATTCCTGAGACTCAAAGGAAGGAGAGAACCAACTCCCCGAGGCTGTCCTCCACATATGCACTTTGGCACACACACATGCATTAAATAATGGCACATTCATGCACAGAAACACACAAATAAAATTTTTAAAAAAGAAGTACAGAGCAAAGTACAGGGCAAGGTAGGCCTGCTACCTTTCTCTCCATCCCATCCCACCCGATTCATACCTGAAGCGCACTATAGTTCCTCTGAAACTGCAGAATTGCCTCACAGAGGTTCCAAAACGTGTATTCTGGCCACAGAACAGGCTGGAACACTAGGCAGGAGTGGGAGGTCTGGTAAAAGCAAGCAACAGAGCATGAGTTAGGCACACCGTGGGGCTCCAGTGCAGGGCGGGGCTCCGACGGAGGAGCAGGCTGGACGGAAAAAGCCTAGAGACGAGGCGCCCCAGGTTTTCAGGCCCCAGAGGTTTCTGCAGCCAGCCCAGTCTCCCTCACCATCAAAGAAGGCAGCTAGATCTCCACCTGTGGCAAAGAGAGTCAAGCTAATGTTTCTACCAGGTCTTTCCTCCCCATATTTTCCCTTTTTGTTTGAGAGAAAACCTCACAGTTTAGTGTTGGCTGGCCTGGAACAAACTATACAGACTAGGCTGGCCTGAAATTCAAATGGATCAGCCTTGCCTCCTGAGATCTTGGATCAAAGGCGTACGCCACCACACCCAGCTCCGCCATGTTTCTAAAGGCCAATTTTAGGACTATGAAATAACATTTGGATTATGTTATTGGCTCCCGGCCCTTGGAGGTCATCTGAGACACACAGTCTAATAAAGTCAGCCAGAACAAATGGTAGCTGCTCTTGTTATTTTAAGTAGCAACAGTGTGACACCACGTCTTAAGGCCAGGGCTCTGGAGCCAAACTGCCTGGGTCCACCCTTACCATTGAACTGGCTGAGTTATTTAACCTTTCTGAGCCTCAGCTTCTCCAAGTGGAAAGGCAGATAAACTTAAGAGTCTTTGTGGAACTATGATTAAATGTGCATGACGGAAAGCCCAAAACAGTGTGACCATGAGCACATTACTACAACTACTACATCTGAGCCGCCCCCCAGCCCCAAACTCCTGACAGGCACAGCTTCCTGTCTGCTGCACTTAACAACCAAATGCTTCACAGGGAAAACTTGCTTGCCGCTGCTGACCAATGTCACCTCCCCCCAGTTTCTACCAAGACACTCAAGTTCATGCCACCAGCCTGCCTCTGCCCAGGAGTGCTGGGATTGAGACAGAGGTGCCCTGCCCATCTGAAGGGGTGCGCAGCAGGCTAGCCGGGGACTGCTGCCTCTCCTTCCCGTGGCTGCGATGACTTAGGGTCTGGACTCCCAGGAGGTAGAAGCCGTTCTCTGCTGGTCAGTGTCACATTTCCAGCACAAAGGAGGAACTAAGTGTTTTTCTGAGGGACAGTCAGCTTTTTCCAGACCACTGTCCTCTGCTAAATCTCTTTTTAAAGACACAGGATTCCTGCACCTGTAAGGTGACCCTGTGGGTAAGTCCTCTATTTTGCCAGTGTTTCGTCTTTATCTTTTTTTCCTCCTCCCTTTTCGTCCTCCTTGCAAAGTGCCAGGGATCAAATCGGGGCCTTGTGTAACACGTATTAGCCTGTCACCATTGCAGTTTCCTTAAACCTCAGCTCACTGTAAACTTAAATGTGCTCTGAGCAGCAGGACCCTTGGGTATACACTAGATTTCCTTCCAAATACCCAAAGCCTAAGTAAAAGCATTTCAGTAGCTAGCTGTCAGCTTACTTGAGTGTGTCTGTGAGTACTTGTGGCGTTCAGAGGTCACCCTCAGGTACTGTTCCTTAGGAGATAGGCTCTTGCAGGTCAGGCAAGGCTACCTGGCCAGAACTCTAGGGATCCTTCTGTTTTTATTTTCTGAGCACTGAGATTCTAAGTGTGTGCATCACAGCAGGCTTTTTATATGGAGGCCAGGATCAGACTCAGGCTGTTATGCACTCATCTTTACCAACTGTACAGCCTTCCCAGATTCCCAATTTTAAGCCTGATCCATTAAAATTTCTGGACCTTGATATGTGAGATGTTCCCAAGCTGAGTCTCCTTCAACCTCTCCTTTTTCTTTTCTCTCTTTTTTTTGAGACAGGGTTTCTCAAAACTCAGGATAGCCTGGACTATCCTGAAATGTAGAACAGGCTGGCCTTGAACTCATAGAATCTGCCTGCCTCTGCCCCCTGAATGCTGGGATTAAGGATGTGCACCACCACCACCTGGCTAAGAGCAGAGATTTTAAACAACAAACTGTATTAATTGGATGTGAGCTTTTAGGGATTACCTATGCTGGGAAAACTGAGCAAAAAGGCAACAGTAAGCCCGAGAGTTTGGATGGACGTGAAATGTCTCACGAGATGTGCCTGCAGAGATGTAGCCTTATACTCTGAAGAAGAGACGACTAACTGAAAAGTAAGGTTCTTGTGGAGCTAGTGTGACTGCCAGGTCACCCAGGGTCTCAAGGGCCCATTCCTTGAAAAGGGGTATATGTAAGTTTTCATTAGGGTAGGATTTGGTTTCTCTGTAGGGTGAAAGCTCTGCACACTGGAGAGCGAGAACCGCAGTACACACCTAGGGTCAGGTGAAGAAAGGAAAGCAAACGCTGCCAGGTACGGCCTGGAGGTACTGCTCCAGATGCCAGCCCTCTACCCCCTCATGCTGGTGAGTGGGAATGAGCTTTTGCTCAGTTCCAGGTTCAGCCCAACCCAAAATAACATGCCCCATGAGACCTACCTGCCAGAGGAAGAAGTCACTCAGCCGCACTTCTCCAGAGGTCCGAATCAGGATGTCGGGATGAGGAGAGTGGTTGCTATAGAGGCACTTATCGAGCAGAGTCTCAGACACATCACTAGCGAGCAGGAGACAGAAGCACATTTCTCTGTGTGGTGCCCTCTCGGTGAGCTTCCATGCACAGCCTGGCATTTATTGGCCACCATCAAATACACTGGCCAGTACATCCCCAAGCCAAGAATGACTTTAAATCTGCAAACCACACACAATGCTTCTTTCTCACCCAGGACCTGTACATGCCAGGCAAACGCTCTAATCCATACACACCATCCTAAGCTCTGCAGAGGGTATTCACAACCTGCTGACACAGGTATAGAAAAGTGATGCTCAGAGGAGATAATTTGCCCAAACTCATTCACCTATAGGCTTAAAACCACACGTGTCCACTAGGCTATATCTCTTCATTCGACTTGTTTTGCTTTTAAAAGACACCCTATGACCTAGCAGTGTGATGAAACACTATGCAACTGGGTTACTTTCTTCTTCTTTTTAAGATTTATTAATTATGTATACAGTATTCTGTTTGCATGTACACCTGCACACCAGAAGAGGGCATCAGATCTCATTATAGATGGATGTGAGCCACCATGTGGTTGCTGGTAATTGAACCTCTGGAAGAACAGCCTGTGCTCCTAGCCTCTAAGCCATCTCTCCAGCCCCTTTCTTTCTTTCTTTTTTTTTCCTTCCTTCCTTCCTTCCTTCTTTCTTTCTTTTCAAAGAATATTTAAAGATGGGGATGTGGCTTTGTGGTAGTGTACCTGCCCAAAATACAAACAACTCTGAAAACAACAAAAGAAAACAAAAAAGGTAAATCTAAGGATCCTGATTTGGAAAGACTTCCAAGACCCACTGTTACATGAAAAAGATTAATTTCAGAAAACACATTTTGAAAAACATTCACAAGTCCATAGTCACACGTTATATATGTGAAGAGAATGTGACAATCACTGTATTATGAAAACTTACCATATATGCATATATTTATGTTCAAAAAGGATGAACTGGAAAAAGCCATACAATATTTTATCAACAGTGGTTAAGGGAGGAAGGACTTTTCTCTGTGGGTTTATGCTGGAAATCGAACTCCAGGTCTCACACACAACGTACCAGTGAGTCTCCCTCTGACTCCCAGGATTTAAAGAAACAACAGGGACTGTCAAGCAAGATGGCCCAGTTGGTAAAGGTATTTGCCAAACTACCCAGGAGACCAGTATCTTCCCGAGAGCCCATGTAAAGGAAGGAGAGAAGCAACTTCACATGGCTGTCCTCTGACAGCTCACATGTACCATGGCAAACCTGCTCCCCACCAAAGCAAAATAGAATTACTTCTCTTATGCTGGGTAAGAAATCCACTCCCAAAGAGACAGGCACTGAGAAACAACTGAGAGAGACTGGGAGTGGCAGCATTTTCTGTAAAAAAGCTTTCCCACCAACAGGAAGAGGGTACTGGCATCTGCTGGCCCCAAGAAGGGTTTGCTTGCCCTAACAAGTATATAGGAACAAGATTGGAAATCTCCAGTTTCTGAGTTGAATCTTAATGAGAGTAAAACAGAAAAACTTTCCTGGGAGAACATGATTCTGGTTTCAGGGTCAAGAAAGGAGAAAGAGGGGGCTGGAGAGGAGTTTTAGCAGGTGAGAGCCCTGGCTGCTCTTCTGAGGACCCAGGCTCACTTCCCAGCACCCACATGGTGGCTCACTGTAACTCCAGGCCCAGGGGACTCGATATTCCTCTTCTGGCCTCCAAAGACACTGCACACATATCGTGCACAGACACACATGTAGGCAAAACATCCATATACACAAGATTAAAAAAAGGGAAAAATATAATGAGAGAAAAAGAAAGAAAGAAAACAGAAAGCAAGCAAGCATAAATATCTGGGATGAGTGTTCAAACCCAGACTCTAAGCCATATGAAGTGGCACATGGCTGTGATCCCAGAGTTTGGAGGCTGAGGTAGGAGGATCAAGCGTTCAAGGACACTCTGGGCTATACAGGGAGACTGTATCTCAAAAAAAAAAAAAAAAAAAAAAGTGAGATTTAAACACAAAGCAAAATAAATACATAAACAAACAAACAAACACACTTGGTAGCTGGTGCTTTGGGCATATTCCTTGGTTTCTCAGCTGCCTTTTTTTCAAACCACAGGAAATATATTTTAGGTATAATCTCACATCAACAATATTTACTTGACTAGACAAAAGAAGGGTTCTGGGTTCAGACTGCCCTGGCCACCACACTCTTGTCTTGACTACATGGTACTCATTCCCTAATGAGTTTTCCTGCATGTGTGGATGTGGGCCACATGTCTGACTCGTGCTCTGGGGCCAGAGGATGAGGTCAGATGCACTAGAACTGGAGTTACAGATGGCTGTAAGCCATCACACTGGCGTTGGGAATCAGACCCATGTTCTCTGCAAGAGCAGCAAGTGCTCTTAACCCCTGAGCCGTCTCTCCAGCCCTCCACACCCTATTTTTGGACAGGGCCTTACTATGTAGCTCGCACTGGCATCACACGCAGAGCAGTCCTCTTGACCTGTCCTCCTGAGTACTAAGACCACAGGCATGCAAGACCACATCTGGTTAGCTGCTAACTATTTTTAAGTTACATTTATTTTGTTTCTTTGGGGGCGGTTGTTTGCATGTATGTGTGCACCATGTTCATACCTGGTAGACACAGGAGGGAACTGGATCCCTGGAACTAGAGCTGCAGATTGTGAGCCGCTTTGTGGGCTCAGAATTAAACCCAGGTCCTCTGCAAGAGCAGCCAGTATTCTTAACTGTAGAACCGTCTCTCCAGCCCTGTCAGTTGCTTTTGTTGTTAGATTCTGTTGTCCATTTCAGCTTTCCTGCCAGGCGGTCAATATACCAAACTGAAAGAACACAGGAAGGCTGGCCAACAATGTAGATTTAGATAAATTACTTTTTCTTGCTTCTGTATTCTGATTTTTAAAATAAAGAGAAGGGCCAGGAAGATGCCCCAGGATGTGAAAGTGCTTGCTGATGACTGGAGGCTGGATCTCCAGAAGCCGGTGAAAACCAGACGCAGTGGGTCAATTGTTTGTAACCCCAAATGCCTGTATGAGGAGAGGCAGATGCAGGAGACCCTCCAGAAGTCCACGGGCCAGCCACCTTGGCTTACACAGCAGTAGAGACCCTGTCTCAAATAAGGTGGAAAGGGTAAGCCCTACACCTGAAGGCTATCCTCTGACCTTCACTTGCACACTGTGGCTTGCACAAGCCTGAGCCACACACGTAAATTAAATAAATAAAATGAAGATAAAACAATATGTACATTATAGAATCTAGGGAGTGGAAGTCTCTAAGAGCTGAGTGTGGTGGCAGATCTGTAGCTGCAGCGTTCAGTAGGCTGGAGGGAGATCAAGAGTTTAAGGTCAGTGCTCATCTCAAGAGCACACACTGAGAGCGGAGCAGTGCGGAAAACCCGCACGGCCTTGTGCTTACTCAATAAATGGTCACAATGATCATTTATCACACGGAAGACAGGAGACTACAGGAGGCCAAAGAGCCTTTTCAAAGTAACTCACTGACCATTTTTTAATCATCCTTGAGGGTCAATCTCATTTCTTCTCTAATTTCAGCCTTGCAAACAACCTGTTGATTTTATTTCCAAAAAGTAAAACAGAAAGCCCATATCCTGGGCTGGAGAGATGGCTCAGAGGTTAAGAGCACTGGCTGCTCTTCCAAAGGTCCCGAGTTCAATTCCCAGCAACCACATGGTGGCTCATAACCATCTATAATGAGATCTAATGCCCTCCTCTGGCATACAGGCAGAACACTGTACAAATAAAAAAAAAAAATCTTAAAAAAAAAAAAAAAGAAAAGAAAGCCTATATCCATATCCTAAAGAAAGAGAAAAGGAGTCAGATGGTAGTGCCAAGAAAACAGGAAATCTAGTTCCTTGATATGAACTGAATTCTCATAATCCTGTTTTACATGTAGACTTGTCTCATGTAAACTTGTACTCAATTTGGAATATGAAGTACAGCCCAGGCCCTAACGACCTCAGTATTCGCTGAGAATCACACCTGGTGATTCTACCCACCCTGTCTGACTGCAGAGGCCCCTGGAAAGAGATTACAAAATAACAGTCAGGAAGACAGAGGAAGCACCTCCTGGGAGTAAGACATAAGTCAGTAGACACTGAGGTTAAAGCATGCTATATCAGGAGTCGGATCAGATTTCCCAGGAGCAAATCCCCCCACCAACCCTGACACAGAGTCTCTCTGTGTAGCCTTGGCTGAGCTGGACTCACCTTGTAGACCAGGCTGGCCTCATACGTACAGAGATCCCCCTGCCTCTGCCTCCCAGCGTGCTGGGAGTATAGGCGTGCGCCACCATGCCCAGCTGAAGATTTAGATACGTTATTTGCACTGGTGTTTTGCCTGCATGTGTGTCTATGTGAGGGTGCTGGAACTGCAGTTACAGGTGGCCATGTGGGTGTGGGAATTGAACCCGGGTCCTCTGGAAGAACAGTCAGTGCTCTTAACCCCTGAGCATCTCTCCAGCCCTAAAGCATTCTTCCTAGCATAAATATTTTCCATCATTAGTTCAATTATTATTTCATCCACATAAGACTACACAAAACATTAATTAAAAAGCGTATTATAATGAACAACTAGGAAATTACTCTCGAGCTAATTACCAATAGCTTGAACGTACATACAATATGTTCCCATGTTATCTGTTTCTATTTCTCTGTCTCTCTCTCCCAAGGCTGGAAATTAAACCCAGATCCCTGCTCATGCTAGGCTCAAACATATCCCCACCTCATGCGTTCCCCTTCTGCCTTAAGTGCTTGCCTGCCTCCTACCCCATCCACTTAATCAGCAATTTAATTTTCCCCAACAGCCAATTTACAATCTATAACTTAATTCACCCTCTGGAGCGTTAGCACCATCATGCCAACCGCTGCCCACCTCTCTCTCAATCTGTTCCAACAAATTCCCTCTTTTGTGTTCTGTAACACAGCTTGTCTGTTTTCTGTCCAATGCTCATGAAGATAGTTTCGCAGACCGTCACCCTTGGCCCTTTCTTCACAGGAAGCTCTCTTGCCCTCCTGTCTCAGTACACACGATCTTCCTAGTAGAACCTCCAGTCCTGATCCCCTAGGCCAGTGATCCAACATCTCTGTTCAATGACAAGGCCAGAAACAAACTTTTGACTCTGCTCCTTAAATGGGATCCTGTCTAGGGTTCCCTAACACAACGGAGGGCACCAGCGTCCACTGTTAAAAGCCATTGTCAGACATCCTGGGCAACACGGCCTTTCCTCACAGTCAGTCCACTGGCTCTCCCAATGCTTCCCTTTACAGCTCAGGGCAGGTTGCTTTGTCCGCCCCAGCACCTCGACGGTCTAGGCTCCCTTCCAACAGCACCCCGCTACTCAGGAGTCGCTGTAACCAAGGCTCACTTCATAGTCTCGTCTTGTCCCCTGCCACTTCTTTCTTCTCCGGCCACCTATCATTTCTAGGTGGGAGACCAGCCCTACCAAGTCTATTCCTCTTATAAATCCTTGCGCTGAGGCTTGTATGAGGCGCACCACCACTGTGAGCTTATGTCAATCTGTATCTGGATTAATGTCTGTCTTCTTTACCAGAGCTCCAAAACACAGGAAAAAAAAAGAAGATCTTTATTCTCACCACTATATCTCCTACAATAGAGCACTATGCTTACCTAGAGCTGGTACTACAAAATAAAAGGGTGAGCCAGGCATAGTGGCAGTCATCCTTAATCCTGGCACATGGTGGACAGAGGTAGGTAGAGCTCTGTGAGTTTGAGTCTAGCCTGGGCTGCATGGAGAAACCTTGTTGTTGAAACCCTAGGTTTAATCCTTAGAACCTACCCCCAAAACTACTGAATATGTGAGTCAATGAATAGAGCAGAGAAAGGTCACCCCGGAGATGGGAAAGAGGTGTTCATAAGATAGCTTCAAGTGGTCTTTAGCGGGTCAGTGCTATGACTTGGCAGGAAGAGGTACATTCCATCAAGGCTGATGACCTGAGTTCCATTCGTAGGATCCGCAGGGTGGAAGGAGAAAACCAATTTCTAAATTGTCCCTGGACTTCCATAAGCTCTCTATGCCACATGTATACCCATCTTCCCCACTAGATAAACACAAAATAAAATGAATTTAAATGAGGAGGGAGATAAAAGGATTTAAAACAGCATTTTCCTTCTGTCTGTGATGGGGTACGAATCTTTAATCCCAGCACAAGGGAGGCAGAGTCACGCAGCCTGGGTAGTATTTCATGGTCTAAACAGCAAGTTCCAACCAACCATTTGCAGAGAGTGAGCTCCTGTATGAAAATATGAAGAAAGGAAACAGTGCTTTCTGGGGCTGGAGAGACGGCTCAGTGTGTAAGAGTGACTGCTGTTCTTCTAGAGGACTGAGGTCACTTTGCAGCACCCTTGAGGGCCAAGGGATGGGATGCCCTCTTCTGGCCTCTGAGGACACCTACATGCATGTGTAGGTACCCCATCACAGACACACACACACACACATATATTGAAGTAAAAATCTTAAAAAACAGAACAGTACTTTCTAGCTTTCTGGGTGTTAGTCATTTAAAACAAGGACAAACCGTCTTCATGTTCGTTTGTTTGCTTTTCAGGCAGATCAAGCCCAAGGTCTTACACTTAGAAGTGTAAGCAAGTGCTCCACAACTGAGCTAGATCTTTACTGCAATGTCTGGATATTTTGCTGTTGTTCTGAGACAGGAGTGTTCCCAAACTGCCAAGTATTCTAAGCAGGTTGGATTCTAGGCTTGTGCCACTACGCCCAGTTCAATTTCTTGATTTTTAGTTTCCAGCCAATCATATTATACTAGAAAAAGAAATCAGAAAAGTTCCTACACCCCAAGCTGTCATACAGTAAGGATACAAGACAAGGATTCTGGAATTGGCCTTTGATAAGAGTCCTACTTCTATCTTACTAGCACACTGATATCGGATACGTTATTCTTGGTGTCCACATTTATAAAAAGAAAAGAAGACTTGACTCTTGCACGAGGTTAATAACAGCAAAACAAGAACATACCACATTGCTGCAGCTATTTCTGCTACTATTTTACTATTATTAATTTACTAATATTAACAAAGATTATGTTAGCAACAAATTAGAAGGGCCAAATACACAGATGGCTTCAAAAATTCCTCCATTCCTCCAAGCATGAAAAATTAGGATTTTACTACATTGGTAATGATTAAAAATTTCCCTTTTCCTCCCTCCACCCATCCCTTACAATACCTTAATCTGTGTCATGCAATTGTCATGAGAAACCTAAAAATTCTCCACTACAACAAAGCATTAAAAATAATTACTAGGAAATTACTGAAAAAAGAGGTGAGGAGGGTATCACTTCTCATTGGACAGGACAGTCCTGATAGCTGTTGTGCCGTTTGCCAGGGGCGTGTTGGTGTGTGGATGTACTCAGATGAGCCTAACCCCTGTTTGGGCGAAGTCCCAACACCGCTGATTTGAATTGGAAACTCAAATGGCTCAGAAAAGGGTTTAGCACTAGGGTACCCTATCTTCCCTGTCAGTTTCCAGGAGAGACAACCCCGATACCTGGGTTCCAGCAGACCTTGCTCCACTCCCCAGGCCATCTCTCTCACAGCGTTGGTGATCTCATGACGGGATGTGTATGCGAAGCAGACATTGAGGAAACACCTGAGGATGGCAAAGCAGAATAATTCACCAAAGGAAGACAGGGTCTGATGGTCTGAATCTGGAGCAGCCATTCCCGGGAAGGACAAAGGCACTTTACTCTTGAAGGGTGAGATTGTGGGTTGTCTTACGGTTTCTAAGAGTTCTTGAAATGAACACGTTTTCATTTAATTAGTAAATGACCTTATAGATTTCCTCCTCTACTGCCAACTAGCTCACAGAAGATAGAAATCCACTGTGACATTAGCTTAAGCACAGGTTAGAAGGAAGGAGACCAGGTGTAAAATAAAACCACTGTCGAACAGTACTATCTCAAAACGACACACAACGGAGTGCTGGGTACTGAGCTCTGTTCTCTAAATATATCCAGGGACCAAAGAGTGGGATAGAAAAGATTCTTTTTAAAAAAAAGGGATCTATTTATTTATTTAGCATAGGTGAGTGCTCTATCTGCATATACACCTGCATGCCTGAAAAAGGCATCAGATCCCTGTAGAGATGGTTGTGTAACTGCTAAGCCATCTCTCCAGCCCTAGAAAAGATTCTTAAAGGCATATAGACAAGCAGTAGGATTTGCTGTTGTTTGCTTGTTTTAAGAAAGGGTCTCTCATGTAGCCTAGCTTGGCCTCCAACTCACCAAAATAAGCCTGTTCTTGCCTATCTTGTGGGGGGTTAAGGGTGTGTGCCAGCACACCCGCCCTAAGGCTAATGGAGATCCATCCCATCTCTTGTGACAGTCTCTTAGCATCACTAACTACCCCCTCTGTACCTTGCAGGGAGTACAGACCACGAACGCTCTGGGACAACCTGAGAACTTACTTGTTGTGGTTTTTAGTAGCCTGGACAGCATGTGCAATCTTCACCTGGAGGTCCATGGGCAACAGATGCAGATCCCCCAAGACACGGATGCACACTCCATGCTTCTGGAGCTTCTCCCTGATCAGGGGAAAAGGAGGCGGCACTGTGACAGGGCCAGCAGTGCCACACTCTGAGAGGCGGAGTGCAGCACTGAGCTGCCCAAGTCATGTCTGGCTTGAACCACACCTGTCCGCGTTGAAAACATAAACTCTTGGCCCCACTATACGACCTCAGATGTCCTTTTGGAGTGTGCTCCAGAACAGAAGCTGTGTAATTGGTGACACTTTTTATATTCTAGCGAAATAACATAACAATGTCATCTCAGTACATATTTTGTAGGATCAGATAGTGGCCGAAATACACAAATTCCCTTACTGCTCCATCCTCTGAGGTATGTACTATAAGTTCCCCTATGCAGAACAGGAGACTGAGACACAGGAAGATTAAAATGTTCAGAAATCTAAATGAATGAATGGCCAGGGCTAAACCTGAAGGTCTAGTTCCACAGCCGTCCACATCATTGTCCACAACGCTATCATACAGTAGCTCTCAAGTGTGTGCGGTGAATAGTCACCATTTTGACCCAGGCTCTCTCACTGGGAATGGCACAGGAAACTGGTGCTTTATATTATATGGCAAGAGTCTCTGGCAGGTCACGAAGGACATGACCCAGAATTTAAGGCTACATTCATGGCCCACCTGCCCTCTGTTTCTCTGTGTAGCCATGGCTATCCTGGACTCACTTTATAGACCAGGCTGGCCTTGAACTCTCAGAGATCTGCCTACCTCTGCCTCGCAAAGTGCTGGGATTATAGGTGCGCACTACTGCGACTGGCTCCATTTGCTTATTTTTGAAGATCTACTAGATTATAAAAGATCAGTGTATAGTCTAATCAAAGCAAAATTTGAATAAGACCTAAATTTCAATTCAAGTACTCCCACTATTGCTGATCCTGCATACACTCCTGGCTTCTTTGAGCTCATCCTCTTCTTGTCTCTCAGTGTCCTACCTATAAGAATGAGCCAGGCAGGCCTGCTACAACACCCTGACAGGCTGGTGAGGTGGAAAACATGCACAGGAATGCTCATTCTCAGAGAGCACAGGCCAGAGGTCCTGGGGTTCACAGGGGAACTACAAAGTCCCTGGACGAGGCAGGGTGGGAACTTGACTCCCAACTTACTGTGGCACCTGCAAGGCCTTTTCTTCTCTATGCAAGGACTTAACATCCCGACCAACGAAATAAATACAAGTAGACTAGCAGTTTTCTGTTCTTCCTGTGTGTGATGAGGAAGCCACTGGACAACCATGGATGTCACTCTCCTTGCCACGTGTCAGATAAAAGAGCTCGGGGCTGGGGTCAGGGAAGGTCAGAAGTGAGGGGGACAAGATGTTCTCACTCTGGACCGCATCTTACTGTTCTTCCATCAAGCGGCTGAATTTCTGGCGGGCTAGATCCAGCAGCCCGTCCACCTCACTCTTAGAACGTTTGAAGTTCTCAATGCTGAACGCGTAGACAGTCACTTCTAGGATGCCCAGGTTCAAGCACCAGCGAAGAGTCTGAGGGGTAAAAGGTAAAGAGCTAAGACACAGGAAGAAGGGGGAGAGGCAAGCGATACTTCTGCTCTAAGGTTGGAGAAAGGACTTTCATCTCCCCAAACTTGAGTGAAGTAACTAGGATGAGAGTCAACATCTAAGAAACTGAAAACCCTGAGGCTGAGTGTAGTGGCTGAGGGCTAGCCTTCAAGAAGCCGAGGCAAAGGGACCAAGGTGAGCCTAGACTGCATACTAAGACCTTCTCTCAAAAACCCATAAGAATAATCAAAAGAAACTGACTCAGGCAAGCTGGTGAACACTAATAATCTGAACTTCTGGGAGGCAGAGGGCAGGAAGATCATGAGCTTAATGTCAGCCTGGGCTACACATTGAACCTGAGGACAGCCTGGGCTACAGGAAAAAGTACCTCAAAAAAAAAAAAAAAGGAAGAACTAAAGACTGTGATCTGTATTTTATCCCAAAGACCTCCTCAGGGAGAACATATGGTCCTAGGTGTCTAGTAAGTTACTACATCATGGACCTGTAATGAGCTGTAGGCGATCGTTAATCTCTCTGGGACTACGCTCTTTCATCTGCAGGAAGGGATCACACATCCATCCTCAAAGGACAGCTAAGATGAATATGTACGTGAGGCATTAATGCTCGGAACATCTTTATAATGTCAGACCGAGAGGCTGGAAGTCAGAACAGAAGCAACTGGACCACTGGGCAGCACTTCATAGCACAAGGTTTTCCTGTGCTTCATTTTCCAGACAACTGTTCGGAAGTAAACTGTTACTTTCATGCTACATTATCCATGACATACTGGTCAAGTCTGAAAGCTAAAGCATGTCAACAGGAACACACCCACGCATGAGCACACATACCCCTCTAGCACTCAAGAGGCTGAAGTATGAGAATCCTGCGTTTAAATTCAGCTTGGATACTGAGGGAGATGCTGTCTTTGTTGTTGTTTGGTTTGGTTTTTCTTTTCTTTTTTGTAAGACTTATTTATTATGTACACAGTATTCTGCCTGCATATGTGCCTACACGCCAGAAGAGGGCACCAGATCTCATTACAGACAGTTGTGAGCCATCATGTGCTTGCTGGGAATTGAACTCAGAACCTATGGAAAAGCAACCAGTGCTCTTAACCTCTGAGCCATCTCTCCAGCCCACTGGTTGGGTTTTTCAAGACAGGATTTCCATATGGAGCCCTGGCTGTCCTGGAACTCCCTCTGTAGACCAGGCTGACCTTTAACTCGGAAGATCCACCTGCCTCTGCCTCCCAAGTGTTGAAAATAAAGGCGTATGCCACCACCACCTGGCCCAGGTAAATTTCTTAAAACTCGAAATAAAGAAACCACTGCTGGGAAGGTAGTTCAGTTGGCAAAGTATTTGCCTAGCATGAATAAAGCCCGGGTTCAGTGTCAGTACAATATTAAAACCATGCACAATGGCACCATGCCTGTAAGCACAGCACTCTCAAGCAGAGGCAGAAAGATCAGGGAGTCAAGGTTATTTCTGGTTACATGGAGTTTGAGGCCAGCCTGGCTATATAAGATGCTGTCTCAAAAATAAATATAGCCACTTGCGGCATCTCATGTCTTTTGATGCCAGCACTAAGATGCAGAGAAAGGCAGATCTCTCTAATTTTGGGCCAGCCTGGTCAACATAGTGAGTTTCTGGCCAGCCAGGGTTACACAGTGAAACCCTCTCTCAAAAACAGACAAGACAGGTGGTGGTGACGCACACCTTTATCCCAGGACTCAGGAGGCAGAGGCAGACGGATCTCTGAGAGTTCAAGGCCAACCTGGTCTATTGAGTGAGCTTCAGGACAGCCAGGGCTATACAGAGAAACCATGTCTCAAAAAACCCTAGATTAAAAAAACAAAAACAAAGAGCTTGACAAGCATAAAGTCATTAGAATGACATATGCAATTACAAAGGTTGATTTATTTGTGTACGTGTGTGTACATGTGTGCACACACAGCACGAAATGTGTATGAAGATGAGAATAAGCTGTTGGAGCTGGCTCTCTCCTTTCACCACGTGTTCCAGCCACTGAACTTGGCGGCTAGCAACCTCACCTGCCGACCCAGCGATTTTATAAATGTTAAGACTTTTACTAGTGTTGGGCAGTAGTGGCACACACCTTTAATCCCTGAGCTTGGGAGGCAGAGGCAGGCGGATGTCTAGTTCGATGCCAGCCTGGTCTACAGAGGGAATTCCAAGACAGCCTGTGAGTACACAGGAAACCCTGTCTCCCAGCAAGCAAACAAATAAAAGACTTTAGTAGTAGCCTGGATGAAATAGACAATTTAAAAACCAATGATAGCAAAAGATAAAAGTTTATCCTAATATCTGTTATGACCTCAGTTTTGTTAATGCTAGGATGAGAGCCTTGGGTAGTAAGCAAAAAACAAAACAAGAATGAAAAGCTCTCAAGCCACAGTGAACTCAAAGCTTCATTGTCTGGCTATCATCTAGGTCTTCCCATCACTCAGTCTAGGCTCTGCCACCTACACCCACCTCAGCAAGCTTGTTGAAGCCCTGAGAGTGGCCCTCCTGCCGCTCCACTTGGCACTTCTTGGCATAGCGACGGTTTCCATCCATTATGAACGCAACATGTTTGGGCACTGGGCCAGCCTGTAGAGTTAAGACAAATGATGAGCCAATTTCATTCTCTTTGGGATAAACGGAGGACGTTACATCCTTACCTAATAGGTTTGAACAATCAGATAAAATCCTTGGGCTGGCAAGAGGGCTCCGTGAAAAAGTCCTTTCTGATAAGCCCAACAGCCCGAGTTTGAGCCCCAGGACCTGTGCCCATACTAGAGAAGGAAAATCACTGTTGTATGCTGTTCTCTGACCTCCACCTGTGTGCTCTGGCATGTATGTACCTCCATATAATACACATACACAGACAGAAAGACTGGCATGTGCCCACACACACACTAAAATATTTTCAATCTCTGAGAAAGTTATTAAAACCTCTGAGAAAGAGAACCTATATTTCTGTGTTCTGGTTGTAGAAAGTGAAACAGCTCATTACCTCTTTTCCATCCGTCCCCTCTACTAACCGTTCCTCTCCCCTCCTTTACCTTCCACTTTAACTTCAGGACCGTTGCCACATGTGAGAGAAAACACGTGAAGCACATTTTTAGGAGACGGGCTCATTGTACCTAACATGATGGTCTCTCATTCCATCCGCTTTCCTATAAACCACGATTGCATTCTTCTTTACGGTTAAAGAAAATGCTACTGTGTATATACGCCACACTTTAAAAAGTGCATTTATTCACTGCAAAGGCCCTAGCCTGATGTGGCAGCCTGGCTACTGTGAAGGCATGCGGTAAACCCAGCTGGCAGGCATCTGAGAGGGGCGGATTTTTGTGTTTTAGGGTATACTGGGTTGACGCTGCTGAATCACATGGATTCAACTTCACTTTCTGAGGAGCTTCAGTCTTCTCCAGTGACTAACCGACATTCTCATGGGAAGGGTGGAAGGGTTCTTCTCCTTGCCAAAGCATGCTGGATTTTTTTGTTTATTATGTTTTCTTGAAGATTATCATTCTGACTAGGTGAGACAAGAATCCTTTTTTTTTTTAACTTTATAACTGTATGTGTATGGATCTGTTACCTGCATGCATCTCTGTGTACCACGTGTGAGCTCCCCCAGAAGAGGGTGTCAATTTCCATGCCCTGTGGGTGCTGGGAATTAACTGAGTCCTCTGCAAGAACAGCAAGTGCTCTCTGCCACTGAACCATCTCTCCAGCCCTTTCTAAACTAATCTTAATGAGTTTTGATTTTTATTTAGCTTGTATCTACAGATACTAAGCATTTTTCTCAGGCACTAATTGGCCATTTGTATTTCTTTATTTTAAATCTGTTCAACGGATTTAACTCTTTTATTGACTCATTATTTGTTCTTTTGGCTTTAAGTTTTTTGAAATTACATTTATTTTGTTGTGTCTGGGGGTTAAAGGACAACTTAAAAGAGGCAATTTGTTCCTTCTGCCATGTAGGTGATGGGGTCGGATTCAGATTATCACAAGAACCATTGCCCACTGTGCCATCTTTCCTTATCACCCCTCTCCCACCTTCTGCTTTTGTCTCCTACATAATGCCTTTTCAAAAATCTGACCTAGTCAAGCAGCTTGTTTTTGCCAACAGAAGGCTGTCATACATAGCGTCCTGAGGAAAGAGTTTCTGGCCTTGTGAATATATGGCATTTGTATGTGAGTATGTGGAGATAGGAAGCTCACTGATTCAAATGAATCATTACATGCTGCTTGACAGTCTGTAACTAAAAAAAAACAAAGCCAGGCTGACTGCCTCTTATCAAAAACATCTCTCGGGCACAGAATATGGAATTGTTGTGATCCCTGAGACGGTTCAGCTGGTGAAGCCAATTGCTCCAAAGCCTGATCTCAAGAGTTGTTCTCCGACCTCTAAATGTACAGTATACATCCCAATACGACAATAAATAACCGAGTATCACTAGACACTGTGCTAAATTCTTTGTCTATATTCTTCTTTTAAGCTTCATGAAGACATGTGTGTTAAGCCACATGGTTGATAAATAACAAGAGTTTCCCTCATGGTTGTCTGCCTCTAGAGCCCAAAGTCTTAACCACCAAAAAATGATTAACTCAGAAGATAGTACAAGGAAGACTGGATGGAAGCTCTGGCTTGATCTTCCTAATGCTGCAACTCTTTAACACAGTTCCTCATGTGGTGGTGACTTCAACCAAAAAATTATTTTTGTTGATACTTCATAACTGTGATTTTGCTACTGTTATGAATCATAAAGTAAATATTTGATAGCGACCCCTGTGAATGGTTGTTCAACCCCCAAAAGGGTCAAGACCCACAGGTTAAGAACCACTGCTCTAGGAGCTGGAGAGATGGCTCAGAGGCTTAGAGCAATGATTAATCTTTCAGAGGTCCTGAGTTCAATTTCCAGCACCTACATGGCACTCACACCCGTCTGTAATGGATCCGATGTCCTCTTCTGGTGTGCAGGTGTGCATGCAAAGCATCATAAAATACATATATATTTTTTAAAATTAAAAAAAAGAACCATTGCTCTAGGGAGGCAAATTTCAATTCACCATCATTCATATCCACATTCTCTCTTCCTTTTTCAAACTCAGGGTCTTGTGATTACTAAGTAAGCATCCTATCAATGAGCTCTCTGGACATTCCCAAAATTTCGATGTTCCAGAAGGAAAATCTAACAGTCTGTCAATTATATTAAGGGACCCCAGTTTCCCTTGAAAAATAAGTCACTTGTGCTGGGTAGCGGTGGTGCACGATTTTAATCCAGCACCCAGGAGGCAGAGAACGGCGGATCTTTGTGAGTTCGAGTCCAGCCTCGAACTACAGAGCGAGTTTCAGGACAGCCAGGATTGTTACACAGAGAAACCCTGCCTCAAAAACAAACAAATAGATGGATATTAAGTGTCACTCAGTACAACAAATACTAGCAGCCCCACAAGCTACATTACAATTTTAAGATTGTCTCACTCCGTTACTTAATTCCATCTAACAATACGGATTGACGGATTGCTGAAATTTAATGATTTGCTGCTCACCTTTATGATATTGGCACAGAACCGTTCCCAAAGTGACAGCTCTCCTTCTTTGATCCACGACATAGTTCTTGCTATGTCAGAAATCACCCCAGAACAAAATATCAGCCAGATAACCCTGAATAAATGAAGAGAGAGAGAGAGAAGTAATCTGTGCATGCAAATAAACAAAACTGAGTGAAGAGACTGCTGGACTGTGGCAAGCAGCGAGCACCTAAATCCAGAGACTCTGGGCCAATTTCACCACTCAGGCCTGAAAAGGGCAAGGGGAGACCTTTGAGACAAAGCGGCTCCCATTTTATTTTCCTCCTGTGCACTGACTTCTTCCAAACATCCTGCCACATCACGGTGCTTACGTCTTGGTCGCTCCCCACAACTTCCTTCTGTTTCCCTGCAGTCCATTTCCCACTCCGGGCTAAGCAATCACTAACCCCATCGGCTGTCGTACCTGGCACCTCGGTGGTCTTAGCACCCCACTCCCGGCTGGACCTTAACGTCCCCCGCGGCTGACTCCGTACCCAGCTTGCCCTCCTCTGGGCCTCTCTGCTCACTCACTGCACCTAAGACGCCCGCAGCCGGCTTCTTCCCACCACTCCTGGGCGACTCGCGACGTGGCGCTGGAAGAACACGTCACCTCTGCGCGCTGGGACACGCCTCCTCCGTCCCCCCGGTGGGCGGGGCCTCGCCCTGCGCACGCAGACTCGGGGCCGGGCGGTCTGGGTACTTTGGAGCCGACTGTTTGTGGCCGCCCCCGCGGGGCGTGGAAACAGCGGCCTGGGAGGCCGAGGTCACGTGACGCGGCCGGGTGGGCGGAGGGGTCGGCCCAGCGGGGTCGAGCTCAGCCCACGCAGCGCGGCCTTGGTGCTGTGGCCGGAGCCCGCAGAGCTCCAGCTCAGGGACGGGTTTCTCTATGGAGGATCGTCGTGCTTATATTTTGGGAGACAGGGCAACTACCGTCAGGAGTCCTCCTGCTTCAATGGCCAGCTGCACGACTGAACGGCGTTTCTCTAAAAGCTCTGCTACAATGTTATCTTCGATTTGTTTTTAGCGGAAAATGGAGGCGCGTTGTCCCTCAGCTCAGCACTCAGACAGCTGAGGACAGGAGTGTCTTCTCTGTTATGTAGTTAGAGGTCAGCCTCATCTAGGGGATACTGTCTCTTTTTTAAATAAAAAAATTAGCGTATTTTATCGCCTTTTAGTGCTATAATTAATTGATCGGAAAGGTTTCCTGCTCTGGTCACTGTTTGGGGTGATTTAAGGCATTCAGACTTTATAATTTGCAGATTCCCCACGATCCACATAAATTAACTTAAAAGGAAAAGCCAGGAAGAACTTTACTCTTACGACTTCCAAAATAGCAGTCTATGGCGCTGGGGAACATAGCACAGTGGCAGAATGTTTGGCCAGCATGCAAGAAGTCCTGGGCTCACTTTTCAGCCCAGCATAAAAAGAGCATGGTAGCAGGAGAATCAGCATGGGCTACACAGGGATACCCAACCTCAAAGCTAAAGAAACGCAGGATTTTTAAAACATAAGACCCCAGTCTACTCAAACAAGAAACAAGAAAGTAGTTGTATGCCAAGTCTCACAGGACTTTTAAATAAAATACTGAACAAAATTGGAACTAGCCTGGGCTTCAGGAGTTTTACCACCTCAAAAGTATTATCCTTTGCCTTTTATTTAATGATACTGGCAAGAGGTTTGTTCACAGTTCTGCTTTACTTAAAAGGAAAACCCAAAAAACCTGAACTTTCAGTATCTGATGCAACTAGTGTCTTTCAAACCAGACTTCCATCTGTCATAGAATTTCAGTTCCAACAAATCTTTCTTCTGCACTTGCCCAGCAGTCTCAATGACACAGGAAGACATGTCCCTGTCCTTCAGTTCTACCTGATGAAAGCGCAGTTTTAACAGAAATGTGATTAAACAAAGTTGTGGAGATGAATAACCCATTCATCAGGCCTCACATTTCCATTCTTTCTCCTTTGTGAGCTGTGAAGTTTCTAATACCATTTCTAAGGAAGGCCGTTAGTTCACGAGAGCCTAGTAGTTAGCGCTGCTGGGTTTAACTTTTGGTGCAATTAGTTTAAGGGTCACAAACCCCCTGCTCTGGTAAGTTTGAGGATTTATTTAATCCACTTTCTGTTAATACTTAGGTTTTCCTCTGGTCAAGCTTTTTTTTTCCCCTTACCACCTCCCTGTTAAAATTTTCCTGTCCTTTGGAGGATGTTTAAGCATTCATTAGAAAGCTAGCAAACTGTATCTCAAAATATTGGTTTATAGTGAGTGAATCTTCTTTGGCCTCAACTTCCCCAGTTCAGTAAGGTATTTTCCTTTTGGGGTGTTGCAAGGGGTTAATTAGGATTTGTAAAAGGCTTTGAGGAGTAAAGGACAAAGTATTATTAGGGTCTCATGCCCTAAGCCCCGGCCCCGGCCTTTCATCCCAGCCAGCGGCACAGGCAACCCCATTCTCATGCATGCCAGGCCTCTAATCCCCTCTTGAATGTGGCAGCTTCCAAGGAAGGGACAAGAGGCCTTAACTAGAAACAAAAATCCAGTGTAATGAGGTGCTATAAGGGCTGAACTTTCAAGATTCATCCCTAACAAAGTGGGAAGGGGAAAACTTAATGGTCCTGTGACTTCCCAATCCACGGTGGGGATTATGAGGAGAGAAAAGCATCTGATGGGAGAACAGCTTCAGGACCAGACTTGAGTGCCAAAAAGTCTTTATTTTCCCAGGGAAGAGAAGGGAAGGTAAAGTCAGCATGTGTTACAAAATGATTATACGATAGGAATATTAGTACCCAGGTACAATAAAATCCACCATGAAATAAACACCCCAGCGGAGGGGTCACCAAAGCCCATGGGGGCTTAGTCTCCTGCAGTTCAGGAAAGAGAAGGGATCAGGGAAAGGACAGACACACACACTTTCCCACCCTCCCTCCCCATAAATTCAAGATTTCTCACAAAGCTTTGGTTTCTAGCAGTAAACATGGAGTTACATTCGTCCGTCTCCTAGTAACAATCTTGTGGCCACTTTGACATACGTTTCTTGCACCCGAGTTAAGTTCCTGAGTGACCTGACTATACATTCATATTCCCTTTTCTGGTCTTCAGGTTCCACTTTCTACATGGAATTGCATCTCTCTACCTAAGGATTACCGATTAAGTTAGTTTGAAGCATCCAAAGGCAAAGCACACCAAGAAATGGTCTTGCCAGGGCAAAGTGGCTCCTGCACTGAGGAAGCTAAAGCAGGAGGATAGCCAAGAACCTGGCTATCCCCTGACACAGAGTGAGACCCTGTCCCTAACAACCAAACAAAACCCTTGACTGAGTTTGGGAACAAGGGCTGAATGAGGTTCATGGTTTCTTCAGAATTTTTACATGGGTCATTCAAGAGTTGTGGAGAAGCTCCAAGTAAATGAGTATAAGTTTTCTTACATTGAGGGCGAAGAGGACCTGTTTTAAGGTCAGACAATGTGGTTCAGAATGGGAAATGAACGGGACGAGGGGAACAGAAGGGGAAACCATGGTTCTGGAGGCTCACTTGGAGAGGAAAGAGGACCCCACATTTAGCTTTCAGATGGTGTTGTCTGGTGCAGAACTTTCTGTCAAAGATGCTTTGGCTATTTTTCTCAATACAAAAAGTTTTGTAAACAATAACCCCCCCAAAAAAACATGAAGACCAACACATTATATTTACACAACTAGGCCACCTAGCAATCACCAACTCAGAAACAGTGAAGTCCTACAAGGGCCAGACGAATACAATAACTAGGGATGGGGGCAGCATTTGTGGGAAACAAGAAACAGGATCAGACACACACACCACCCATTGTGTTCTATTGCATTTGTCCCGTTTCAACACAGTGAGGTAGGTTTGTGGTGATCTCACAGCATGTAAACGAACCCCCCCTTTTTTCCTTTAGCTATCAACCATTACACTGCAGCAGGGCAGGACACTTGCCACAGAGGCCCACACTTGTCTCTCTCTGGAAGCCAAGATTGTGGATGGCTTAGGATCTGAGTCCTTCTTTCATGTACCCCTCCCTGGAGAGCACAGGGTAGGAATAAGGGCATCTATTGATCTTAAACTGCATCCTTACCAGGATAACTCAGTGGCAGAATACTTCCTAGCACAAATGAGGCCCAAGGTTCAATCCCCAGTATCTCAAAGCAATCAAACAAACAAAAACCCCATCCTTATAAATTTGCATTAAAAAAATCAACACACACAAAACACACACACACTCACACCCTCTGTGCATGGCAGGCTTAGACTAGTCTGGCAAAGGATGGGTTCGGTGTGGAAGATTACTCTTGCGCCCTTCACCTGGTCCAGCCTTTTGCTATCTCTGTAACACCTTTTTCTGTTTAGACTGATTTCCTATCTTTTGCCAAAACCAGATCAAGTCATGGGGCAGCTCAATTAAAACCTGTGAGACATTCAAGGTGGACAGAGGTTTTTAAGGACTCCATGGCAGAAAAGCCAGCTGTAATCGGCAAAAATGAGGTAGTTCAATAGGCTGTGCACTCCAAATGGTTGGTCTCCATGGTGATCAAAACAAAAAAGTATTCCTGCTGTGCAGACCTGGAGCTGCTATGGACTTATCCCTGAGATTGCTCATGTACCTGAGAACACAGTGCAGGAACGAGGGCCTTAGATTAAAATATACAAAAATACAAACCGAATATTTATATTAAGAAAAAAAAATGCACAAGATACGTCATTCGCACACGGATAGTGCAGTTGGCATCCTGGAGAAAGCGGGACCCAAGGTGCAGTCACCCAAAGGAGCAAATAAATTAAAATCACATTGGCCCAGAAAGGGCTGGGAGTGAGGTAGGACCAGCAGGTCTGCAGTTGTCCCCAACCACCCTCCGCCTGTCATCACAACCCATTGCTAGAGACCATTCGCAGCACCGCATCCCCCGACTGGGTTATGAGTAAGCAAGACGTGAAAAACAAAACAAAACAAACAAACAAACAAACAAAAAAACAGGAAAAAAAACCTTGCCTTGCTCCTGAGAGTTCCTCCCACAGAACGTACTAGCTGGAGGGTAAGGTTCATTAATCTTGGTTTTACACTTGTTTCGCACCCTGTCTGGCAAGGGAAATATCACACAGCCTCGTAGAGAAGAACCTCCCTGTCCCAGCCACTTTCAAAAGCATGTTAAAGCCTCAGAAAAAGCATGCAGGTTCTCGGGTGGTTCCCCACAAAAGCCTTCACTTGCGTTTAGATAGAGAGCTTGGTAGGAGTTCCGCTGCCTCACCCTTTCCCCCCCTCCGCCACTCCAAGGAAAGACAGGGTGATGCTGGGAACCCCGGCCCGAGACACATGGCAGTGCAAGCCACCCTCGACCCACCCTACTCCCCACTTTCTCCACTCTGCCGATTGAAACTCCCCAATAGCAAAAGAACAGCCGCCACTCCTGTGCCTCAGTTCTGGGCTTCTGGGAGTAGGGCGGGGCTGTGGATCTCTTCCTCTTCCTCCCGGAAGTAGGCAGGCTTTCCCTGAGAACTGGGGACCTGCTGGGCCTTCAGTGGACATGAGGCCACCATGTGGTTGATGCTTTGGCAGAAGTGGCACTTTTTGGGCTGGGGTGGCAGCTTGCATTCCTTGGCATGATGGTCTAGACCACCACAGTTGTAGCACCTGGCACAAGACAAAATGGTTAATGGTGAGAGACCAGGGAAGAAGTTTGAAGCCTTGAAGGATGACACTTCATCCATGCTCATCACTACGGTCATCTCCTGTCCTGGTGCCCCATTTCCTGCTTTAAATATAAATCTTTGCCCTTTCCAGATCCATGTAGGTGACCTATAGAGTCACATCAGCTTGAAAAGATCAAGAAATCAACACAGATCCCAGCAGTGAAGTACAGCATGGGGTCTTCTGTGAGAGCAGTAAATGCTCTTAAGCACTGAGCCATCTCTTCAGTCCTTACTTATCTATTCATTGTTAAGACAGGTCTCACCACATATGCTTGCCTGGCCTTGAACTAGTGGAGATGATTTTTGTTTTTGGTCTGTCTCCCAAGTCCTGGCATTACAAGCACATCCCACCAGACATGGCTAAAGAATGAGGTGGTTTTTTTTGTTTGTTTTGTTTTTGCTTTGTTTTTTTGAGACAGTGTCTCTCTGTGTAGCTTTGACTGTCCTAAAACTCACTCTGTAGACCAGGCTGACCTCGGCATCACAGAGATCCGCCTGCCTCTGCCTTCTGAGTGCTGGGATTAAAGCCACGCATGACCATGTCCAGCAAAATTCTTTATTATTTACTTATTTAAACTCAGTTTTTCAAGATAGGGTTTCTCTGTGTAGCTTTGGCTGTGCTGGACCTCACTCTGTAGACCATACTGGCCTTGAACTCAAGAGGTCTGCCTGCCTCTACCTCCCAAGCGCTGGGATTAAAGGCATGCACCACCACTGCCTGCCAAGAATTTTTAAAGCTGAATTATATTAGCTCTCCAGAGGCTAAAAGGTCTTAAGCCCCATAGCAAAAAGGCACACATTAAATAATTGGAGTGCCAGTAAGCAGAGAACCGATACCACAGGCTGAAACTGTCGTTCGTGGCGGCCCGAGCGAGCGCACCCACCCTCTGCGCTGTGTTCTGGGCGGTACCTGTCTCCTTTGGATCTTCGTTTCTGTGTGTTCTTCCCCTTCGGCCGTCGCTCACTCCCAATACAGAACACCCCACCAGGGCCAGTGACACGGATGGATTCCAGCCCCTTGGCAGACTTCTTAAAGGTGAACTCCACCGCCTCGCCCTCCTTGAGGCTCCGGAAACCTTCCATGTGCAGCTTACTCTATCAAATGGAGACATGAGTTTTTACTATTTGCTTCCATTGCTACACCATAGAACAAAACTGTAAAACCAGAACCTGTTCCTAAAAGACAGGACCAAAAGTGACAGCACTCCCATCTCACAAACGAGACAACTGAACCCCAAGCTGAGCCTGGCGGGACGTATCTGTCAGCACAGTTTAGACTATGTGAGGAGACCGGTCTCAAAAGACAAACCACAACCCCTAATAAGCAAGTGAATTATAGGGTCCCCATAAACACAGCAAGAAAGCTCCTCCCTGGAATTAAGAAATACACATTAAAATACTTAGACAGAACCATACTGAATGCTGTATTACGGTTACTAAGATAATATAACTGGGCCATGTGAGGTGGTACAAGCCTTTAATCCCAGCACTTGGCAGACAAGGGCAGGTAGATCTCTGAGGTGGAGGCTAGCCTGATCTATAATATGTATAGGGATGTGTTTTCGGTCAGCCAGGACTCTATGGTGAGGCCTCACCTCTCCCCAACTCCCCCTGCCCTTCTCCTCCCCAAAACAAAAACTGTACAGAGACAAAAATACAGCAAAAAGGACAAAATATTAATGGATGGATCTGAGGAATGATTATGAGAAAATTTGTCTAGTTCTGTCATCTCTAAGTTTGAAAGCACGAAGATAACGTTACTGAAAATTGAAGTCAGTTTCAGGGCCTCTTAAATGCTGGCACTAGAGGTGTGCACGACCACCCTCACCACCGCCTGGCTCAAAACACATGTAAAGCAAGTAAACCTTGCTAAGAATAAGCATTTGCAGGCCAGCATTATGATACAGCATCATTCAGGAGAGAGGCAAGTTCAAGGCCAGCATGGTCTCAAAACAGAACATCAAAAACCTGTAAAAGTCAGACATAATCAGACAAATCTGCAAAAAGCTACTACACACTTAGGGGGGAAACTGCACAAATCTAGCAGGCCAGACATGGTGGTACCCACCCTGCAATCCCAGCACTCAGGGGGCCTGGACAGAAAGGACCAGCTGGAACTAGAAGCCAGCCTGGGCTAAACAGTTTCCTCAAGGCCAGAACACTTAGAGTGAGACATTTATTTTAAAGGATACTAAGGGGCTGGCAGGGGGTAAAGCCAGTTGCTGCCACCCTGAAAACCTGAGTTCAGTCTCTGGAACCCACATGACAGAAGGACTGATTCCCACTAGTCTTCTGACCTTCACATGCAAACTACAGCATGCGCGCACACAGACATGCACATACTTAAAAAGTATTTTTTTTTTTTTGTTGCTCATTCCACATTTTGGCACCTCATTTTGGCACACTTCTGGATGAATTCATGAAGTTTCGGTTTCTGATTTTTGAGACAGGGTCTCACTATGTCACTGACTGGCCTCAAATTCATGATTCTCCTGCCTCAGCTTCCAAATTATTGCAATTACACATGCATTCCAGGGCAGTGAGGTAGGTTTGTTTGTTTATTCTTTGTTGTCTTTCTTTTCTTTTCTTTTTTTAAACAGCTGTACTGCCCAAGCTGCTCTCAAATTTGTTAGCTACAGAGTCTCTTGCCATCAGCCTCTTGGGCAGTGGGAACCACAAGCACACGCCCATCGATAAATAGATCATAAAGTATTTGAGTTGGAATGACAACAGAAAACAAAATATAATGAGGGATTTAGAAGAGTTTATAAGGAATTGTTTCCTGGAAACACTGCAGGTTGTACTGAAAGTTAAAAAAGCTCACAGCTGTCACCTTCCCACATACCAGATCCACTGTTCATTAGCGTCAGTGACAGCACTTCCTAGCCCTTAGAGTAAGCTATGTCACAGGACATGGGACTCAATGGTAAGGCGGGTTGCCTGGCACAGACAGTTCTTTCTCACTTCCCCCAAGAAAGAAAATGATCTAGTCTTGTTGGTGCATGCTTCTGATCCCACCAGAGGCCGTGTATCTGAGGCAAGGCTGGTCTTCAGAGCTCCAGGCCGCAGACACAGTCATGGAGAGGCCCCTATTGCTTGCACGCACAAATGCAAAGAAATAAAAAGTGAAATGACTCCAGAGAGACAAAAGGGACCACTGTGCACCTGGCTGGGCCTGTCTGAGAGGATTAACACGCACTACTAATATTCTAGTTGGTAGAATCCTTCTCACTAGGACTCTTCAGCCAGGTGGGACACAAATCCTCCATCACTCTAACTGTTTAAATAATTTAGTTGGCTACTATACAAAACAAAACTTCCACCAAGAGAATTGGTAAAGAGCACCGGCCTGGGCACCATATCCACCTTCCAGGCTCACCAAGATGGGAGCTTTCTAAGTAGGCCTGAAGAGTCCTCAAAAAATGAATAAATAATGGTTTTTCTCCTTCCCTTTTATTTTCTTTTTTTAAATTTCGAGACAGGTTCTCACTATGCCGCCTTAGCTGGCCTAGAATTCACTATGCAGACCAGGCTTCCTGAACTGATGGGCCTGCTCATTTTTAAAGTTGGTCTTTAAACTGGAGCCTTCCCACCATCAGCCTCCTGAACGCTGGGATAACAGCTGTAGTCCATAGTAGGCACCTCAGAGTACACTGTACCTTTCGACCTAAGCTGACGGTTAGATCCAGATTCTGAAGGGTACAGACTTGCTGAGCTCAAGTTAAATACTTCGTGATTATTTCTGATTATCCCATCATAGAAATATTGTGAAGTATGTTCTTTCGCTTCTTATGAAGGGTGCTTGGGGCTGACCCCAGGGCCATACGCTATACTCTACCCTGATCCCCCCTGTGTTTTACACCCCCAGGAATATCCAGGTGTGATGGCCAACTGCCTCAATTTCAGGTAAAGAAGGGGTTTTAGTAAAACCTAAAAACAGGAAATAAAAGTAATACAATGTTCAAAAGGATCCACCCCATTGCACAGAAACTGTCCTAAAACCACTCCTAAAAAGCCAAGAGGAGCTAGCTAGAGGTACTGGAGGAGCCAGGCCAAACTGCCTCTCCCCAGGCAATTCCAGCCTGGGCCGGGTCCCTCCCAGGTCCAGCTGTGATCCAGCAGATAAATGGTTAAGAAAAACTGAGTCTAAGAGCCTGTTCCCTCCTCACTCATTTGTAAAATGGAGTATTTATCCTGACTTTATGGTTGTGCTGTGAGGTTTTTATGCATGAATTGCAGTTAACACTTCAGCAACCACATATAAATCCTCAGGGTGTACCAATTATCTACTTTTTACACTGGAGACAGGTTAACAGTTAAGAGCCAAGTGTTGAGACACTCAGACAAACTCTGCTTTTATTACTAATCATTCATAGGAATGCAACAAAACAAAACACACAAAAGCCCCCCAAACCAAGGCCTTCTCAGAGGTCCTGTTTACCGAGAGTACCATCCTCTCTATTCCACCCACACCTACAAACTGGTGAGCCCTAGCAGACAGTGTGAGTGGGTAAGGCAATGAGATTGACTAAACCCCTCAGATGTTCCTCCACTGGAGATCTGCTCAAGACCGCCCCTGCAAGCACCTCAACATAAAGGCTAGGCAGGATTTAAACTGGTGGTCTCCAGGGGTGGCTGCCCATCCCCTCCCCCACTTGCTTCTAAAACATAGTTTGAATTCTTCTCTTATCAGATAGGTAATCAGTGTGCAGGCCCACCAGGCCAGACTCCCAGGGCCAGAGTCTAAAAGGAGCCTGAAATTCTTCTACCACCCCCCAGTCCACCCCCAACCACACACAAAGCAGGGCCCCGCCCCTCTCCCCCCATCCCCTCCAAAAATAAAAGGGCCTGGGGGGAGGGGCATGGCCTGAGCTCCCCCAATAGAGCCCAGCCCCGGGGAACAAAGAGTTGACACTGGTTGGTTTGGTCGTCAGATTCCTGGAGTTCCAAGGCACAGATACCCCCCTCCCCAGAACGGCTCACCCCCGCCCTCCCCCACATTCAAACCCCACCAGTTCCTTCCTTCCTCCCTACTACGGTCAGGGTGAGAGGAATAAATTCAGAACCTCTTCCCTAGCCAGACCTTGGGAAGGGGAAGTTTAGCTAGCCAACCAGCAGCCATCTTCCTTCCCGCCACCCTCCCCGTACCTCCAGGGTGGATTAGAGAGGATGCTACATCCCCTTCAGCCAAGTCCTTCCCTCAATGGATGAATATTTCAATGGGAAGAAGGGCAGGGACCCCATTTTCTTTTTCCAACCTGTTGAAGTTAGTCAGGTGGACAGCTTGCTTGGGCCACTGTGGGGTGGGGTGGGGGGAGAACTCTAAGAACAGTTAGAGCACTTCCTCTCTGGTGCCCCCACTGCCCTCTTCAGTTACAGCACTTCCTGGCTTCTGCTTCTTTCTTTTGACCAATTCTCCACCGGGCCTCACATCAAATACCCCAGCCTAGCACCAACATGCCACCTAAGAGATCCTGGACTGAAAAAGAAGCAAAGGCTCTGATTCTTGGATTCATTTGTCAGCTATGGCTCCTCCTATCCAGTCTCTTCCAGCTCTCACACACCATTCATTTCACCCTGCGTCTTTATGAGAGAATTTTACCCCACCTACTTTACCAGGACCAAAAGAAAACAGGGGCCCTCTCCTCTAGCACCCAGGGCCATTCCAGGTCTGAGCGATCCCATGCATGTCTCTGACTGGTTCTTGGTTTAGGAACTCAGACCCCCCAGGCGGAATCACAACCAAAGGGCACAGCTCAAGAGGAGAAAGCTTATCACAGACCCTAATGAAGTGAGACCAGCCAAGTATGTATTTGAGAGTCAGGGGACAGAAGCTCCAAGGAGGAGCTGGAGATAAAAAGAAGCTTTTGATCATAGTATCGAGAAAGGATGAGTGTTGGGCGGACAAGACAGGTCGGAGAGCATCTTTTCCTGGATACACTTTTAAACTCCTAAATAATACCTTTTAATTTTAAAGATTCAGCACTAGTGTTCAGTGTGGTGGCATGATGGTGGCAAAGCTTCACCAGAGCTTCCACACCGGAGGTTTAGCGTTTGATATCATAAGTGGCCCCGACCTAAAGTTATCGGCTATTCACCCCTGCTCGTTGGCCAAATGCTCCTCCGCTGCCGTCCACCAGGTGGTGCATCAGCCTACTCCAGGCTCTGAACCAAGGGGACACCACATTCCTCAGGGTGGTTTTCTCCAACAAGCTGGAGTTCCCAGGGCGCTTTTTTTTCCCATCCCACCTTCACCCAGGGCCTCGAGCAAGGAGTGCAAGGCGGGAACAGGAGTTATGCCACAACCATAGAAAAGGCCATCATGCTGGTTTCTCACAGCAACATGGAATCATGCTTAAAAGGTATGTACAATTATGAATGTGTTTCAGGCTCCAAACTCCCAGGCTTGGACTAAAGACCTGCTCTTCATGTGGGTAACATTTTCTCAAAAAAAAATCATATATATATATATGATATTTAACTTCTGGTTAGGAATATTTGAGCAATTGCTGTGTCCTATACCCCAGACCAAGGCACTGAAAACCACTGACAGCGCGTGGCACACAGCTATGTCAACACCCACAAGGCGGCCAAAGCTTACAATATCGAAACCTTTGCTTGGAATGGTGGCAAAGTCCTTACCCAGAATGTTCTGAAAGTTTGTCTCCTCAGGAAGAAGATGCCAAATATTTCATATTGCCCCAAATAACACATTTTTAGGCCACCCTTTCCCACTGACATGGGAATGACAGGTAGTGTCCTGGGTTTGATTCCAAGGTGAAGCCAAAGTTCTGAAGTTCAGAGGACCCCACATCCTAACCAGTCCAGGAATGGCCCCTTCCCTATGTCTCCTCCTGTGGAAGACACAGAGTCTACTCCTCATCCTCCAGGGTCCTCATGACACTGGTGTAACATCATCTCATTTTTTCCTTTTCACACTTACTCACTTAGATCGAATATGTACATAAGATCACTCGGGCAGTCAAGTTCTTCTCTTCCATTGGTTGAGACAGCGTGTGACATCAGTAACTAGGTGCAGGTGTTACAAACCAAGAATGTAAGATTCCACACATGGCCCTCGACCCAGCTGCCCTAACCCACTCTCAGAGGATGTTCTTTGTAACCCTCAGACATTTTCTAAAGGTGTCCAAGCCACTTGGGCTCAAATTTGTCAATGATGATTTCTTTTTGTTTCCAAACCAAACTTAGTTCCTTTGTCAACTATATCTCTTATAATCTTTTCCTGTAAGCCAAAAAGCCAATTAAAACCTATTTGTGCCAGAAGGTTGTACGCACCTGTGGTTCCAGAACTGGGGGTTGGAGGAGGGACGGAGAAGTAAGGTTCAAGGGCAGCCCGCACTACAGAAGAGCCTGGCTTAAAAAACAGGAGCCACTGAAAACCAATACAATTTTATTTCCTAATTTCTACAAATCTTGGTGGTTTACATTTTGAACCACAGGAAACCCAAGCCAAACCAAAACTTAGAAGTGGTCAGACTTCGTAACAATTCTGACAAATACCTCGCTAACTATTTCTCAATTAGAAGTGATTCTGTCTCCCAAGGGACATTTGGCAAGATATAGAGACATTTTCACAACTAATCAGTTCCAGACAGGGAAGATCTAAAGACCTATGGCTGAAAAAAAAATGGGCGTTACAGAAACCTGTTCCATACCCCTCACCCTCAGCCTACTCTTCTACTGGGAACAGAATGAGGTAAACATTCAAGTCGGGCACTGGCGACACCAAAGCAAAAGAGTGTCACCCAACTACAGGTCAGCCTGGCTGTATATGTAGTACAGGCTGTCTGCACTAGTGTAAGGTGCAGTCTCAAAGTAGTGATAGATGTGTGGATCGGCACAAGGAAAGCAGTTAACAGGATGGTGGGGACCTTATCACCTCAACCTTGAATGGCTCTTCCCTCTCCCTTTCCATGGCATGGCAAATGTCATCCTGAGACAATTTCGCCCCTGCCATTGCATCCTATCCCATCACCAGGGCCCAGCAGCTCCGATAAGATAAAAGATTTCTTACCCTCTCTACCTCCCCCCTTCCTGTTTACACGGTCCCCTGAGGATACCTCTGAGGGTCAGCCACCCAACTTACTGCTGGATCCCAGTAAGCTCAAGCGCCAGCAGGAAGCTGTGGTGAAGCAGTTACAGTAAGTGGAGGGCGGAGGTTAGAAGGGGACTTCTTCAAATATGAGTTCCCTTGGCGTGGGCCTTTAATCCCAACACACAGGAAGCAGAGGCAGGTATATATCTCTTGAGTTAGAGACCAGCCAGGCTGACGGAGCAAATTCCAGGGAAGCCAGTTAAGTGAGAACACTTCTCAGGGAAAAAAATAAGAAAAGTAAATGCACAAAACCCTCAAATGTGGACTACTGGACATAGACCTCCAAGCTGGTCTGTATGGAGGATGGTCCTTTTCCTCCACTCACACCAATAGCTTTCCAACTGCCGTGGGACCTATATTTGTCCCAACACCAGTGAACCTCAGATCACAGGGTACTTTCTCCTCAGTGTCATGAAAGTGTTGGCCCTCCTTTATATTCCAGCCTCCCAAAACTGGGTAAGTTGTCCTGCCCAGCCTTCTCCAGACCAGGAAATATTTTTATCTCCATGATTAGATAAATGGAAGAGTGGGGGAGACTTGCCACCCGCAGAGGAGGGCCATTCAAAGCTGGTTCCTGTAATAAAGTGATTTAATAGATCTAAAGAGACCAATTCCCTTCTCTCTCACAATTACTTCCTGTCGGTTATCATTCACATATGTAAATGAGATGGGGGGCACAAAGCCACCATGCAGAAACCAGCAGACTGGTGATGGTGATGGTAGAGGGTGTGAAAGAAAATCAAATGTGCTGTTGCAGGTCCCCTAAGTGAGCATAAGTTTCAGAAGCCCAGTGACTCTAGTACACCAACAGCAAAGAGCTGGCCCCGAATTCCTTCAACCCAAATCTACCTAGTTTCCCCTCCTCAGCCTCCTGACTGGAGCGCAGTGTTCAGACTTCCCAGCAGCCTCCAACCAGTCCGTCCATCCAGCATCTCCTTCCCCACCCCTCCCCCTCAAGAACGCCATCCCTCAGGCTCCAACTCTTAATCCCCACATCCTCCTTTCCCCTCCCCCACAGCTCCTAAAGCTAACCTCCCTGAAGTAACCCCTCCCTGCCCGGCCCGGGTGTCAAGCTCCAGGGCCAGGGATTAGCAATTTCTTCTTTCCTGGTCCAGCCTTAAAACAACCAAATGTGGAAAGGAGCGTAGCGGGAACTTCCTTTCCACGGCGGGATGGCCACTGGAACCGCCGTAGGATGTTAAAGGGGAAGGCGGGGAACAGGGAAACCTGAAGGCTCTTCCTTGTTTAGGGTTAGGAATGTTAGGGATAGCAATCAACGGCTGTCTGGGGCCATAAATGCCAAGCTGAGGAGAATAGGGCTAGAGGCCAGCCTCCCTCCGCCGCCCGGCCCCTCGACACTGAATTTCACTCCCTACTGCGTTGCCCTTCTTTAACTGAGAACTTGGGATTGCAGCGACCTCAAGACTCCCCTGGATTGGCCCGGCCAGGAACGAGGACCCGGGCTCTTAAGGTCTCCATTCCAGGCAGGACCGAGTGAACGGCAGAGGTGCCTGCCAGTCCTCAACTGTAAGCAGACCTCTAGGGAAAGGAAGCTTTTCAGCCCACACATTGATCCTTCCGGGATCTGCCAAACACACATTGGCCACGGGACCTGGCATTGGGTGGCCACCTGACGGAGGTCTGCGCTGACACAGGGGAAGAGCCTGACGGCGCAGGTTCATGCCCGTGGGTAGGATGGCAAATCACCCACACTCGCCCCCGTAAACTACATTCAGACCTCTAGCACTCAGGACGCCAAGGCCCGGCTCAGGCCCGGCATGTGCTTCTCTGGTCGGCCTGCTCGCCCTCCCCCACCGGCAAGCACAATACAACCTTAGTTTCTGCCACATGGGGTCACCTCCCTGCCCCCTGCTCCCTTCCCAGGGGAAAGAGGTAATAGACACGTGGTAAGCCGGAGGGGTTCCCGGAAGGGGGCGGGGAGGGGGTGCTGGTAGTCAGCGGTGCCTCCTCCTCGCTCCACCGCAGTTACTCGGAACTCAAAATCGGGGTGTCCAGGCAATGATAGGGGCGCACAATAAGGGTCCTTTATCTCCTCCAGCCCAACCGGAGAGGCCATCAGGCAAAGCCCTGCATCTGAACTCCCAGTCTCCCTTCTCCCCTAGCAAAGTTACCAGAACCGGTCTCACCTGGTGCACAAAGACGTCCACCGGGGGGTCGAGTGCGACCCCGGCGCGGGCGGTCATAGACAGGAAGCCGAACCCCATGCGCACGTTGAACCACTTACAGATGCCGGCCCCGTGCAGCAGCTGCGGCTCGTCCGCCGCCCGGGCCGCGTCAGCCGGCGCCTCCTCGGGCGCCTTCTCCGCGGCCTTGGCGCAGCCACCTGGAGACAGGGAGGGCCAGGTTGATCAGCTGGGGGCCGTGGAGGCGCCGGGCCCTCCCAGGGACCCGGCTGCGAGCTCTCGCTGCTGAGCCCGCGGGCGGACACCCAGGAGGAGGCAGCTCCCGGGCAGCTGGTGAGGAGAAACCTGTCCTGGCGGCCTCCCCAAGCTTACACCAAGGATGCTGCTGCCCCGAAAGTTTTGCCTGTCTTCCCAGAACATGTTGCCCGTGCACACGCGGCGGGACAGGCCCCTCCTCTTCTCTCCCTCCGCCCCCACAGGCTAGGCGCACAAGCCACTAGAACACCAGGGTTCCCTGGGCCAGAGGGAGCCCCAAGAAGCTGGAGGCCGGCAGGGACTTAGGGTCCCGCGGGCAAGTGTGTGGGACACTTTCCCACCTCCCTTCTGCCCAGCTCTTGGGCGCCCTGCATCCTAAGGTGTGCCCGCTAGGTCGCAAGCTCGAACCTGCAAACTGCTGGTTGGACACCGAGCCCATGGTCGTCGGCTGAGCCCGTGGCCCCGGGCCCCAGGTCGGGCGGCTGCTGGCCCCAGAGAAGTCCGGAGGCAAAGGGGTGGTTCGGAGAAGAGGCTGCTACATCTTCCCCCGCACAATAGCGGTGGGAGGGCCCACGGCTTTTCAAAGGCTCCCAAATTCTAAAAGACAATGACCCAACCCCCCGCGGGCAGCCCCCTCCCCTCCCCTCTCTCCTTACCCCTCCCTTTCCCTCCGGCTCTGGCTCCGGCCCTCCCCCACCGCTCTGGTCTCTGACACCTCTGGGGTGTCCCTTCCCAGAACCTTGAGATTTGACACCCCCTCCACACGCACACATCTGGAGATAGGGATCTTTTTGCCCTACAACTCTTGAGTACCCCAGAATTTGGGATACTGCACTTTGAGGACTCGGTGCGGGTACCCAATGCAGACACAGGTGGGGGACCTAAGGGTGGGGGTAGTTTTATAACCATGTGACACACACACACACACACACACACACCACCCCCACCCCCCGGGCAGATAATTATACATTCCAGAGAGTTGGGGGAGGGAGGTGTGAGCCTGGTAGCGCTGTCCAATCAGAAACACAAACCACCTGTCAAGGGAGAAATGGATGAGCCCTCCCCCAGCCCCTCGGCGCCCCTCCCCCTCTTCCCCCTCAGGCCTCCTAGCTGACCCGGCTGCTTGGCGCTGACCTGCTCTCACCCGCCACCCCCGTGTGCTTAGATAGACCTGGAGTTCTGGACACTAGGAAGCCGGGATAGGGGTGCAGGCAAGCAGCTGGAGGGAGACCCCACAGAGCTCATCTGTCTTGACCCAGGCGCTGCCTCTCAACCTCGGCCTCTGACTTGCAAGTGGATCTCCAAGTCTCAACAGTTTCTCTGGGTTTGTCCCAGCCAGGAACAAGCTCCTGATGGATTCTGTGCAAAGAATCATTTGATAACTTCTAAGCCTGCAAGGTCCTAGGTAGGGCTTCCTGGGAGAGCATGGGGGGAACCTGGAAGAGTGCCCTCCGGGCTAGGGGTTCCTGTCCTCACCGTGCCCCGTCCTGTCCCATCCCTTGCTGGAAGAGAATAGACCGGTGGGTGGAGGCGCTTCCTCCAGTACCCGGGACTCTCCAGTTCTCAGTCACCATCCTAAACCGCGCTACCCTCCGGGTAGTGTGACTGGTGGAAATACTGGATAGGCTTCTCATTTGAAGAGGTGAACTCCCTACTAGAAGATAAAGAGGGTGGACCAGGGGGGTGGCCACTGCCCTGGTCAGAGATGGACAATAGCCCGGGGCTCAGTGCACGGCCCTGGCCCTGCCCCTTCACTTCCGGTGCTCAGTTCAAACTGGACAATGCCAGCTCCGGTCAGTTCCCCTCCCCCACGGCTACAACCCATTTAAAGGGACAGAGCCTGCTTTCAGGGGCATCCGCTTACCCTGAATTCAGTCTTCTCCACAAGTGTGTGGAATCCCTTGTGGTTCACACGCTGCAGTTGTGCGTGTGTAGGTGCGCACTCACGGGCAAGAAAGTGTGTATCTGAGAAAGAGAAAAAAAAAAAGGATGATGGGGTAGGGAAACGGAGGATGGGTAAGAGAATCAATGACTGGAGAAAATTTCCCTTCCTCTGAAGTGCTTTGTATACTAAAGTTTGAGCGGGGGAAAAAAGTGTGAGGTAGCACTTTGGGAGATAAAGGAGGTATGTCGAGCCTTGTGCTACTTAGCTGAAAAATGTAAGTATCCTAAACAGTGCCCTATTTCCAGCTAGGAGCTGTTAGATCTTTTCAGGGTTCTCCGAGTGTATCCACCAAAGCCATTTTATTTACACAACCCACTCCCAACAAATAGTGCCTTTATAATAACTGTTCCCTGTACCTCTTCTCCTAAAGACCCAGAAGTAGGTGGTTCAGTTCTTCTGAAGGGAAGAAGAAAGATGAGGTGTGCCTCAGGCTTTGCTTGGTCAGACGCCAATGTGGTTGGGTTTCCCCCGCAGGCATGAGCGCCTGCTCTGTCCAGGGTCCTGAGGGCGCATGTGGCTCTGTCCCTGGTGCTGAAAGGGCCCGCACTCCTGCTTCCGGGTTCTCTGCCTTGAGACCTTCCTGCATCCTCGCCTCCAAGCCCTACAAATACTTAAATTAAACTAAAATTAAAAAAAAAAACCCGAGTCTCACCCCAGTGCCCCTTAGAATTGGAATTACAGGGGTGTGTGCCTGTGTACAGTGCTTACCTGAATTTTTCTTTCTTTTTTTCACTTTCTTTTGCTATGTTTTTATTTGTGTGTGTGTATTTGTATGCCATGTGTGTGTAGCTGCCCTCTGAAGTCAGAAGAAGGTGTTGGGTCGCCTGCAGTTTGTGAGTCAGTAAATGTGAAGCAGAGTTCCATGTTGCCCAGGCTGGCTTTAGATTGGTTATAAAGCCAAAAATAACCTTGAAGTCCTAATCCTCTGCCTCAGTCTCCCAAGTGCTGAGATTGATGATGTATACCACCAAGCCTGGCACCTTGCACTTTCCTGAGAGAACAGCCACATGTCTAAGTTTGTTACAGCTCTGTGATCTGGGGCCACTTTCTTAAGCTTTGTGTGCCTCAGTTTCCCCCTCTGTCCATGGAGACAGTGAGAATACTTAGTGCTCAGAGATATTGTGAGAATGAAGGACTGAGTCGAGTTAGTCCAGGGAAATATTTTCAGAATACTGCCCTGCATGTAGCTTTTTGTCTGTTTGTTGTTTTTTGAGACAGGGTGTCTCTGTGTAGCCTTGGCTGTCCTGGAACTCATTTTGTAGACCAGGCTGGCCTGGAACTCCCAGAGATCCACCTGTCTCTACCTCCCTGAGTGCTGGGATTAAAGGTGTGCACCACCAACCCCCAGTGTGGCATGTGGCTTGTAATCATGTAAACCATTACTGTTATAATGGAATAGGGATACAGCTGAGTTGGTAGAACATATGCCAAACATGCACAAGGCCCTGAGTTGGTCCCTAGAACCAAGACCTGGGCTTAATCCATTGGACCTCATAAAACTGGGTGTAGAGACTAGAGAGATGGTTCAAAAAATAAGAACGTGGGGCTGGAGAGATGGCTCAGTGGTTAAGAGCACTGTCTGCTTTTCCAAAGTAACCCAAGTTCAACTCCCAGCGCCCACATGGCAGCTCAACTGTCTGTAACTCCAGTTCTAGGTGGCCTGACACCTTCCCACCAATGCACATAAAATAAAATTAAATAAATTATTGTTTTAAAAAAAGAAGATAAGAACGATGGAGGCCAAATGGTGGGATCTAGAAAAGATCATCCTGAGTGAGCTATCCTAGGAGCAGAAAGACACACATGGTATATGCTCACTTATATAGACCTATAAGATAGGATAAACATACTAAAATATGTGCACCTACAGAAGATAAACAAGAAAGAGGACCCAGAGTAAGATGATCAATCCTCACTTAGAAAGACAAATGGGATGGACATGGGAAGTAAGAGAAAACAAGTAACAGGACAGGAGCCTACCACAGAGGGCTTCTCAAAGACTCTACCTAGTAGTATATCAAAGCAGATGTGGAGACTCATAACCAAACCTTTGGCAGGGTGCAGGGAATCATACGATAAAAAGGGGAGTTACCATGACCAGGAAAGGACAGGAGCTCCACATGGACAAAATATATCAGGGCACGGAGGCCCTCTATGAGACTTGGTTTCTCCAACCAAGGACCATGTATGGATATAATCTAGAATCCCTGCTCGGATGTAGCCCATGGTAGCTCAGTAACCAAGTGGGCTTCCCTGGTAAGGGGAACAGGAACTATTTCTGACGTGAACTCAACAACTAACTCCTTTACCTCCCCTCCCCCCCCCCCACTCCCCAAGGGAGGAACAGTCTTTCTAGGCCACAGAGGAGGACATGGCAGCCAGTCCTGAAGATACCTGATAAGCTAGCGTCAGATGGAAGGGGAGGAGGTCCTCCCCTAGCAGTGGACTTGGAAAGAGGCAGGGAGGAGATGAGGGAGGGAAGGTAGGATTGGGAGAGAATGAGGGAGGGGGCTACAGCTCAGATACAAAGTAAATAACCTGTGATTAATATAAAAAAATAAAAAGATCAATGGAGGCTCTTCCAGAGGCCTAGAATTCAATTTCCAAGACCTAGGTAGTGATTAACGACATCTGTAACTCCAGGCCCAGGGGATCCAACACCCTCTTCTGGCATCTTCTGGCACAGGGCGGCTGGCATACTGTTGGTATGATGTTCTTGTGGAATGCATACAATGTACCCTTGTTCATTTAAATACTGATTTCAATCCGGAAATTGCTTTGTGATGCTTATTCTAAGCATCACCTGTCTCAAGTTTGTAAACATGCCAACCATTTGTTCTCTATATTGTCAATTAAACAACCAGCCCCAATGCTAAGCAATGGAAAGGATAGGGTGGGGCATCCTGTTCTGGAAGAGAGGAGGAAGAGAGAATCCACAAGAGAGAACTTGGAACCATGTGGAGAAATGGACCGGACCTAAGATATGACTAAAAGCAAGTATAATGGGTGAAAGCTGAATAGTAGGAAACTATGTGAACTTGGAGGTTTAGGATGGAATAACTATTGCTCAGCATTATGCTCTAGTTTAATTAAATAAATCCCAGTCTCTGTGTGGTGATTTGGATGAGTTGGATTAGGAATAACACAGCATAACTAAAAAATGTATCAATAGTAAATATTAAATTACCCACAACAGCATACTTTTTAAAAACTCTTTTATTTACATTTCTTATATCGCTTTCTCACTACTCTACCCCAAACCCTTTCAACTCCTCAACAACACCAGGCAGGATAAAGAAAAGGTTTAGTGGGGGGGGTGTAGTTCTCTTAGCTGCTTCCTGCTGGTTAGGGTTGTCGGGTTCCTTGGAGCCAGTTCAATCCTCCTTTGTTGAGTATACAAAGAAAACCTTCACACAGTGCACAAAAAGATTACCCCAACAGTTTTAACTGAAATAATGTGCATTAACAAAATACTCCTAATTCTCATTTCTTTCCTCAGCTATCTGTTTAAATTATGTTCCCAGAAAAGCTCTGAGTATGAAGCCCTGCTATCTGCAAACATGAAAGATAGCATGCCCCCGAGAAAACGATGATGACTGTCCCACCAGCTGGAAGGGGGTGGGCTTCTCTGTAATCCCAGTACCTGAGACAGGGAAGCAGAAGGATTTGGAGTTCAAGGACAGCCTGGGTTACATGAGAACCGGTCTCAAAGGAACAAAATTAAACAGGAAATGATGCCAGCGCCTTGGGACCTTTGATACATCACACCATGCTTTAAGATACAGCTCCATAGAGAAGGCTGGAGATGTAGGTCAGCGCCTGCCTAGCATTTAGAGAGCACCACAGGGGCCGGGTTTGGTGGTCTGCCCGTGGTATAACAGTCTCCTCCAAGATCAAAACATTCCATCCTGCAGGGGAGCTCCTTAAGCAGGGAATAAACAACTCAAAGAACTACTTCAGGAACTCCCTGAAACTGACCAGATTCACTAGGTCCCTCCCTCCCTCCCTCCCTTCCTCCCTCCCTCCCTCCCCAGTAAACAATTTTGCTAAGCTGCACCAAAGACCAGCAGAAGTCAGCGGAGCTGTCGGAGGTGTGGGGAGGAGGCACCTGAAAGGACACTCTCCAGCCTGTCCAGCTGCCCGCAGGCTGTGCAGTGAGCTCCAGGTTCCCAGTTTCCCAGGTTGGTGATGCAGTTTTCTTTGAGTCATTTCTGTGCCCTGTAAGTAACCTCTCGAAAACTCATCGGTTCATCAGATTGGACTTTGGTGGTATCTCTGCTTTGATCTGTCGTGGGCTCTCTGTCTGGAGTCGTGTTGTGTCTCCCAGGAAAGTTTCACCACATAAGAACATGCTACAATCCCAGTCCTAGGGATGTGAAGGCAGGGAGATCAGATCTGAAGTTCAAGGTCGTCATCTGCAGTACTGGAATTAAAACAAAACAAAGAAACCATGGTACAAGTGTGCAGAAAGCAGCAGATTAGGCATGTTTCCTGTGCAGTATGACAGTATTCATCAAGAAGAAGGTCTGGAAGATGGCTCAGCAGGAAACCCGCCACCACCTAGCCTGATGACTTGAGCTTGATTGGTGGGACCCACACTGGAGAAGGGAGAGAAGTAAGTTCCAAAAGTTTTTCTGGCTTCTATATGTGTACCATGGCACTGAAAAGTTTTGAAATGTTATTTTTAAATGGAGAGGTCAGGTATGATGGTGCACACCTTTAATCTGAGCACCTGGAAGGTAGAGGCAGGTGTCTATTTGTCTGAGGCCAGCCTGGTTGAGTTTCAGGACAGACAGGACTATGGAGAGAAACCCTGTCTCAAACAAACAAAAAACAAAACAAAAAAAAAACCAAAGAAACAACAGAGTGTCTGGGTGGTGGTGGTACAGTCCTCAGAAGGTGGAGGCAAGCAGATTTCTGTGAGTTCGAGGCCAGCCTGATGTATATGGTGAGTTCCAGGACAGCCAGGGCTGTATAGTGAGACCCTGTCTCAAAAGTTAAAAAACCGAGGGACCACCAAGAATGTATGGCAGGTAAATCACCTGTTGTCAAGCCTAATGACATGATTTCAGTCCTTGAGACCCACAAAACAGGAGAGAACCTGTCTTGGGACCCTCATACGGTGCCGCAGCATGGCTGAGCACACAGACAATCCACACACACACACAAATAAAATGACATTGAAAAGGGAACACGAACTCTGTCTTGAAAAAAAGAAAGAAAGAAAAGGGAACATGATTTTTGCAGTTCATCAACTCATTCACCTAACAGATCCTCCGCCCCCCCCCCCACACCCACACAGCAGGTTTTTCCTGTGTAGCCCTGGCTATTCTGGACTCACTTTGTAGAGCAGGCTGGCCTCAGACTCAGAGAGCTCCGCCTGCCTCTGCCTCCCTGAGTGCTGGGATCACAGGCGTGTGCCATCGTGCCAGGCCCTGACACATACTTACTGACACCTGTTTTGTACCAGGTAGCACTTTGTGAAGTGCCAGGACACAGCAATGAGCAGAAGGGGTCAAATTCCTGTCCTCGTGGCTCCGATCTGGACAAAGACAGAGAACAAGCCTGGGCTGATGCGGGACTGTGCAGTGCAGGCCCTTCCTCTCTGTCCATCTCTGTGCTCTCAAGAGCCGATCATGGGTATTTATTTGTTTATTTTAGAAACAAGTTTTCGCTGTGTAGACCAGGCTGGCCTTGAATTCACAGAGACCCACCTGCCCCTACCTTCTGAATGCTAGGATTAAAGGTAAACCACCATGCTCACTCAGCCCCAGAACACAGTTTTATCCTCTAAGGCTAAAATGAGAGTTGGATTCATTGGTGACAAATGTGTCTTCCAGAGCAGAAACTCTGAAGTAGGGTGTGTGTGTGTGTGTGTGTGTGTGTGTGTGTGTGAAAGAGAGAGAGACCCCCTTCCTAACTACAATGAGAAACAATCTGTTTTCGCCCCATGCTGCCATCCTCATCGCACTGCGGGGACCACTGCTTCCTACATCCATCAGGGCTGTACCCCCCTCACCTCGCAGGCCTGTTGAATTGGCAGGAGAGCCAGGCCAGGGAGCCCCTCCCTTCTTTCATCTGCTCCCCATGCTGGCCCTGCTTCACAGAGCGAGACGCCAGGCACTTGCTTTCACCAATAATGGCTTCATTAGATTGAAAGGAGACGAAAGTGACCTCAATGAAATAGACTTCCTGACCCCAGCTGACCTCTGACCCTCACCCTGACAGCCTCTAAATCTTTTCCTTCTGACACGTCCCCCACAAGAGAAAATGATGAGCACGTGATAGCCCTCTGTCCAGTGTCCGTCCCTCTCCAGGTATCCTCTGCGGTAGAAGTTCTGATACCCAGCTCCTGCCGCCTGCTAGCTGCTGATGACTTTGTGGGTCCTCACCATGGCTCTAGTCCAGACTGAGGGTCACAACCCATCCAGCTGTCATTCACCTGGTGTCCGTTTGTCTGTATCTGACGGTTTTTGTGGCCCACAGAGGCAGGGGGCAGAAGACTAAGCACAGGCTGTCATTTCCTGAATGCTGTTTCAGTCGTAGACTTTTGACCTGCTCTCCTCCGATGCTCCATGTTTACACGCGAGACTGTGGCACACACTACATGTTCCCTGTCCCAGTCCTCAGCCATCCAGACGTGATCTCTGTCGTACTGGACAAGACACTGGGCATTTCAGTTAAGCATCTGGCGTCAACCCACAGATCACAAAAGAAGATACTCTCCGCTGTCCAAGCAGATAAAGTAATTAATGCACAGCATTAAATTAAATTGGTTGGTGTGGAAAGAATTATAATAGAGTTCCTGGACAAGCCGCTCTCCATTCCCTTGGGCAGCCTCTCTTTGAGCCATTTCTTTGGAGGATATTTTCATATCTCTAAATAATATACATGGATGTCTAGTCCTTGATTTATTGGTTTGGGCTCTTTTCTATTGATTTCCTGTTATGATGGATGAGAACTTACCCCCGACAGGGTCCTTTCCCTTCCTCCCAAGTACAGATAAATCACTATTTTCAGCTAAATTGGTAACCGATGTTTACTTTGTCATGACTGTGGAAATATCCCACAGTGCGTTGCCAAGACATGTCTCTCCTTACGTGGCTTCTTCTCTTCCTTGGACTTTTTTGCACACCCACTTACTTTCAAAGGATCTGTCATCCTCAGTTTCCATGGAGCCTGTCTCCTGTTCCTTGTCCTGCTTGTTTTCTAGGCTTGCTTCCCGGTGGAAGCTTCCCTCCTTTTCAGGTCAGAATTAGTGATATAATTATATTATGTATATATGTATACATATGTATACACATCTATATGGGTTTTTGGTGGTTGCTTTGTTTTTTGAGATGGAGTTTCTTGGTTTCTTTTTTCTGTTTGTTTGTTTGTTTGTTTGTTTGTTTGTTTTTCAAGATAAGGTTTCTCTATGTAGCCTTGGCTGTCCTGGAACTCACCCTGAAGACCAGAATGGTCTTGAACTCAGAGATCCACTTGCCTCTGCCTTCCAATTGCTAGAATTAAAGGTATGTGCCACCACTGCCTTGGTGGCTTCTTGGTTTCTTAGTATAGCCTTGGCTGTCCTGGAACACTCTTTGTAGACCTTGAACTCTGTGAGTTTGGCCTCAAACTCACAGAGATCCACCTCTGAGTACTGGGATTAAAACCATCTATCACCATTCTTGGCTTTCTGGCTCATACATGAACCAGTTTTGGGTTCAGTGTCAAAGAGAATATCCTCTAAGTAACTGCCCTGGGGTACTGGAGTAGGCTGGAGAGATGGCCAGGTGGGCAAAGTGCTTGCTAGGCAAGGATAAGGACTTGAGTTTGGCTCCCCAACACCCACATAAAAAGCCGATATCACAGCATCCATGTGTAAGCCCAGTGCTAAGGGTAGAGGACATGAGCAGAGCCCAGTGTTCTGTGGCCAGCCGGTTAGCTGCAGGTTTAGTAAAAGATGCCTAGAAGCCACACATGGTGGAGCACTCGGGAGGCCAAGAGTTCAAGGCCAGCCTGATCTATATAAAAAATTTCAGACCAATCAGGGCTGCACAGTCAATCCCCCCAACACACAAAATGTGGAAAAACTATTGAGGAAGACACCTCAGTTATATCCTCTGCTCTCTATACATACAGACACACACATGAAAAGACTGAGGGGAAAAAGAAAGGGTGCTTGGCGGTGACCTCGCATGTCCAGGCTACTCTAGCCCTTGTTTGTAACTGAACTTTGCTTTCCCAGTGCTGAGGACTGGGGATCAAATCCAGGGCCTTGAACATCTCTTGAGGAGGCAAGTGTTCACCTACTACGCTCCATCCCAGCTTTTTTCCTTCATTTATGGCTTCAGAGTATGTCCTTTAATACTCCGCACACCATAGCCAAATGAAAGACACTCTGTGGCTTGCTTTGGGGACACTGAAGGTGGAGATGTCTTTTCCAGATCCTGAGTTATCAGTAGAATAGAACACATAACCACTAAACTTGTTTGAAGGCTCACTGTGTGCCAAGTGCTGTATGTAAGTTATTCAACCTTCCCAACAAGCCAGGGATGGTGGCACAGCCTGATAATCCAGGCCCTCAAGAGGCAGAGGCAGGCCGATCTCTGCGAGTTCAAGGTCAGCCAGGTCCGCAAAGCATGTCCAGGACAGCCAAGGCTACACAGAGAAACCCTGTCTCAGAAAAACAAACAAACAAAAAACCCTAAATAAGCAACAACAAAAACTAATCCTACCAACAACTTCATGAGATAGGCATGGCTAATTTTACCGTGTTCCTGATGAAGGGGGGAGGCAGAGAAGTTACATACCTTATTTGAAGTTGAGTCTGGAATTATTGTTTAGAATCAGTACTCTATGCTGCCCTCTGTTAGAAGAGGGTTAAGGTGCCTGAAGAGGAGACTCAACAGTTAGGATCACTTGCTGCTCTTAACAAAGGATCCAAGTTAAGTTCTCATGTCCCATCACTCATGTCAGGTGACTCACAACTGCCTATCACTCCAACTTCAGGGGACCTAACAGCATATTCTGGCCTCCATGCCTACACAACACACATAAATACAAATATAAATAAATCTTATTTATTTATTTAGTTAGGTGTTTTTTGTTTGTTTGTTTGTTTTTTTGAGACAGGGTTTCTTTGTGTGGCCCTGGCTGTTCTGGAACTTTCTCTGTAGACCAGGCCGACCTGGAACTCAGAGATCCACCTGTTTTTTGCTGAGATTAAAGGCCTGTGCCATTGGTATGGTTCTGAAAGCTAGGAAAGGCAGAACATTCCAGGAACAACGAGGAGCGAAGAGGTTTAGAACAGGACAGCTTATCTGAAGAACAACCAGAACATTTGGACTCACCTGGTGCAGACATTTCCTGGGGAGACAAAACCCATATGTGTCATCCCAGAGTCAAGGCCACTAAGGTGGCAGCTGTGTCAGGTCTGCTAAGGCTGTGGTCACACATCATGACCAAAAGCAACCGGATAGGAAAGGGTCCTTTACACCTTACAAGGATCAGGTCCTGCGCCACCACTGAGGGAAGTCAAGGCGGGAACCTGGAAGCAGGAACTGAAGCAGAAGCCACGGAGGAGCCCAGCTGACTGGCTTGCTCCTCGTGATTTGCTTGGCCTACTTTCTTGCACAATTGAGGACCACCTGCCCAGGGGTAGTGGGCTGGACCCTCCTACACCAATCGTCACTGAAGAAGGTGCCCCCCAGGTGTGGCCAGCCTCCTGCAGGCATTTTCTCTGTTGAGGTACCTCTTCCCAGACCATTCTAGCTGGTGAGGAGTTGTCAGAAACCTAGCCAGGACATGGAAGACTTTCCTTTCCTCCTCCTCTGAACCCTCAGGGTGTCTGTGGTCTGAGAAGGATCACGGAGAAAGCCGAGGCATCTGCCCCCCACTCTCCCTCCAGCCTCTGCTGAGTGTGGGGCAGCCCTGTGAGGTTCTGCCCCTGTCCTGTCAGGAGGAGAGGCAGTGGAATGGAGATGTCACCATCACACCGAGGTCCTTGGGTACAAGACTTTGGGATCTCTTGCCGGCCATCTCTCCTGCCCCCATCAGCGCAGCTCAATGTCCACCCGTGTCTAACAGGCTTCTAAGCAACAGGGAGCTAGCTCGCTGCTTCTGAGTCCTAGTCCAGTCAGGGATGGTGACAGGGAAAGTTGCTTCTTCCATGGAATTGGCTCTGGTCTCTGCCCACTGGAGTCCTGTGCTAAGACTCGGGGTTGAGCAGCGTGCATTGTGTTCAAATCCTGGTCCCACTCTTCCGCAGTTGTGTGGCCTCAGACACATTATTTATTTTTAAGCCGATATTTATTTCAAAGCCGATTGAGGCAGCTCTAGTCTTGGGGACCCCCAGCTCCTTGCTGTTGGCTGCATACTATCTTGTGCAGTGCTTTTCCAACCGTAAGGTGATTTCCCAATTATTGTTTCCCTGGATCCTAAAAATTTCGGCAGCTGGAACAGCATGGGGCCATGTAGCTAGGTCAGGTGAGGCAGGTCTCTACCCTGGTTCCATGCCTTACTTCCAACCTTCTACGCTTGGCCTACCCCTCCCTTCTACCGTAGATAACATTCTCGGACTCTGATGCCTTTGGCCCTCTCCCTGGCTTTTCCCTCTGATCCTGTCTTTATATAAAGAGCCATTTCCTAGACTTTCAGCTCGTTGATCACTGTGGTTATCGTTGCTGCTGTTGGTGTGTTTATTTTACTTTATTTATTTATTTATTTATTTTTAGGCAGCGTTTCATGAAGCCCAGGGTGACTTTTAACTTTCGGTGTAGCCGAAGATGGCCTCAGACTGCTGATCCTCCTGCCTCAGCCTTCCAACAGATGCATCAGCTCGGCCTCACTGTTCCTTTGTTGTTCTCTCTCTCTCTCCCCTTCTCTCCCTCCCTCCTTCTCTCCCTTCCTCCTTCTCTCCCTCCCTCCTTCTCTCCCTCCCTCCTTCTCTCCCTCCCTCTTTCTCTCCCTCTCTCCTCCTTCTTTTCCTGTCTCTCTCCCTCCCTCTTCTCTCTCCTTCCTTTTAGTATGGCTAGCCTGGAAACAGTATATAGGGCAGGCTGCCCTTAAACTCACAGATATTCCCCTGCCTCTGCCTCCCAAGTGCTGGGCTTAAATGTAAGTGCCACTCCTCTAGCCATTTTGTTAAAAAAAAAATTGATGTTTTGTCTGTATGAGTGTTGCCTGCATATATGTCTGTGCATCATGCTTATGCTGGGTATCTGTGGAGGTCAGAAGATGGTGTCAGCCCTCCTGGGAACTGAAGGATGATTGCGAGCCACCATGTGGGTGCTGAGAACGGAACCCAGGTTTGGTCCTCTACCATAGCTCCACATGTTCTTAATGTCTGAGCCATCTCTCCAGCCCACCTTTCATTCACAGGGTCTCACTCTATACCTCAGATTGTCCTCAAAACTTGCGGTAATCCTCCTGCTTCCGAATTATTATTTTTTTAAAATCATTTATTTAGCTTATCATCATCATTAATGTATGTGAGAGGTAGGGGTTTGAGGCAGGGACAGGCATGTGGGAGTCAGAGCACAACTCTGTGAGGACGGCTCTGGCGTGAACAAGGCTTTGTGCAGTATGTGCTCTTGCTGAGCCCTCCGTCTGGCTGAACTTCATTCTTCAAGGGCTAGGACGACAGGCATGAGCCACCATACTTGGCCCAGTGTTCTTTCGGTGCCGTGCACCTCTGTGACACGGTACTTGCCTGTTACATTTGCCTGTGTTGCTTTCCCACCAACTATTAGAATATAGTCAAGAAAGCAGGGTTGTATTTTTTATCAAGTTTGAAGACCCAGCCAAAGACTTGGCATAATTCCTTATTAAATGTTTGCCTAGTGGAGAAATGTATGATTTGTCTAAGTTCCCATAGTTAATAATGGGCAAAATCAGGATCTACATTTTTGCTTCCAAGAATTCTTTTTGCCATCTCCTAACCTAACATACTTTATTACCTCAACTCTTGTCAGCCTTCCTTAGAATCAGTTGCGGGCTGAGGGGATGGCTCAGCAGGTAAAGGTGATTGCTGCTAAGCCTAATGGCCTGAGTTCAATCCCTGAGACCCATATGGTGGCGAGAACTGACTCCTGCATGTTGTCCTCTGATCTCCATGCATCCTAGGAAGTGGGTGACCACACACATATGCACATACACAATAAAAAATTAAACAAATAAAATGCAATGTGTATATATATATTTGTATGTATATAAAGATTCGGATTTTTTTATTTGCAAGGGACCTTAGAGTTCCAGGATCTAATCCCTTCATGGATGAGAGCTCAGAGATCCTAAAGTCAGGTGGCTTGTCCAAAGCCGCAGAGCAGACTGTGCCCTCTCTCCCCAGGCTGTGCCCCCTCTCTCCCCAGGCTGTGCCCCCTCTCTCCTCTCCCCTCCATACGGCTTTGTCGCCTTCTCCACCGTCGGTGCTTTTGCTACCGTGAAGTGTGTTCAAGCTCATTATCTCACTGGATTCTAGGAAACAGGAAACCATGGATTTCCAAGGCTTTTTCTTGCGGGTGAGGTAGCTGTAAATTAATTTCTGTAAGTCCAGCTTGCCCTTCCCTAGACACCCCGAAGTCCAGATGCTTGAAGTCTATTGGGAGACGCTTCATCAGGAGGACACTGAGGAGACTGTGTGTGTGTAAGAACATGGGGGTAGGGGGAGTCAAGGATTCAGATGTGACAGTCAGGCTGCTGCCCATCCCCAGTGTCTTGGGGTTCCCCAGTGGCAACACACTCCTGCCCCAGCAGCTGACCTATGGGGCAGAGGTCAATAACCTGGACTTTGGCTTCAGCCACCTTTAGCACACCAGTGACCAGAGGATGCTCAAAAGAACCAACAGGACTCTGGGTCATTAAATACCTGTCACTCTTCCCCAGTTCCACTTGGGGGAATAGCGGGGGGGGGTAGGGTTGCGAGTGACACAGTGTGGTCCCTTCTGCTGTCCTTGCTGGGAAGCGACCTCATCTCCCCTTGACCCTGTCCCCTTCTGCCTTTACTCTCTGCCCTCGTCACGTCCCAGCCTTAGCTCTTCTTTTGGACCGTTCCCCTCTAGTGTATAAACTTGGGGTGTTAGAATAAGTGGACTCCTCAGTCAAAAGCAGTATCCAGCAACTCCTCATTCACCTTTGTCTTTATAGCTCATCCCAGGAGTCTCTTCATCCACTGTTCCCCCAAAACTAAGTCACTGTGCATTCCTATTCTGCCAGACTTTCAGTAGGCTCTTGTTTCAGAAAGAAAGAAACAAATAAAAAACTCTCTTTGCCCCCAACATCAACTTCACATACTGCTGCTTCTGTAGCTCCCCACCCCCACCCTGCGCCTCAGCCAATCACTCTGATTGATTGATTAGAAAGGAGGGAGAGAGAGAGGATCGATGGAGGAATCCGTTCCTATTCTTATTCAAAGCTGAAGGTCCAGGAGGGAAGGATATTAATTGTGGGTAGGATTGGATGGTGGTCACTGGGGCTTGGGCCGGTGTGGTCTGCAGTGTGGGGGAGGGTGGGCATAAAAGCCAAGCCACCGGGGGTCAGGACTAGAAGGCTGGAAGGAGATGGAGTTGACCAAGGGGAACAGGCCTAAGTCAGGACTCTGGGGCTGAGTTGAGGGTTCCCAAGACAGCCTCCAGTTGAGAGATGCTGTTCTGGGCACCTGGGACTTCGTGTCCAGCAGGGGGCGCTCGTTGCCCACGCAGCCAGTTCCTTTGTTCATTCATTCGTTTGAAAATGTTTTCGTGCCACTCTGTGCCGGGCACTGTGCGCCAGATCCAGTGCGTGGATTGGACAAACGCGGGCACGAAAAAGACACATAAAGTTCGAGACCTCGTGGCGCGTTCAGGGTGGGATGACAGCCAGTGGATGAGTACAGCGATTTAACGTTAGGGATAGGGAACCACACAAAACTCCTGAGGAACGGGCTTTTAAACCGAGACTTAACGGATGCCGGACTCTTGACCAGGTGGAAAGCGGCGAAGAAGAAAACGATGATGTCGCCGTGCTTGTGTATTGAAAGGGAGGCCGGGCCCCCTGTGTGGGGGTCCAAGGGGAGATGGTGGTGGGCTTAGCCTGGTAAGGCCAGTCGGGCTGTGGGCAGAAGCTTAGCCCTTTCTATGGCAGAAATGGGCTTCCTGTTGTGCTGTGGCTGGGACTCCAGGACCCGCAACTGTCCCCAGTCAGCCAATCCTGGGGGCTTTCCTAGAGTAACCAAATGCCACAAACCTCATCTTCCAAAAGGGGTGTTCTCAGCTCTAGCTTTGGCCCTCCTTCCTGGGAGGAATGGGGAGATGTACCCCATGTCATTTTAATTACGGTTGGAAATTTAGCATGTACTTATATAGCCAGGAGCTAATGGATTGGAAAACAGCATTGGGATGTACCAATCAACAGTATTATTGTAACATTTGATAGTGCTCTATATTTATGCCATTTTGATATTTGTGGTATTTTCAGCTCATAGTGTTTGTATCTTAAGATGTCTAACATAAGCATTCACTTGAGATGCTTATGTCTGTGATATTGAGTTCTTTTCCTTTGTCCTTCTCAAAGGAAAATAGTTTCTCAAGTGCTCTGCAAGGGGACAGCAGCCCTGGCAGGAAGCGGCATAGCACCCCACACAGCCTCGTGCGTGCGTGCGTGCGTGCGTGCGTGCGTGCGTGCGTGCATGTGTGTGTTGCCCCTATGTATGCCTGTGGGAGAGCAAAGGAACACACATGTGCCTTCTCTTACCACGTCCTGCCTCACTCCTGAGAGACAGCGTCTCTCCCTGAGCCTGAAGCTTTCTAGGCCAGCTGCTCAGGGAGTTCCGGAGGTCCACCTGCCTCTGCATCCCAACACTGGGGTGACAGGTGTGCACGGCCTGCCTGTATGTGTTCGGGTGCCAGGGATTTAAACTCAGTCCTCATGTCTGCATAACAAGAGCTCTTACCGCTGGGCTTTCTCCCCAGACCCTCTCTTTTGAAAAATACCAACTTCTTCCACGTTTTCCATGAGCTACACCCCAGACTAGGTTCCTGGGCGGGGAGAGGGGGGAGTAAGTCTGTGGGACTCAGCTGCTGTCTATCTTTTCAGGTGAGCTTTAACTGCCAACTTGACACAGCCTAGAGTCCCCGGAGAAGGGGGTCTCCGTTGAGGGATTACCCAGGTGGCCACAGAAGCACCACTCTCCCATGACCTCTGCTTCCAGGTCCCTGCCTCAGTTTCCCTCAGTGATGGACTCTGCTTAGAGTTGTAAGCCAAATAAACCCTTTCCTTCCCAAGATGCTTTAGGTTACAGTGTATCATAACAATAGGAAGCCAACAGAGACAGAAGGCCAGTTGAGAGACCACACAATTATGGGGACCAGAGTTCATTCAGGTCCCAGCACCTTCCCAACAAGCCGGGTGTACCGTGACTGCCTGTGACTCCAGCTCTGAGGGATACAGCACCCTCTTCTTGCCTCTGTGCATACACAGGTGTGTGTGTGTGTGCAGTCATGGACACTCAAATACACACCAATAAACAAAACAAAAATTCACCAGGTGGTGGCGGCGCACGCCTTTAATCCCAGCACCTGGGAGGTCGAGGCAGATGGATCTCTTAGAGTTTGAAGCCAACCTGGTCTACAGAGCAAGTTCCAGGACAGCCAGGGCTACACAGAGAAACCCTGTCTTGAAAAACAAAATGAAACAAAAACAACAACCAAAAAAGAAAGAAAGAAAAAGCAAATGCCCCCGTAGTCACGCCTACGGGCAATTGGATAGAGGCATTTTCTCAAGTGAAGTAGCCTCTTCCCAGATGACCTTATGTTATGTCAATTTGACATAAATACGACCCCTAGCCAGCACCCCTTCCCAACTGGTAATTTTAACATCCACAAGTTAATCATGTGGAGATGGAACCCGGAGCCTTGTACACTGTGAGAGAGTGCATCCTGTCCCTGACTCACACCACTAGCTCTTCCTGTCACTTTAATTTTTTTTCTAAGATTTATTTAGTTTTATGTGTATAAAAATATTTTTGCCTGCATGTGTGTGCACCATGTGAGTGCCCGGTGTCCATGGAGGTCCAAAGGTGGTGTCAGATCCCCTGGCACTAGAGTTACAGATGATTGAGCAGCCATGGGTGTTGGGAATAAAACCAGGATCCTCTGGAAGAATAGCCAGCCTTCTTAACCATTGACCCATCTCTCAGGCCCCCAAGGCCTTTTTTTTTTTTTTTAAAGCTTTATTTAGTTACTATTTATACATGTACGCCTACAGGTATGCCTGCAGGCCAGAAGAGGGCACCAGATCTCACTCTAGATGGTTGTGAGCCACCATGTGGTTGCTGGGAATTGAACTCATGAAAGAACAGCCAGTGCTCTTAACCGCTGAGCCATCTCTCCAGCCCCCCAATGACTATCTTTTTACAGTTACTGAATGGTGACTTCCTTCTCCTTCCCTCTTTCCTTCCTCTCTCCTCCTCGTCTTTCCCCCTTTTCCCCTCCCACCTCTCTTTTTCTAGATGTGACTTCACAGAGTTACCCATGTTGCCCTCGTCTGCATGAACATAACACAGCTTGGTAATTTTCTAGGCATATTCTCCCTCTATGTGTGTCAGAAGAAGCACTTCCTGCCTCCCGCACTGTAGCAGAATGTGTCTGTGAATTCCCCTCTCCATGAGGGTTATCCTCTGAAAACTGCATCAACTCGTTTTCTGCGTTCATGCATCTATTTGCAGTATGAGGAATCGAACCCAGGGCCACACACCTGCTAGGCTCTACCACCGAGCACCACCCCTAAGCGACTGTCATGACTCTGATGCTTAGACTCTCCCGCATCTATCCAGCGTGAACCACCTGCAAACTGGTCCCTGGGTCTTGTGCTATGTTCTCATTCTCCGGTGATCATTTTCTTGCTTCCTGCCACTTCAAGTGGTCCCAAGTCTGGAACTCTGATGCTGTCACGTGGGAACCATAACGCCGACCTCTCAGAAGTGGGAGCGTGCGTACACAGGGGAGGGGCAGATCTCTGTAGCACTCTTCCCCTGACATGGGCCTGTGGTCTCCGAATCGGCTGTGGAGGGAATAAAGCAACAGCCGTGAGTATCAGCATGTGCCTGGCACACAGCCATCCAGTCAGGCGTGGGCACTCCTGTGTGACCTGTCGCGTGAACCGTTCATGTGTGGTCGGAGCCAAGCTGATTATCAGAAGTGTGCTGTTAATGACCTGGCTAGAGGCACCCACCCCTGGCAGAGGGTGGAAACAGACGGGGCTAAGCCTGGCCTCAGGGTGCTGGGAAGGAAGTAGAGGGAAAGTCCGGAGGGAACTGAAGCTTGAAGCAGTTCTGAGACTGGATGTCTGGTTCCTGTTTTGTTTTGTTTTTCCTTTTAAGACTTGTAACTCAAGCCAGGCAGTGGTGGGTCACACCTTAATCCCAGCACTCAGGAGGCAGAGGCAGGTGGATCTCTGTGTGTCAGTTGGTCTACAGAGTGAGTTTCAGGACAACCGAGGCTACATTGAGAAACCCTGTCTTGAAGAATGAAAGAAAAGTAAAGAAAAGAAACCCTGTCTCAAAAACAAATAAAAGACTTGTAACTCAGGCTGATCTAGAATTTGGTAATGCTCCTGCCTCGGCTTTCCTAGTGTTTGGATTACATTTCTGCCCCCACCATGGCCAGAATAAAGACAGCTACATTTTGAGTCTTATAGAAAATTTCTAATCCGATAGAAGACTTAGAGACTATGGTACAGGGCATCCTGATCTCAAGGGCAGATCAGGACTCTGACATCAGGGAACCGTCAGGTAGGAAGACACAGTTGTTGCTCTTAGCCCATCTGATGCCCTGACCTTCCAGCCGCTAACCCTTCTCATTCTGCTTCCTGATCCTCCTCCATACCTGGTGGACCCTTTACATTCTGGGCACGTCCCCAGTCTGTGCAGGAGGACTCGTGATTTTGTACCAAGCTTATATTTCTCAGGAACTCCTGGGTGGGTTCTTGGAAGTGTGGGTGGTGAGAGTCCGCCTCCGAGTGGCCACCCATCTTTCCTCAGAAACTGTTTAGGGAGGGTGACAACATCCCTTGGCCCACCACAGCCCTCTCAAAGCTTCCCCACAGCTGCTCTGAGAGCTGAGGAAACCACACACCAGAAGCTGAACTGCTCTCTCTGCTCAGGAGAGGCTGGTGGTGGAGGGGGTGGGGAATGAGGGCCCTGCTTTACAGGCCCAGGTGGACGCAGAGTGGGGTGCGGGGTGACAGGTGAGTCAGAGGCTGTGGTGACTCCCCCTGCCAGCAGGCTGACTCTAAGAGGGTCCTGAAGAGCAGGGTTCCTCTTCCATGTCCCCATTATTTGTTTCCAACATACAATCAATCATTCATTTGTTCATTCATTCATCTATTGTGTGAGTGTGTGACGGGTCCACAACCCTAATAGAGAAGTCAGGGGACAAGTTTGCGAGAGCCAGTTCTCGCCTTCGATCGTATGGATTCCGGGAATCGAACTCAGATCTCCCAGCTTGACGGCGGCCGTCTTGTCTGTCTCTCTGCACCTGTTTAAGATGAGAACCAAGCAAGCTGTTTCCAGGCACCCCTAAAAGCACGTGGTCAGAAAGAGCCCAGAACTAAGGTGTGCTTGCTCTGTCCTGTGTGCTCACTCCACGCTCTCAGTCAGGAACCCACGGAATCCAGAATTTTCCAGAATGTTCCCAGGAACTTCATTCATGAAGTTGGGGTGCACCCCATCTCTTTTCCTCTCTGTCTCTTCTCCCTTTCCCTCCCTTCCCACACCCCTCTCTCTTAATTTTCTTTCTGTAGATTTGCCTTCTTTTATGTGCATTTTTGCCTGCATGTCTGTGTACCATGTGTGAACCTGGTGCCCATGGATGTCCGTAAAAGAAAACGCAGGCATGGCCAGGCTGCCAGCCTACTTGGCACACTGCATTTCTAAATAAGGAGCGTGGCACACCGCGCTCCTGAACCCAGAACACTGAATTCTGCAGTAGCGTGCGTAGCCGGCAGCTGGCCTGCGGATGGCTCTGCACTCTCCACGGCTCCTTTAATGCCCTTCTTCCACATACACACCCTGGTGGTATGAGCTCTCACGCTCCAACCTGAGGTAAGGTACTAGCCAACCATGGCCAACAGGCCTCGCTATACAGGGCTTGTTCACATTCACTAAAACTGCCTATGGTGTGGTTTGTCTCCACGCCTTTTACTGGCCCACAGGCATTGCTGTCTGGTTGGGGGGACACTCTGGTATGGACAGTAGATGTCAGAAGAGGGTATCAGATCCCCTTGAAAAGGAATAAAAAATGGTTGGGAGGCACTATGTGGGTACTGGGAATCAAACCCAGGTCCTCTGTAAGAGCAGCAAGGTCTAACTGCTCAACCAGCTTTCCAGCTCTCCCCAAGGTTTCTCTGTGTAGCCTCGGCTGTCCTGGACTCACTTTGTAGAGCAGGCTGGACTCAAACTCACAGCGGCCCACCTGCCTCTGCCTCCCGTAGTGTTGGGATTACAGGTGTGCGCCACTGGGCCCAGCTCAGGCCTCTGCTTTAAAATTAGAAAATGATACAAATCATGAACACCATTTTACACGGTTGGTCTTGCTGCTCCATGGTTGTCGCCTTTCGAAAAGGGTTTGTCTTCTCCAAGTGTCATTCCTATGTCAACATCACAGCAGAATCCATCACCACGAACTCTTCAAGGCTGTTCCCAGGGAGGGACGCAAAGGCAGCTTTGGGTTTCTGTTTGCTTCCTTTTGTTGTTGTTGTTGTTTGGTTTGGGGAGAGGGTCTCATTATACCGTCCAGGCTGGCTGGAGATCGAAGTCCACTTCCCTCAGGGCTGTGGCAGAGGGCATGCACTTCATCCATCAGCGCTGAAGGCAGATTTAGACGGCGGGCCCTCTGTTGCCTCTGCCTAAAGTTATTTTTTTATGCTTGTTAGTTTTTTATCTTATTATTTTATGTGTATGGGTGTTTTGACTGCGTGTGTGTCTGTGCACCACATGTGTGCCTCTGATGCCTTTCGTGGGGAGGTGTTGGTTCTGGGTACAAAGCTGGGCACAGCGGCACAACCTTTCAGAGGCAGGACAGGCTTTGTGAGTTCTAAACCAGCCAGGGCTACATTGTGAGACTTTTGTGTTTCACATACTTACAAAAAACAGCATGGGAGGTGTGGCTTGCGAGACAGCTCAGTGGTTAAAGGCACCGATTTCTCTTCCAGAGGACCTGGGTTTGATTCCCGGTACTCACATGGTGGCTCACAGCCATCTCTAGGTCCTGTTCTGGGGAATCTGAAACACACAAGTGATATACATGCCAGCAAAATACCATATATCTGAAAGATAGAGAGATAGAGAAACATATGTATCACTAACAATGTCTCTAATTGTCTTGCATCTTTTTTTTTTTTTTCATTTTTTTGAGACAGGGTTTCTCTGTGTAGCCCTGGCTGTTGGGGAACTCACTCTGTAGACCAGGGGTACACTATACTGTGCCTTTGGTTTTTGGCATCAGGATATTATTGACTTTATAGACTATTACAAAGCATTTCTGTCTCTTTTATATCTTGGGGAGATCTTTGACGATTTCATTTTTTTTTATTTATTTTCTTTCTTGAGGTAGAATTTTCCTATACATGAATCTGTTGGCCTGAAACCAGGCTGACTTCAAGCTAGCAGAGAACAGATTATCTCTGCAGACTTGGCATATTTTAAATGTTTTTCAGAAGCCATTGGACCATAGGTTTTTGGAGACACTACACAGATGGGAAGGGTCAGGCACAGGGACCCTGGGACAGGCTGCTGAAACCGGTACAGAGAGTGTGTCTAACTGGTAGAAACGTTGCTTTAAGTCCCTCAAACTGATTTTCTTAAAACATCAAGAGATGCTGAACACGGTGGTGCATACCTTTAATCCTAGATGGGTCTCCGTGAGTCTGAGGCTAGCCTGGTCTACATGGTGGGTTCCAGGACAACCAGAGTGCTATAGAGAGACCCTGTCTCAAAAACAAATCAAAACAACATGGAGAGATTTTTCTTTTCCTTAAAAAATCGTGATTTTCCTGTTTTCTAGAACAATCGCGACCTTAGGCAGCACTGATACCATTACAGTACCATTACGGTACCATCACTGCTCTTCCAAAAATGGCCCCTGCTCTGAGCTTGGCCTCTGTCCACAGGCTGCTTCTTCCTGGCTGTGGTATAGTCTGTAACACGGATGTCTGTTCTGTACAGCTTTCCTCTTTGGGTGGATGTAGAGGTGGACCCAGGTTTTCTCTAGGCCATGCCGGACTGGAAGGGACACCCATCTGGGCAACAGGATGGGCCATGCCTCCCAGTGGCTGAGAGTGTGTTAGCTCTTTGGGGAGCGGGGAGGTGGCTCAGTGGATAAGGCGCTTGTGTGCAGAAGTGGGGACCAGAGTGTAGCCCCCACCCCAGTTACCTAATCCCAGCTCTGGGGTGGTAGAGACGGAATTCCCTGGAGTGAGCTGGGCAGTGACATTAGCCAGACCTGAACGCTCTGGGTGCAATTGAGAAACCTGCCAAAATGAATAGAGTGGAGAGCAAGTGAGGAAGATGCCCTCAGTGTCAGCCCCAGAGGGCTGTACGCGCTTGCTCCCGCACTTACGCATGCGTACCACACACATTCATGTGCATGCAAACAACAACGGGATGGGGAGGATTTGAATCCCAGCAACGGGGCTTCTTGTTTCCAGCTGTCGGGGATGTCGTCGGAATGAGAGGCTTGGTGGGAAGAACTTGGATGTCACTTGAAGACATGGTTGGACTTTAGTACCCAGGAGTGGAAGGTCACCACTGGTGGACCGGGAGGATGCAAGAGGCCCCATGCCTCTCTGCAGATGTGAGAGCTGGTCCGCTCTATCTCAAGATCTCTTCCTCACCCCGGGGTGTGAAGTCAGGGCCCACTCGGTACCTCTGACAGACTGACAGCTGGGCAGCCTTAGGAGATAAGCGAGAAGGTGTCAGGCAGAGGTAGGAAGGTGTCAACCGCAAAACAGAGGTGGGGAGCCCCCCAATAGCCCAGTCCTCAGAGTCACGTCCTGCATATCCGCTTCTCCCCCTGGGCCAGCCCCGGTGCCAGCCCCTCTCCTGATGTGGCTGCCAGCGTGGTACCCTCAAACAGGACATATGACGAATCTCTTGGAGACTTGTGCTCACTGGGCTGCTTAGCGCCGGTCCTGGGGGTAGCAGGGATCACGGGACAAGGAAGCGTGCGTTTGCCCGCGGTGCCATTGCATTCCTTTTTCACTGGGCAAGCAGGCTCAACTCCCAACTCTGCTTTGCTTTGCTCCACATGCCCTCACAGCCATTGTGTCCTGTTGCTTTGACAACACCCCGCAGGTCCTCTGCCAGCTTGTCTGCAGATTCCAAGGTCTGGTCCATATTCCTGTGACAGATGGTCTCAGGAAGTCGTCCAATGCCTGATACCTCATTGGCAATCGGTAAAAACTCGAATGAGGGTCCGGATGTAACTGGGTAGGCAGAGTGCTTGCCTGGTATAAACAAAGCCCCGGGTTGGATCCCCAGTGCCATAGAAAATCAGACATGGTGAGACGTGCTGGGACTCAGAGGCAGGAGGATCAAGAATCCAGGGTCATCCTGGGCTAACAGAGAAGCTGAAGACAGCCTAGCCCATGAGATCCTGTCTCAAAATATGTGAATAAGTGAATGGTAGGTCCCTGAGAGGGGCTACATGCTAATTCCTTAGCTCATTTCCCTAACTCTTACCCTGGGCCTTTCCATCCTGAATTTTCTGGGCATTTTATGGTCTTTCTTACCATATCACACCTCCTCATAGAGCCTATATATTCCTTCTCCTAGGGGACTTTTCAACCCTAACTTAGATTATGTGATTTCTAAATATATATGTATATTTAAGAATACATTTATCTATTTATTTAAATATATGTGTATATATGTGTGTGTATACATATATTTAAGATTTACAATGAGTTTTATGTGTATAGATACACACAAATTCATACAGTGAAATGATTACTACAGTCAAATAATAGTCATTAATTCAACATTAATATAGTGCTCATCTCCCATAGTGACGTTTTGTGTGTGTGTATGGTAGAAAGACCTAAGCAGGCCTGGTGACACACGCCTGCAATCCTAGCTCTTGGGAGGTAGAGGAAAGAGGAACCAGATTCAAGATCAGCCTGTCTTCTACAGTGAGTTGAAGACCAGCCTAAGCTACTTGAAACTTTCGTCTCAAAACAAACACACTCAGCCGGGCGAAGTGGTGCACGCCTGTAATCCCAGCACTCTAGGGAGGCAGAGGCAGGTGGATCGATGTGAGTTCAAGGCCAGCCTGGTCTACAAGTTGACTCCAGGACAGCCAAGGCTACACAGAGAAACCCTGTGTCAAGAAAACAAACAAACAAACAAAAAACCAAACAAACAAACAAAACCCCCAACACATTCATAAGAATAAGAATGTACTTAAAATAGACCAGAGACCCTGACTTCAACCTCCAGCACCACACACAAAGGACCCGAAATCTGGTGTTCATAGCCAATTCCCAGTAGACTCCAAAATTCTTTTTCTCTTTCTTTTAAATTTTTATTTTTATTTCTATTATTTTACATGCATTGGTGCTTTGCCTGCATGTGTGCCTGTGGGAGAGGGTCAGATCCTGGAGTTACTCACAGCTGTGAGCTGTCATGTGCTGGGAATTGAACCTGGGTCCTTTGGAAGAGCAGTCAGTGCTCTTAACCTCTGAGCCATCTCTCCAGCCCCCTTTTCTCTTTCTTTTCTTTAAGAATTTTTTTTTTTTGAGATAGGGTCTCACCATGCTGGCCAGAACTCTCCATGTAGACCAGCCCTGAGCTCCTCCGGCCTCTTTCCAGGGCTGGGATTAAAGGCATGCACCACCAAGCCCAAGATTTTGTTAAATTTATGTGTATGTGTGCAGGTGCCCTCTAAGGGCACCAGGAGAGGGCGCTGTATCTTACGAAGGTGCAGTTACAGGGGTTTTCCAGCTGCCGGTTGTGGGTGCCAGAACCCAGCTCAAATCCTCTGTGAGAGCTGCTCAGCCATCTCTCCGGCCTCCCCTCCTTCCGCTTCCTTCCTTTTTCTTTCTCTCCTCCTCCTCCCTTTTTCACTTAGAATTCCCAGGCAGGCCTAGAACTTGGGATCCTCCCACCTGAGGCTCCCACCTGGCCTCGCTCTCTGTGGTACTCTTCGCCATCCTTCTCACTCACTCCGTCTCTAGTATCACCTTATGTCACCACAGCTTTGTACCTTGCTTGGCCTCACCTCACACCCCGTGAATCACTTTCTTTCGTTGAGTATCAGTTTTCTCCCCTGTAAGATGGGAACAATAACATCCATCTTGAAGTGCCACCATCCATTGCACTGACAGGGTGCGGCAAAGCTTGTAGACATGTCTTACCCAGTCGCTGGCACTGGATGAGGGCTGCCATGCCCCAGAGGCAGTTCCTGTGCTGTGCAGACTGGATCCGGGCAGACGGCATTGCATGAGGGCAGTGGTCCCCAGCCGGGAAGGGGTTAATGAGCAAAGCCATAAAGCAGAACTCAGTCTACCCAAGCACAGCCCTGCCCTTTTGAACCCTCTTAGGGTTGAAGCTGCCTCAGGGCCTTGCCTGACCAGAAGGAGGATGACAGAAAACAACAGCAACAGTTGCTCACTTGTTCCAAGAACTTGCTGAGGGCCAGGCCCAGCCCCCAAGGGCTTTACCCTGATTCACTTGAGGGTAAAACCTCGGTGAGGCAGAGATTGACAGATGAAGAAAGCAGAGAGATCAGAAGATTTAGAGCTGGATGCCCTCCTGCAGGGCCGGATTAACCGCTCCTCACACAGGGACTCTGAGGGTGCTCTTCCCACTTTGTCTTCCTCTCCGTGTCTGCCAATAGGGGAACACCATAGGAAGCAAGTCCCCACAGAGGAGCGCTGCCTAGCAACGGGTGATCAGGGCACCTCGTGAACCCAGGGACGCCCAGCAGCGATGCTGGGGGGAGAAAGAGAACAGATGACACGCAGCCTGTAATTAGGCGTGCAGATTGAAATCTGGAGAGATGGCTCATCCTGTCCTCAGTGTCCCTGTGTCCCTGTTAGGCGCCTCACATCTGTCTGTGGCTCCAGCTCCAGGGGAATGCCTCCTCAGGGACCTGTGCTCCTTTGCACGTACCCACATGCCCGCACACATCTGTACACAGTTAGAATAATCAAACAAATCTACCCCCACCCAAATCCTCAATAAACTTAATGTTGATTCGCCAGTTTGCTGGTTTGTTTGCCTCAGTTGCCATTTAGAAATTTGCAAGTTTCAGCGATAGTTGAACCTCTCTTAAAAACTTAGTAAAGTTTTGTTGCACCATGAGAGAGAAAAAGGCTAGGTGGTGGTGGCGTAGACAGATCTGTGAGTTCAAGGCCTGCCTGGTCTACAGAGTGAGTTCCAGGGCAGCCAGGGCCACACAGAGAAACCCTGTCTCAAAAAACACAAACCAGATCAAACAAAACAAGAGCAAGAAGAAGAAGGGATGGTGGTAGTCGGGGGCTGGAGAGATGGCTGAGTGCATTGGCTGCTCTTCCAGAGGACCCGAGTCCTTCTGACACTTACATGGGATCCTCTGGCTTCCGTGACCAGCGCACGCATGGTACAGAGGTGTGCATGTAGGCAGAACACTCATATGCATAACATAAAATAAATTTTTTTTTGAAGGGCAGGGAGTTTAAAACTCAGTGGCCATTGGGGAGCGTGGAGGAGAGGCACTACCACGGAGCTCTGCTTTCAGACTCTGTCTGCACCACTAGCGGGGGAGACAGAGATCGGGCGTCTGTGGGACTTCCTGGCCAGCCAGTCTAGCTGAATTGGCCAACCTCGGGTTCAGTGAAAGACCTTGTTTTGAAAAATCAGATGGAGGGGCTGGAGAGATGGGTGGGTGGGGAAAAGCACTTACAGCTCTCACAGGGAACCTGGTTTATTTTCCAGAGCCCCTGTGGACAGCCTGTCAATATGGGAAAGAGCAGGAAAGAGCTCAAGGAGGTTCTGGGTGTGCGTGTCTCCCCAAGCACCTGTGCTCACGTGTGTGTACACACACACTTAAAAAATAAGCATAAAATTTAAAGTAAATATATATACATAATATATAATTATGTGTATAATTGTATACACACACACATATATATACATATATACACATGTATATACATGTGTATATATACACATATATATACATGTGTATATATACACATATATATACATGTGTATATATACACTCATATATACATATATATATGAGATGGAGGAAGAAACCTGATGTTGCCCTCTGCCCTTCATGCACGTGTGCACACAGGTGCATACATCCAGGTAGACACGCATGCACACAAACACACACACACATAAAGTAGAGGGAAGGCTTGGGGTGTTGCGTGTTCAAGGCCCCGGGTTTAGTCCCTAGTTCCATAATAGATCAACCACAGGCAAGCCACGAGGAACGACAGTAACGGGCAGTGACTGCCAGGACCTGAGTCTCTCCAGTGTTAGCTCTCATCACCAAGAGATGATCAAAGTCTAAGGTGTGACGGTAGAGAACGCTTGCCAGTTTGCTCTGAGACTTTGAATGAGTCTTGTTATTAACTCCCTCTGAGCCCATTGATCATGGGAAGAATATGACCGACTCCTCAGATTTGTGGTGAGGATTAAGTGGGATAAAGGACCTGAAGGCCCTCACACAGTGCCGGGCACACAGCAGGCGGCTTGCGAAAGGGGCTGGTTCCTGGGATCCTTGGGAGACTGTGAGCTGAACGCTGTTGCTTCATCTTCTGGTCAGACTGTGTGTCACGTGGATTCCCCATTGTAAAGTGGAGAGGCTGCTCTGGGAGAGCCTTTGCCTAGCTTTTCGCAGAGGTAAAGTACAGCAGACAAACAGAAGTGCAGGGCTGTAGTCCTCAGAACTTAAGCGGCGGAGGCAGGAGGATACCAGGGTTCAGAGCCAGCCTGGGCTACAGAGGGGGTTTGAAGCCAGTTGCATGAAACCCTGTCTCAAAACAGCAGCAATACGCTATATCAATAGAGGCTGGGGGCAGCCACGACCACGGGCAAAACTCAGTCTGGGCTGTGGTGTGTGGAACACGTGTCTCTAATACCAGTGGTTGGGAAACAGAGGATCGGGAGTTCAAGTCCAGCCTCAGCTATGGGAGACCCTGTTTCAAAAAGAGAAAAACATCCAAGCAAGATTTTTGGCCCCAAGGACCAAGGGGCCCTTGGCAGCCTGCTCTGTACCCTTCTCTTTCTTTTCAGGAAGCCTAATAAGGCAACTTCAAATGTGTTGCATCTTCCTGTTACTTCTCTCACCCACTGGGGCCTCAGATAAGAGCACCCTGCCCACATGCCCAACCTCCTTCCTTCCCAGCCAGAGAGCGCTGTGGAAGACAAAGGAGAAGAGCTCACATGACCAGCTGGTGCCTCCCAGACCACGGTATTTGAGACGTGAGGAAGGGTTGGGAAAGAGTTGGGAGAGAGGGAAAGAGCCGGGGTTGGGGTTCTGAGACACTGGACTGAGGGTTTTAGAGTCTGGGGGCATTTGGGGCTGCTTAGGAGGAAAGGGGTGGGGTGGCATCTGCCCAGCTAGGGTAGCAGGGCATCAGAGCGCTGACTGGCAGCTAGCTGAACACTGAGACATCTCCTTCTCAGGCTAGCCGGGTGGCACCTGGGGCCTCTCCCTTTCTGGGATTTCACGGCTGTTGAGGTTGTTGAGCCTGGAACAATCAAGGTTCGTAAGACCCTGATGTTTCCCATAAAAGCTACCTGGGTGGGCCTGGATGGAACGAGGCTCTGGTTGACGCAATGCTGTTCTCCTCAATTCTCAACAGCCTCGAGGAGTCCAGGATGTTCCCTCAGAGCCCCCTTTCTGCACCTTCCGGGGAAGTCCTTGGCTTCTGCACGTCAGGACTAAAACATAGGCAGAGGCACATGGACCTCTGAGTTCAAGACCAGCCTGGTCTACAGAGCAAGTTCCAGGACAGCCAGGGCTACACAGAGAAACCCTATCTTGAAAAAACCAAAACAATAACAACAAAACCAAGACAGTTGTCACACACTAGCTAGGACCATATCCATTCTTCTTTACTTCTTTGAGACAGGGTCTCACAGCCTTGACCTTCCTATAGAACCACAGATGACCTTACCTACAGTCCCGATCCTCCCTCTTCTTCTACCTCTTCTTCCCCAGTGCCCAAATTACAGTGTTCCCCACCATACCCAGTTTATGTGTTGCTGGAGATCAAACCCCAGGCTTCACGCATGCTCCACACTCACTCTGCCAACTCAGCTACCTGAGTTGCTCAGCTCCCTGCTTACAGGAAGAAAGTGACCTGCTCACAGCCTCACCTCACAGTGAGTGAGCCAGAGCTGGACAGAACGCAGCCTTCACAGCCCACCTCCATTCACCCCACTCAGGTAGTGGGAACATGAAAGGAAAACTGGCTTCCCAGTTGGGTTGTTGCTACAAGACAAAGGCCCTGGGTGGTTCAGAAGACTACTTGTCCCCCAGCCTGGACTTCCAGCTATGTCAAGATGGCCAGGTAGGGTGGGACCTACCCTTCTCTCCCAGAATGGCCGCCACATTCAGGAATGCCTGAATGAGCGAGGCTTCCACCTTCCTGAGGTCCTGAGCACCTGCTTTAGGGGGGGCTCAGATTATCTTACGGACAAGAAGGGGGAAGAGGCCACACAGAAGCTTTGCTGGATGACCATGGACTTGGGACCTTAGGGGGAGGGGACTCAGAACTTCACTGTGGGCTTTGCACTCTTGGATGAGGATTTCCCCCACAAGTTTACTTGATCTCATTCAGGATAACATAACAGACAGATAGCAGGGTGATCACGAGTGGAGGGGGTTAGAGGGAGAACAGGACGGGTTATGTAGGGAAGAGGGAACTGTCTAGGATGAATGAAAAGAGCCCTTGAAGAAAGAAACCTTTGGAGAGGGCAGGAGAGCCATTAGAATGCAAGGTGTGGTCGGTGGGTGCCCATAGCTTACCTCCTTCCCTTTCAAATCCAAACCAGGAAGCCCCAGGCCCTCACGCCCCTTTCCCTCCTTCCCAGGTCTCCTCAGCTGACACTTCTCAGTCACTTCCAGACACAAAGGATGCTGGTGACCTGACCCCGACCGACTGGATGTGTCCCTTGCCAGTGGCACCAGCTAAGTCTTCCTTGCTGGGCTGCCCCCATGGCCCGGACCTATGCCTGTGTGCCTTGCAGAAGACACCCATGGACAAGGGCCTGCAGGATCTCAGAGAGGAAACCCCAAACATGAGTGAGTCCGGGGCCTCAGGCTGGATCTGAGAGCTTCACTGGCAGGTTGAAAGACACAGGTTTGGGATGGAGAGGGGCTGGGACTCTGTCACAGGTGAAGATAGAATCCCAGGCAGGATTTCCCGCCTGTGTCCTTGGTATGCAGGTGGAGGTCAGAGGGCAGCCTGCAGGAGGTCCGTTCTCTCCTCCACCATGTGGGTTCTGGAGCTTGAACTCAGGCACCAGGCTTGGCAGCAAGCGCCTTTACTCCCTGAGCCATCTTGGGGAGCCTATTGTTTTAATTTTTCTTTGTTGTTCTCTTTTATTGAGACAAGATTTCTCATACTTACATTGAGTTCCTTCCTGATTCTCCTGCCTCTACCTCCCAAGTTCTGTGATAACAGGAATGCACCTCCATGCCCAGCAAAGAACTGAACATTTTATTAAACGCACTTTAATGTAAATGTAGTCATGTGTTCAGCAGCTAAGGGTCCCTAGGGACCCTTATGTGACCTCCTCTTGACCTGTGACACCCAAATTCATTTTTTTTTTAATTTGGGGACCTCTCCCTTAAACTTCAGTGCATCTCTCTGCACACTTGACCTCTCCCCTCCCCCATGTCTGGTGGGGTGTTTGTTTAACCCTTCTCCCTGAGGTGCACTTGACAGGTACCACCCCCAGTGTCCTTGAACCCTCCCCCTGATATCTAGTAGGATGCATGTAGAATGCTTGTAGAATTCTCTCTCTGTGAAGTTCCCAGGCACTCCCTGCACCCTGGCAGCTTTTACTACAGACTCAGTAGCAGTGGAGAAACTGAGTCCCAGAGGGAAGTGCCTTCTCCCAAGTTGCCTCATCACTTCACAGGTTCTTTCCCAATTCTGGGCTGTGCAGGCTTAAAAGGAGCTATATGTTCAGTCCAGACTGTGTAGGTCCTGATCATCTTCTCTTTCTGGTTCAGAGCACCAGCCGCCAAGAGTGGACGAGGGCTCTGCTGACAGTGAGAAACTCACCACCGAGGACTCGGGGGATAGAGACAAGATGGGAAACCAGCCAGAAAAAGGCCCCTGCCCACCCCTCCCTCCTCATACCGGCTTCTCCCCAAATGCCAGGCTGGACAGAAAGAGCCCTAGTCCCTCGACTTCCTGGCCCTGGCTTTCTCCCACTCTCCTTTCCAAGGAATCCCCTGTCCACATCTACCCCGTCTTTCCTGGGTACCCACTTCTGCCTCCCCCTTACCTATTCACTTATGGGCCCCTACCTTCTGCCCAATGTCTGCACCTCTTCATGCTGCCCCCAGACACCGCATACCCCATCATGGGTACGCCCAGCTTGCTCATGACAGCATATGGGGCTGGGCCTCATATCGCCCAAGAGAAGACCCTGCTTCTCTACTCACAGTGCCAGAGTGCCAGCCACACCCTCTGCTCTCAGGTCAGGAGCCGGAGCTCTAAAGGTGCCTTGCCCCTGGGACAAGCTGGTGTGGCAGCTCCGGCAAAGCGGGCTGCGCCAGGCTCCCGGGCGGGTGTCATTGCCCTGCCGTACCCTCTAAAGAAAGAGAATGGAAAAATTGTATACGAGTGCAACGTGTGTGGCAAGAACTTCGGGCAGCTCTCCAACCTCAAGGTATCGGTCCCCCGGGTCCTGCTGTCCCCTTCAGTCCTCTAGTGTCTTTCCTGCCTTTCACCTTGCTTCCAGAATCGAGTCCTGGGGACTCGTGATCTTGAGGTTTCATGGGGGGTGGGAACACAGGGTACGCCGACCACCATCCAGGCTTGGTGGAGTTCACTTTTGGTGAAGAGGAGACTGAGGCAGGAGGGTAATGGCAGTTTGAGGGTAGTTTGGGCAATATAGTGAGACTCCACCTTAAAAAAAAAAAGCTGGGTGGTGGTGGTGCATGCCTTTAATCCCAGCCCTTGGGAGGCAGGGGAAGGCGGATCTCTGTGGTTTGGTATCTATAGCAACTTCCAGGACAGCTAGGGCTTCTTAGGGAGATCCTGTCTCAAAAAATACAAAGGGGGGAGGGAGAAAGGAAGCACATTAAAGCCCCCTCCATCCTGGAAGATTGTCTGTGGGATCACCTTATTTAAGCTAAAATGGGGAAACTGAGGCCCATAGTAGGCAGATTTTTTCCCCAGGGTAACCACAGCTTACTGGTGGGTTCAAGTTTGGATTCCAGTTTCTCAGCATCATGTATTGAGCTCTTTCTGAGACAGTATCTCAGCTAAGCCTCTTTATTGCTTTTGAAGATCACAAAGAAAGGCAGAATGGGTAGGTTTTGTGGAATCAAGATCACAGTCTTACAAACCTTCAAGTGGGATCCCACAAACCAGGCTGTAGGTGCCGTCATGTTTGTCTTCCATCAGGGGCTGCCCATGGGCCCCCACTGTTACCAGAGACCGCAAGCTGTGTGCAGGTTTTACTACTGGGGAAACAGCTCCATTGGCTCCTCTGAGGAAGGGATGCCTAAGCCTTAGGCCTCAAACCACCCAGCAAGCTAGCAAACCTGCAGATTCCTAGGCCTCAGCCTCAGAGACGATGACTCAGCAGGGTTGGGATCTGCGTTTTCAGCGTGCTGTCAGGGTCATAACGATGCTGCTGGCCTATCAATTGTTCTTTAGGTTGCTATTCTAGGCAATGCTTGGGGTACCCCTTATCTGTCTTCCTGAATCTCTGCCACAGGGCAGACCAAAGAATTAGAGCGTCCTGGGAATCCATAGCCCATGAGGGAGGTGATAGAGGCCTGGACGCTGGCAAAGCCTCCCGCACAGTGTGTGGGTGGAGATTTGGGGTGGAGTCTGGGCCCTGCTAGGCGTCCTGGGCAGCTGGCGAGATTTCTGCTAGGTCCACCTGCGCGTGCACAGTGGGGAGCGTCCATTCCGGTGCGAGCTGTGTCAGAAGAGCTTCACGCAGCTGGCCCACCTGCAGAAGCACCTCTTGGTGCACACCAGAGAGCAACCCCACCAGTGTCGGGTGAGGCCCTTTTCCTTCACGTGCACCCTTGCGGCTTGGTGAAGAAGTTTAGGTCCCTGGAGGGGTGGTGGCACCTGGGTCTGTTTCCCAATCCTGAGTAAGCAAAGCTGTA
>CM053763.1:107499555-107712064 GCA_028658305.1 Pachyuromys duprasi
TGTGTGTGTGTGTGTGCATGGAAGATGGCTAGTGGAGAGAGTGGGTTGTGTGTGTGTGTGTGTGTGCATGGAAGATGGCTAGTGGAGAGAGTGGGTTGTGTGTGTGTGCATGTGAGAGACAGAGACAGAGAGAGAATGTCCACTAGAGTGAGTGACTTTGGAGGAGTGGAACATGTGTGCTCTTCCCACCCTTCCTGGGTTGTTGAAGGAGCCATAGCATATGCAAAGAATCTAAATAGAGAAACAATTGGATCAGTGTAGCTCATTCTTTGAGTCTGTGCTCACCCTTTGGGAGGGCAGAGGCAGGGAGTCTCTCCCTTTTTCAGGGGCAGAAATGAAAACAGTGTGGTGTGTGTGGTTCTGAGTCTAAGCTTCCAGATCAAACCACTGATCAAATTGTAGCTCCTCCTCCCAACTCGGTGATGTCATAGGACCCAGGTGATGTCATAGGGTATGGCCTTTGGCTAGTGGCTTCTTAGCCTCTGCTCTCTCACTGGTTTTTTGGGAGGGCTATGCAAGGTTGGTTCCTGGCTTGCCAGCCCCTCCCTCCAGTAAATGTTGACTATACCCACTGATCCTGCAGTTCCTGAATCAGGGTTTTGTGTGATTACCTTAATTGGTCTTCCCTACCTAATGAGGTTAGGAGTCAATGCTCATCTATTGCTGACAGAAAAAGAAACTCAGGGGGAAGTCACTCACACGAAGTCACCCTGGAATGAAAGGAGAATGCTAAACCCAGCCTGCCAGGCTGTGCTGTGGTGTGGGTCCCACGGAGAAGCCATCAGGAAAGGCTTCTGGGCCTGCCTTGACAGGGAGGTGTTTCCAAGATGGGTAAGGGTGGGGAGAGTGTCCCTGAGCCAGCGGGAGGGCGGGGATGATACGAGTGCCCGTTTCTATCAGATGTGCCGCAAGCGCTTCAGCAGCTCCAACTCCCTCAAGACCCACCTTCGCCTGCACTGAGGTGCCCAGCATCCGAGTGCAGCGTCTGTGCAAGCCACCTCGCCCCGCATGTCTACCTGAAGCTGCACCAGAGGCTGCAGGCCTCCGCCCCGTGGCCTGGCCCACACCCACCTGCTGCTCTCCTCTCTCACCTGTGCCCAGCATCACCACACAGCATGAGATCTTGTGGGAGCATCATCGGAGAAGGACGTGGGCTGGTGGTCAAGGCATCCTCGGTATCCCAGGGAGAGCAAGGGCAGCCGGCCTGAGCAGCGGTGCCAGCATTTCTCCGGGAGCAGAGTTGGTAATGAAAAGACTCCTCTCAGCGCTGCCTCAAGGCCTCCTGAGCATCTCCAGTGGAGGGGAATGTCCCTGCTCACCTGCCGGATCCCGCCTCTCCCCGGGGAGCAGAGCAGGGCACACAGCCCACGTGGGGCGGGCACCCGCAGCCGTCTTCCTCAGGCTGGGTTTGGGTTCCACTCTCTTGTTTGTGACCTATCTGGGACCGAGCGGGCCCTCTCAACTCACCGACGGACAGCGCTACCTTTCAGGGCTGGGTGAAGGCACAGGGTGCACATCGGGAGGGGGAACACTGGAGGCGGGGACTGGAGCCGTTAGATTAGCATCAGCCGGGTTAGTTACCCGGGCAGATGGACGAAGAGCCTGTTGAAGTAACTGGAAAGGAAGCAAGAACTGATTTGTGTGCAGCCCAAACAGAGGACGCTTTGCCCTCCCTCCTGAACCCCTTACTCCCGTCACTCTCCAATCTCAGTCCCGTCTGAGCCATCGTAGACGTCAGCTGGCGTCACCTGCCATGATCAGGTGGGCGCGATTCTCCACGGGACGGGTGGGGAGGCGTGAAAAAAAGACACCAGAGCCTCCTGTCCTCTCATGCCCCAGAATCATGATGTCCCCTGTGTACCAGGACCAGAGGGCAAGGGGTGTAGAGCCAATTAGGGCTACAGACGGGGAAGGACAGGCAAAGTTCACCTCCAGGGGCAATGTGTTGCTTCCCCCACGCGTGAAAGCGAACTGCCTGGGAGGATCAGGTTAGAACCCAAACAAAGGAAGGCCACACCGAACGACTCACTTCTAGCCACTGTGTGCTTTGGCCGAATGTCGGCAGGGGGCGCCAGTCGCACCTCTGTTGGTTTCCTGTGGCTCTCCTCGCCTCCGTACGAAGTGACAATCCCACTCCACGTGTTAGGTGGCTCCAAGACGGAGAGCCCTCCTAGGGAGCCATCAGGCGACGGCAAGGTGGGCTTCGGCCTCGCCAGCGACGAAGGCCCGGGCTCTGCTCACCTTTGCCACAGCTTTGGGGAGCGCGGATGCCAACCCCTCCGGCTCCTCCCAGCCCGGCTGGCGAGACTCTGCCCGCTTCCTGTCCGCGCTCTGCTCCAGGACCTTCCCAAGCTCGGTCCCGTTCCCCAGCTCAGCGGGTCCCAGACTCCCTTGCTCTTTGCCCAGGGCGAGGTCCCAGAGGACGCACACAAATCCACCTCTGACAGCCTCAGAGGCGGCGAGCAGGAGCTCAGGAGGGGGAGGTTGTGTGTGAGGTTTGGGAGGCGTAATCGGGACTGAGACCTGGAATGGGCACAGCCACCTGAGGTGCACCTGGCTTCCCAGGGCATGGACAACATCTGGATCAGGACCCCACCCGCTACCCTTACGAGCGAAGTCGCTGTTTGCTCACAGGGACGGGCCGGAGGAGGCGCTTCTCTGCCTGGACAGAGGATCCGGGTGGCACCCGCAGCCAAGTGTCCAAGCCCCAGACCTTGATCTCGCCATGAAAGAGCCACGCAGGAGCTTCGGAGCTCGCCTGGCCCGGCTGTTGACTGGACTAGGGGGCCGAAGGGAGAGCCAGGGGAAGATCTCAAAGGAGGCCAGACCCCAGGATAGGTGAGGGGAGATGAAGAAAGGCTGGGCGGAGGGTTCCTGGCCTAGGGGTATGTGCTTGTGAGGAGTGTGTATAAAAATGTAGCTGACACTTTCAGTCAGTGTGTATGAGTGTCTCAGAGCACAAAAATACAAGTGACTGCTGTGATTTGTCTGTGGACTTTGGAGTTTCTTTTTTCTTTCTTTCTTTTTTTAGAAGATAAGGTATCCCCATGTAATGACATAAAGCAGACTAACCTCAAACGTGCTAATCCTCTTGCCCAGTCTCCCGAATCCTGGGATTACACTCCATTGGACTGTCCCTGTGGTTTTTTTTTTTTTTTTTTTTTTTTTTTAACTTGAAGCAGCTTTGACAACTTCCTGTCAGGCAAGCTGCCTGCCATACCCAGCAATACCTCCTCCTGCTGCTCCCGGCTGCGGCCCGCTGTGGACTTTGGTTATTACGTCACAGACCAATGTCCTTCCAGCCTCTGTGGTCCTTTGTTGTGAGTCTGACAGGTTCTGGAACTGTCTTTGTACTGTGTGGGCCTCAGGTGCCGCCCACGGGTTTCCCCCTGTCGTCCTGGAACCTGGAGATGGCTCTAAACTGCACCCACAATGAATCCTTAGATGCCGCTCTCTTCATGCTTTCTCTGGGTGATGTGAAGCAATCCTCTTGGCAACCCCGTGAGACACGTATCCCGCCCGTGTGACTCAGATGCAGAAGTAGAGGTTCAGAGACGGGAAGTCACCTACCTAGAGTCACACAGTTGGGGAGAGATGAAGATGTGCTCCTTAGCTGGTTGACTCCTGAGAAGTACACTTCTCCAAAAGCTCTGTTGCTACGGAGACGGTCAGTTGTCTGCCGGCTGAGTGGCCTGAGCGAGATCCTTCACCTTTCTGAGCCCTTCATGGTAGCTTGCCAAATGGAGAACAGCCTGCCCTGTAGATGACTGAGACTTATGGTTGCAAGGGGATAGTGAAAATCCCACCGGGCCCATGGGCCGTGCATGAGCAGAGCGTGTGGGTGTGCTGGGTGTTTGTGTGTCTGTGCAGTTACTGGGCAATTTGTTCTGATCTTATCATGACGCAGCTGTCTTCAGGCCTGCTGGCCCAGGAGGGATGAGGGCGTGGCGGGGGGCACAGGGGAGGGGTTTGCATTGCTCTCTCACCCTGAAGAGGGGAGGGCCCAGCCACCCTGTGCCTGGAAGCCTGAGTGCCCTGGGGTGCCCACACCCTGCTGGGGCTCTGCCCACCCCCACCTGGAAGACACACCCTCTCCTCTCCCTTACCCTGTCTGGCAGAAACCTGCCCTATAGGCCTGATAGGCTCTCCCTACACCCCTCCACACTCAGAGAGCAGGCTGGCTCAGGGTGCAGGTGAGTCAGGAGTGAGGAGGGCAGGAGAGGGAAGGCAGAGGCAGCGTGACGGTACATGCATGCTGGGTGCACAATTGGACCCCGTTCTTAACCAGCCATGGGAATGGGACCCTGAACTAAGGTGTAGGCCTCTGACTCCTGCTGATTACTCAGGAGAGGGCCAGGCGGTTTCGGTTGGGCAAAATCTTCTAAATCTTTCTCCCATTAGTGCAATGTCCAATCAAGCTTTGGGTTTTCGAGACAGGGTTTCTCCGTGTAGCCCTGGCTGTCCTGGACTTGTTTTGTCGACCAGGCTGACCTCGAACTCACAGAGATCCCACCTGCCTCTGCTTCCCGAGTGCTGGGACTAAAGGCGTGCACCACCACGCCCAGCTCTGGTGACTTTATTCTAATGCTCACTAGCTGTGTGACTCTGCGCAAGTGACTTTGACTCCCTGTGCCTCTGTTTTTCTTATCTGAAGAACACAGATACTGATATTCTTCTGAGACCTAAAAGTGATCAGAAAGTCACAGACTCTAGGGTGAAGCCTGGCACCCAGAGGGCTTTGGTAAACATGAAATAGTAGGCTCATCAGGGCACTATGGTCTAGTTGTGTGTGTATGTGTGTGTATACACTCCCATATGTGTGCATTTGTTCTTGTGTGTGTGCATGCTTGTGTGTGTGTGCACCTTCACATGTGCACATGTGTGTTTGTTCTTGTGTGTGTGTGTGTGTGTGTGCTGGGGAACTGGTGAGGAAGGCAGCCCATACGCCTTCTTCAAATGTTTACACAGCTCATCCTGATGAGCTGTGGGCCCTGGATTAGGTGGGCTAGGGGCTGCAGTCTGTGTGGCAGGTGTTGGACAGCATGATTCTGCTTAATCTTTTCCCCTGTGCTTTTTTCTCAGGCCCTGGGGTGGCCAGAGCTGCCCTGACCTTGTTCAGGGTCAGGGTAGCAACAGCGATGTCAGCCTCAAGGTAGGATAAACGTGAAATGCAGGAGGCTGGGAGCAGAGGCTCTAGGGGGCTGGGCAGAATGAAGAACCCAGACCCCTGGGCTCTCCCTCGCTTCTGAGGCCTCCTGTGGCCCTGCCGATCCCTCCCCTCCTCTGCCAAAGGGGAACAGGACAATAGTGCGACCAACCGACCTTCAGAGCTGTGGAGAGGAAGTCAGTAAGAGAGATAGAAGGCTAGCATAAGGTCTGGCTGTCAAGTGTGCGCGCACAGTGTTGGCAAGACAGCTCCGTGGATAAGAGCGTTTGCTGCTCTTTTAGAGGCCTGGCTTCAGTTCCCAGCAACCCAGGCCTGGTGATTCACAACTGTCTGTAACTTAGCTTCAAAGAATCCAGTACCATCTAGACTCGGTGGGCCCCTGCACATCTCTACATACTGCATACACTCAGACACACGTGTACACATAATTAAAAATAAATATCTAATGAGTAAAAGGATAAAATGTTAAAAAATAAATAACTAAAAGCATACTTGGCTCTGGGGTGCTGGGGAGGCATGTAGTTACAGGCCGTGTTTTCGGGGTCTCCTGCTCCTCCAGTACCCTTGACCTTCATTCCTTTTTGTTTTCTTTTCTTTACTCCCTGACCTAGTCCTGCAGGGGATACAGGGCCCGTGGCTTAACCTTCTGATGGTTTCCCCCTCTGCAGTGGGGACCTGAGCCACGGTGACAGGGCTCTCCCTGTGGAGATCAGACTCTTCTAGAGTCACAAGGGAAGCCAAGTTTCCCCCCTTCGCTCCCCTCTGCATTCCTGGGCTTCGGAACTCTGCATGGATTATCTCCAGCCATCTGTGTGTAGCCTCTGCAGTCTCGTGCTGCTGTGATCACACTCAATTTACACACCTACATATCGGGAACTGATGATTCGAGGGGCACACTCTTGCTAGCAAGCAGAGGAGCTGGGCTCCAGGCCCAGGTAGCTTCCCTGTGGGCCTGATCATCCTGTCTCTGAGTCCTCAGGATGTGAGAGGCCAAATCTGTTTCCCAAATGAGTAACTTAAAGATGGTGGAATCAAGTGCGTGGGTGGGGGGTGGGGGTGGGTGGCACACACCTTTGATCGCAGCACTCTGGAGGCCGAGGCAGGAGGATCTCTGTGAGTGCGAGTCCACCCTGGTCCACATGATGAGGGCAGCCAGAGCTACATGAAAAGACCCTGTCTTTAAAAAAAAGAAGAAAAGGATGATGGAATCAAAGGTCTTGGCCAGATGGGATTTTGTCTCTAGACTTGGTTCCACCTTGCCAAGGACACAAGTTCATCCTTGAAAACTGGTATTGTGAGGCAAGTGTCTATTTCAGTCTGAGATCCTTCAGGTCAGGAATCGGCCCCTCCAGCAGTGGGGTAAGGGAGCTCTCCCTTGCTTCCCTCCAGCCCTGTGTTTATCTCTATGGCCACCTGCACCTTCCAGGTGTACTGTGGGAACTTGGGGCTGGGAGGGTTTAAGGGAAGTAGCTCCGGGCCTTTTGGTGACCGGGAGCAGGCAGAGGCTGTGGGCAGCTGTGCCCACACATTCCCTAATCCCTAGATTAGGGCCAGAGGCCAGGGACCCTGAGAAGGCAGCAGCAGGGTTGGAAGGAAGCTTCAGGAAGGGCAGGCAGAGCTGGGCCCAGCACTGCCCCTATGCCTGAGGGCAACAGTGTGGTGCTTGAGAGTTGAGAGCCCTCACCTCCTTGCTGTGTCACTGTCTTCTCTGGGCCTTGCTCTCTTCCCTTGTGTAAGACAGAAGGGCAAGGGCTTGGCCAGGGTCCTGCCCCACTGCCCAGCTCTGAGAGTCAGTTTCCTGTAGGTCAAGGAGGGCAGCCGAAGATGTCCCGTGGCACCTAGATTCCAGAGGGGAGACAGCACCACCCTGTGCGTGTCCTTAGGTTCCTGCCTCTGCTTTCCACCAGATCCAAATCCAAAGCCATTCGGAATGGGACCTTCGGGTCAGGAGCCACGGTGGCTTATGGAGTGGGAAGCGACTACACATCTCAAAAGGACGAAGTGAACCCTTGGGGAGGCTACAGAGGCCGGCTGTGGGCAGCGCCTGTGACTTGGCCAGCTGTGGCGCTATGGACTATGGGTGCCCCACACCAGCAGGCTCTACCGAAGCCTTTGGTGCGCCCAGCCATCCCTCCTGCCCAGACCCTGCTCCTCCTTGGAAACAGGGATCCCCAGACTATACCTGCCAGCACCCACAACACAGCACCCCAGAGGTTCTGCTGAGGCCAGAGCTGCCGGCCAACCTGGAAGGCACACCCCTGTCGCCCCACCCGCTGTCCTTCCTCACTGCCGCAAGGGCAAAGGGCAAGCCGGCTGCCCCAGAGCCAGCCCAGCCAGAGCCAGAGCCCCTACGCAGAGTCAGAAGGACCCGCTACCACATCACTGTCACCCTGCAGGGGTGCGGGCAGGCACCCGGGGAAGAAGGCAAGGAACCGGCCAGACCAGCTCCCCGCCCCTGTGGCCCTGAGGAATCCAGGGGCTGGCAGGAGCCTCCCCAGGAACTCCGCCCCATCGCTGGGTGTCCAATCAACCCGCCCGGGGAGCCGCGGCTGAGAGTCCCACAGCATCAGGCCCAGCAGGAGCTCCGAGTGGGCTGGAAATCTGGATTCCCACGCAGCGGGTAAGTGAAGGTTGGAGCCCAGGGGACGTGGTGGTGTGGCAGCTCCTACTTGGGTCCCTCTGTCTTGTTCCCGAGCTTCTCACGCCTGAGGCTCCCGTCCATTTGGTACCTTGTGTGTGAGCCGACTGTGTCTACTCGCTAACTCTTTGCTTCTGCGCTTCACTTTTTCCCTCCACTATCAGACAGGCCTCCGAAAGCTCACCACGGAGAGGGCCTCGAAAGCCCATCGTCTGGAGGGATAAACTCATCATGGAGAGTACGGGCTAGCCAGGGTACCCTTCCTATCAGATACGGTGCTTATTCCTAGGTTCTTTGCAAGAGATCGCAGACGCAGCCTGGGAACAGGCATCCGGCCAAGGTGCTGTGTGCGCTGGCGTGAGTTATTTACCTCTCTGGGCCTCACTGTGTTGCCTGGGTATGGTAGCCAGAGTTGAGGAAGAAGGGGGTGGCTACTGCGACATGCTTTGAACTCCGTTGAGCCGGGCTGCCAAAATAGCAGGGATGCTTATTAATTACACGCCGTTGGCAACCGTAATTATCCCACCTGGCTCTGCGGGCAGCCACGGAAAGAGGTGCAGAGACTCCCGAAGCTTAGGTTTTTATTTGTGTTGAAGTGAGTCTCCTAAATCAGCCTGGTAGGCTTTGAGTGTGTGTGGGGATGGGGGGAGGGGTAGTAGGGAGTCTTCAAGACTCACTGAGGAGGAATGAACATGGGTCCCAAACTAAGAAAGACCTGGATCACCAGAGGGTCCTCTGAGAAGCTCTTGCTGATGGTCGTGGCAGCTGTCAGCTACAGTTTGCTTTTGAATCCATGAAATAGGGGTCAACCTTTGCACACACACACACACACACACACCCCAACTAATCAGAGCAGGGACCTGATGAGGCTTAGCAAGGATAAGAAGACATGTGCCCAAAGCCAACCAGACAGTGAGAATTCAAACCCAGGTCTGTCTGTACCATCAGCCCCGGGCCCCTGCCTTGCAGAGAGGCCTCTTTGGCCCAGGGCAGAGCTCAGGGTGGCCCGTGGTTGCTGTGTGGGACATACTGTGGATCTGACACCACCCGTAACGGAGGCCCACAACAGGAGTTAGGGTGCCTGCTTCTGTGCCTAGGGCGGAGGACGTGGTGGTCCAAACTGGCCCTGAGAGCTGCCAGGGTTCCCCGGCATGGGAAGACGGCCTGTCAGAGGATGAGGGGGTGGGAAGTGAGCTGGTCTTAGAGAGAGGCAGGAAACTAACCGCAGGGGTCTCTGGTTGGCTAGGGGAAGAAGACGGGTGTTGGAATCTGGGACCCCCTTAGAGATGAAGGAAGGTGCTCCTCGGGGACACTGTCCTTCTGCATCCACTTTTTCCTGGCAGGATCTTCAAGCGGGGTTGACTAAGGTGGGGGAAGGAGCAAAGTTCAGAGCAGCAAGCAGGAATGTATAAGCTATGTGCGCACCACGTTCTTACCTCCCCTGTCCCAGGACGGCCGAATTGCCAAGGAGAGGGAGTGTGTTTGTGGCTGTGAACCGAACGGCTGTGTGCTGGAGTTAGGTGCACATGTGTTCTACAGTGCCTGTGCGTTTTGTGGCGGAGCATGTGGCTCGTGTGCTTCCAGGGTGTCTCTGTGTGTTTGTGTCTCTTGGTGTGTGGCCACGCGTGTGCTGGTGTGTGCATTCCTGGGCTGTGTTTGTCTAGGTGGGTGTCTCTGTATTTCTGGGCTGTGTGACGTGCAGGGCCTTTGACTCTGTGAATGCCTGTCTGATGCAGCATGCGCCTGGCAGCATGTGGGCCCATGGACTGGTTTGGCCTAGTTTGGGGGTGACTCACAGGTAAGCGGGGAGAATCCCAGGACTTGTTGGGTTAGATGAGATTTTTTCCCACACTCCCCCAACCCCCCTCCTCAGCAGCCTCTCCCTTCCCATCCCCACACACCTTGTTTAGAGGTCACAGGTCACTTTGCTAGCAAATCTGATTGTGGACTCAGGCCCTGGGGAAGAGAGGGTTCTTGGAACAGGACCTCTGTTTGCAGGGGAGGTAGCTAGGTTACTGGGGTGTGTCTCCAGAGACAAAAATGGGGAGCTATAGGCAGGCACATTCCAGCACACGTGAAAAACATTCTAGCAGTCGTGACTGTCTAGGGATGGGACAGGTGAACTCTCAGGAGGTGACCTCTCTGTCCCTAGAAGTATGCAGGCAGAAGCTGTGACCACATGCGTAAGGAATGAATAGCCATCAGGGGGTGTTGTCCCTGGGTTGGGCTGGGCTGAGAAAGGCATGGAGCTGATTGCCCGGAGTTAGACCATCAAGAGACTCTGAGCCAACTGCCTTCCTTCAGCTTTCCTTGGGTCATTTTCCTGAGGCTTTCCCGAAGTCCATGGGGCTTTCCAAACATCTGATCCTTTAGCTGTGGACTCCTGGGATATCAGCTTCATAAGAAAGCTAGCTTTGGGTGAGTCTGACCAGGGTTTGGCACTTCACCTCAAATAATTAGCACTGAATTGAATGAATGAGTGAGCGAATGAGTTATAACTCAAAACTTTGCCCCTTGCCGTCATCCACAAGAGGTCTGGGGGAATGGAGATAACTGCTCTTACTCAGGAATGGAGAGGGGGCTCTGTGAAGGACAAGGTGGGGACCCCAGAGGAGAGGGCAGCGCTTCAGGGAGGGTGGGAGGGTCAGGCTTCTGTGAAGAGCCGAGGTGTCTGTGTGGGTCTGTTCTCAATGCACCTTGGCTGGGGAAGTCCTGGGGTCACCCAAAACCTCCCATCCCCATTCCCAGGCTGTGAGGGGTAACACAGGCTCTATCCCAGACACTGCGGTAGCCACCAGTGGTCCTGGAGTTGAGTCAGACATCACTGGGCCTCAGCCCCTTTCATCTTGCCCCTCATAAAACCTGACTCACTGCTGGGGCCACAGGGCAGGTCAAAGTTCTGGTTTCCTCCAGTTTCTCAGGGAGGAGGGAGGTAGAGCTGGGGAAGAGAATTGGGGCACTGGGCCTCACTCATGGGGTAACCTGTGGGGGCTGGCTTGTGGGGAGATGAGGTGGCCCACGTTGGGTAAACAGACAGACTGCTTTGGAGTCCCTTGGTCTGAAAATAACTTTGCTTGGGGATAGGTGGGTAAGGGTAGATTGTTCCTTAAGGTCTGGTGTGGATACTTTTTAGGGTGAACCCCAGGGCTGGCACACACCTCTGTTGGTAGAGTGCTTGCTTAGCGCGTATGAAGCCCTAGATTGTATTCCAGTGCTGTGAAACCCAGGAGTGGTGGTGCATTCTTGTAATCCTCAGAAGGAGAGGCAAGAGAATTAGAAGAGATGATTAAGTGGGCGAAGGTGGTCTGCCATCAAGCCTGACAACCTGAGTTCAATCTCAACCCACGTGGTGGACGGAGACCACCCACAAGATGTCCTCTGATCAACTCATGCACAAACCAGGACACACACACAGTCAGTAAATGTAACTTAGGAAAAAAAAAAAGAAGTTCAAGACCCTCTTTAGTGACAGGGAGTTCAAAGCCAGACTGGTCTACATGAGGGCCTATCTCAAGCAAACACCCAAACCTCACAGTGAACCCAGCCAGTCATGGTAGTACACACATGTAATTCCAGCCCTTGGCTTGGGAAGCTGAGCAAGAAGGATCAGTATGAGTTTGAGGCCACCATGGGCTACATCACTACTATCGGGCCAGAGTCACATAGCGAGATACTATCTCAAAACATTAAAAAAAAAAAGTGTGGTGGCATATGCCTTTAATCTCAGCATTTGGGAGGCAGAGGCAGGTGGATCTCTGTGAGTTCCAGGCCAGCCTGAACTTACATAGTGAGTTCCAGGCCAGCCTGAACTTACATAGTAAGTTCCAGGATGACCAGGGCTACATAATGAGACTCTGTAAAAGAATAAAAACAAACAAATAAATATTAAAAAAATTTAAAGAGTAACCACCAAACCAGAGACCTGGTTTACCAGATAAATATGTATACATATATATACACACACACATACCTACACACACATACATACGGGGGCTCATGGAGTTACAGGGCTGGAAGATGAACTGGCCAGGTTAGGTAATACGTACACGGGGAGTCTCGAATGTGGTCAAGCTCTTAGGATTGGGGTTCAGCTGTGAACAGTTTTTTTCATCCACCCGAACCTTTAAAATCTCATTGACAGAATAGAAATGTTTGTTTATGATTTAGTAGCAATCTATTCCTTTTAAAGATTTATTATTTTAATTATGTGTATCAGTCTGTGGGTATGTGTGTGTGTGAGTCAGGAGGTCAGAGGCACCAATTTCCCAGAGCTAGAGTTATGGGTAAGTAGCCCAACATGGGTGCTGGGAACTGAGTTTGAGTGTTTTGCGAGAGCAGCACGTGTTCTTAACTGCTGGGCCATTTCTGCAGCCGTGCTTTGCTCTTCATGAAGTCCACACTGCCCGGATTCAGGCTCGGTAGGACAACAGATTTCCTGGCTTTTAGCCAGGTGACCCAGAGGGTGCCGTCAACACTGGGCTGCTGCTGTAGCTACCAAAACAGAAATTCCCAAACCCGGAGGTCAGCTTTGGCAGGTGTTATTCATTGTCCTCACTCAGTAAAAAAGGTACCAGAGACTCAGATGAGGAAGGGACATCCTGGGAATACGACTCTGTCACAGGCTGTTTGCCTAGCATGCATGAAGTCCTGGGTTTGATCCCCAGTACTACCAAGAAATAAGACCCAGGGGTTTGGCGAGTTGGCTCAGCAGTTAAGATGCACCTGCTGCTCTTGAAGAAGACTGGGGTTCAGTTCCTAGCACCCATGAGGTGCCTCAAACCATCTGAAACTCCAATTCTAGGAGACCCAAAACTCTCTTTTGACTTCTGTGGGCTCCTGCATCCATGTGATATACAGCAGGCATACCCCAGCACACACACACACACACACAAATCAAAGAAATAGCAGGGTGCAGTGGCACATACCTTTAATCCTACCGAGCACCTCTCTGCTCCTCAAAGTCTCCATCTACCCAGAGGGAAAGAATGGTTTCAGGGGAGAGAAATCTGAGGCAAAGTGCATTGTAAGGCTCAGGCTACAGGTAGGGTCTACTGAGGCTCACAGTGGTGCCCTGTCCTCTGGCCGCTTCTCATGTGCACACCTGCCAGCATATCATCACAGACTCCAAGGGGACACTGTGAAGCCCATGAGCCAGCGTCTTAGTCAGCAAAGCCAGTTTGTGTTCTCGCTCTTCTGCTGGGTCCTGACTAGCCCTGTGGAATGTGAACTCAGTCCTCCTCGTCTGCAGTGGAAGGAGTGACCAAGGTCACCCAGCCAGTGGTCCATAGATGAAGGAGACCCCACACCGATCGAAGCCAAACATTTACCCTCAGCTTCTCTTTTAAGAAACCTTGAGAGGCAGAGGCAGGTGGCTCTCTGGGAGTTCGAGGCCGTGAGTTCCAGGACAGCCAGAGCTACACAGAGAAACCCTGTCTCAAAACAACAACAAAACAAAAACACAAACACAAACAAAAGCAAAACAAAAAAGAAACTTTGAAGGAGATGGGAGGTGATGGTGCACACCTTTAATCCCAGCACTAGGGAGACAGGGGCAGACAGATCTCTGAGTTCAAGGCCAGCCTGGTCTACAGAGCGAGTTCCAGGACAGCCAGGATTATACAGAGAAACCCTGTCTAGAAAAGCAAAGCAAAACAAACAAATGAAAGAAAGAAAGGAAGGAAGGAAAAAAAGAAACCTTGAAGGAACGGAGACAGAACAAAGTTTGACAAGGGTCCTGTTTCCTGTTCCTTAGCATGTGGCTCCCTAGGTAGAGACCCAGCCTTCCTCCATAAGCCAGTGGGCAAAGGTATCATCCTCTCCTCGCTCTCCTCCTGGGCTCGGGCCTCTGCCTCATCTTTTGGGGATCTGACATCACTTGGAAGTGGTGAGATGAGCAGCTCAGAGGCTCTGATGACCCCAGTCTTAGCAGAGAGTCTCACATCCATTTCACAGATGAGGAATTATGATCACACTACTTGCCTGAGGCTACTCAGTCTGGTCCAAGCCTAGTAGTTGCTTTGTGCTTTTGAGACCCCTCCTTCTACTCCCTGATGCTCATCTTTCTCCCTTTTTTAAAAATCATCTGCAGGGAGCCAGTGACAAGGACACCTCAGGTCTTCCCAGGACCCAACATGGAAGAGACAGCTGGGACCTTGGCCCAAGCTGAGGCCCGAGTGGTAAGTGCCACGCTGACGTGGCGCCAACGGCCTCCTGTCCAGGAAGAGACCAGACACCGTTTTCACAAAGTGTCCCTGGTGTCAGGTGCCCGGATGGAAGCCCCACAGGAAGAAGTGTTTGAGCATAGTTTCCTGCGTGAAGTCAATGGCTTTGTTAAAAAGGGAGAAGAGACTGTCAATGGCCAGGGTCCTGGAGAGGAGCCTGGGTCCACAAACTTTCAGAGCCATGGGCCCATCTTTTCCAAAAAGTATATCCCACCCCCCAAAGAGAAAAGGCCTATGGTGAGGCTTCAGGAAGCTGTGGATTGGGGTGACGGTGGCCCCCAGACTCCTAGAACGGAACCACCGGGCATGGGACCGGTGGCTAGGGCTGAGTTATTGGTACCCTTGCCTGGGCCACGTGAGCCGAGTCCCCATCCCGGTGTGGGCGTCACCAGCGGGGGCTCCAGGAACCGTGATGAGTGGCGAGTGACACGCACAGTGAGGACCACTACCACTACTGTGGTGGGTGGGCACATGGACCGCCGAGTGAGCAGCTCTGTGAGTGTGGGGCCATCAATGGCAGGCGAGGCCCTGCCAAGGGGCCGCAATGTGACCCGAACTGTCCGGGCAGTGGTGGTGAGCCCCAGAGCTGAGAGCTCACCCAGCCGTAGCCAGGCCCTGGAACTCCTGAGCAACCTCGTGCCCGCTGAGCGCAGCAGCCCCCCAGCTAGCCGAATCCCAAGGCTCACAGTGCTGACGTCAAGGGGCTCAGCCCTGGGTGGCACAGTGGGACCAACCCTGGGACAGCAGCTTGAGTCCAGCACAGCAGAGCCGAAGGACAGCAGCTCAACCCTGGCCCCGGGAGGCATCTCTGTGGTTGAGCCCCCTGCTCAAAGCCTACGTGTCCCTGTAGACCACCCAGTCCAACACCAAAGTGGAGTCTCAGGTGCCAGAACTGAGGAGTCTTCAAGGCTGCAGGGGGCCTCCAGTCCTGTCCTGCCTTCCAACCAGACTTCTCAGAGCCAAGTGCCAGCACCCTCTCCTCCCAAGCCCCAGACCCATGCCTCCCCGCTGGCCCATCCTCCAGAGCAGCCTGCAGTGCCCACACACCTCGAAGCCCAGTCCGTGCCTCATGTCCTGCCCCCTGTGAAAGGAAAGTTTGCAGGCCTCCCTACGGCCCCTGTCCTACCCATGGTGAAGGGGGAGGTTATGATGGCGGAAACACCTCCCAGCCCATCCTATCTGAGGAGGAAAACTGTCCCTAGCCCACAAGACCTTTCTTCTCCCACTTCACCACAGAGTAAGTTTGTTCCACAGTCTGAAAATGCGTCCGTTTCTGCTGCTACTCAGAAAGAAGTACTTCCAGGCCCTAGCGTTGCTGCCCACTCTGGTACCCCAAAAGAGGTTGTGCAGGTCCTTGGTGCTTGCACTGCCCCAGCCTCCAGGCCAACCGAGGTTGTCCAGGACACAGAAGGAGGTCCTTCCATGCAGAAGGCTGGCCTGGATCCCCAAAATAGCCCTTCCCATTCCCTTCCTGGCAGAGAGAATGTTGAAGGCCCCACTGCCCCTGCTCCCCCGGCGCCCAGACAGGACGCGGCTCTCCGGGATTCCCCAGGGAGCCCTATCTCATCACCTCCAAAGGAAAGTTTCCAGAGCCCTGCCGTGCCCCTTAACCTATCCTCCACGGAGGTCAAGGTGTCCCTGGGTCTAGAAGGCTCTCCTGCCCCAAAGCCAATGGGAGCAGGGGCCAGCATGGAGCCGCAGCCCAGCCCAGCCTCCACTGAGGGGAAGGAGTCCTCAGAGCCATCTAGGGAGGAGGACGAAGCGGCCTTGAGTGCTGACCTGGAGATCTTCCTGGATACTTTGCGGAGCATGGAGCCCCCCGAGATTCTCCGAACTCACCGACTGCCCCGAGCTCCCCGCTCGTCCTACCTGGCTATGTATGCCACCCTGCCCGCCATTGAGGAGGATCAGCTGGGGCCATGGATGGCAGGACCCAGTCCCCAGGAGGAACCTGCACTGGAAGAGGAGGAGGAGGAAGAGCCGGAGAACCCCTACCTGAGTGATGACGAGAAGCTGCAGCGCAGGCAGGAGAAAGCAGGGCCCAGCCCCCCTGTGGATTCCCAGCCACCCAAGCCTGCTAAGGTCGCCTGCTCGCCCTTGGAGATGATGAAGAAGCATGTAGCAGGTCAAGGCCCCGAACCTCAGCTCAGCAGCCGGCCTACCTCCCGCCTGGAAGGCAGCCTTCTCTTTGGTAGTATGGTACCAGCCAACAAGGACGCTCCTGCCCTAGAACCACTGGGCACAAAACTCTCTGCTTTGCCAGCTCATGGAGTACCAGGGGTCAGGAAGGTGCCGGGACAGTTGCCCCTGCTCTGTAGCGGAAGGCCCCCACCAGAGAAGACAGCACGTATCCAGCCCCCGGAAGGGTGGGTGAGTGAGGCCTTGTGGGGGCAGGGGAGACGCCTGGCCTCCCTTGAGTGGTTGAACAGAGCCGTGTTGGGTGGCCGGGTCCCAGGAGGAGGGAGGCTTGGGCCTGAGCAAACTTGGTTGAAATCTACAATGCCCATCATTTGGGGCCTCAGTGTCTGTGATAGCATAGTTGGGGATGCCCAGATTCCAAGAGGCTTGCTGGTTCTCACAGCCTGGAAGGTGAGGAAGAAAATCCTCCCAGCTCCTACAACAGGTGGAGAAGCCCTGGGCACCAGACGCAGTGGTGGTCATCTTTGCTGTATCCTTGGGGTGGAGGCCAGTAGAGGGGGTATGGGAGGAGTGGGGACCGTAAGGTTTCTAACACCCTCTCTGTCTCAGAGCCCAGCGCAAGGCAAGACTCAGGGCAAGCCGAATACCAGGCCTGGGAAGGTAGGAACGTGGGGGCAATTGGGGGCTGGCAGGGGGCCGGTGAGTGGGGACCGGGCCTGAGGACCGAGCCTGAGGACACCTGCTGTGCTTTCTCAGGTGATCCTCTTCCCAGAGCCTGGCTGCCAGGGCACAGGCCGGGAGGTCTGGGGAGACATGGCAGATGCTTCAGGCTGGGCCCCTGTAGCCTCCATCAGGGTGGTGCGAGGCTGGTAAGTGGGGTGTGCCCAGGGAGGGGGGGTCCTGGCTGGGGTGAGGAAGGTGGTGAGACTCTGGGCGCAACCTCCTGCCCTGTGACCCCGGGGTCTCTGGGTCCACAGCTGGATACTGTACGAACAGCCAGAGTTTCAGGGCCAGAAGCTGTCGCTGCCTGAAGGAGATGTGGAGCTCGGGGACCTGGCATCCTCATGGAGTAGCCAAGGCATCGGCTCCCTGAGGAGGGCTGTGCGGGTGAGTGATCAGTGCCTAGTGTGGCACCCTCTCTGGGGGTGATGGGGTAGAGGTCGGAAGGGGTCTGTATAGGGGACCTCTAAGTTCCTGGTCTTGGAGGCACTGAGAGAGAAAAGGACAGTTGGGGTGTGCAGGCTGATGGGTAAGGGGGAGCCCCCAAGTGAGCAGGCTGGGTAAGTGTAAGCTAGATCAGAATTAGGTCAGAGAGGCGGGAATGGGCGAACCACTCTGGGCAAGGTCCCATGGAGTGTATTCATTGACTTGTTCACAGCCACTTCCCTCTCTCATGTTTTTAATTAAAAGTTTTATTACATTTATATGTGTGTGTGTGTGTGTGTGTGAGTGTGCACCCATATGCCTCAGCATCAGTGAATACAGAGATCAGAGGAAATCTTACGAAGGTCAGTTCTCTCCGTCCTCCGTGTGGGACATTGAACTCCGATCATCAGGCTTGGCACCTTCACGTGCTGGGCTATCACGCCAGCCCCACAGACATTTCTCTTATCCGCTATGTGCCAGGCTCTGTGCCAGGCAACTGGGCAGGGGCTTCCTTCCAAGAAGCAATAGTCCAGACTAGGAACTTACAGGTCTCTGCTGGCTTCCAGGAAGGAAAAGAAAACAATGATTGAAAGGAGTGAGGTTTCTAGCCTAGAGACAGCACAAGTGTTTTTGAGACCAGGTCTTAGATAAAAAGTCACAACCCTAAATTGGGCGTGCATGTAATCCCAGCACTTAGGGAAGCAGAGGCAGGTGGATCACTGTGAGTTCGAGGCCAGCCTAGTCTACAATCCGAGTCCAAGACAGCCATGGCTACACAGAGAAACTCTGTCTCTAAAAACAAAAATCAGAACAACAACAAAAAATGTAAGCCTCTTGCCTCAACCTCCCAAGTGCTGGGATGGCAGATGTGTGCCACCACACTTGTGATTTTTGAGAGATGGGTGTATGGTCTGAAAACCAACATTGTGTTTGTGAGGCAAAAAGAACAGCATTGCTTTCATAGCACAAGTCCATAAACTGCTGATACTGAATTTGACAAAATTATATCGACCGCTAGAGAGATGCAGAACAATGCTAGAAACAAGTCCCATCAGACACTTGAAGGGTTTTTTTTTTTTTTTGTAGGTTTTTGTTTTGTTCTGTTTGAGACAGAATCTCACCCTGAGCTCAGACTTAGCTAGAACTTACTATGTAGCCTAGACTGGCCATGACCTTGCATCAAACCTCCTGCCGCAGCCTCCCTCAAAGCTCAGCTTACAGGCTTGCAGGTGTGAGCCACCATGCCTGGGGACTTTTTGTTTATTTTATTGAGATAAAGCCTGATGTCAGCCTAGGCTAGCCTCAGACTCACCATGTAGCCAAGGCTGGTCTTGAAATCTGGTTCCTCCTACCTTCACCTCCCAAGTGCTGGGATTCCAGGCATGCGCCACTGCACCCAGTGAGGTGAGCATGTGGCCCCAGAGCCATTCCTCTCTCTCTGGTAAGGATGATGGAGGAGTTAGGAGAAAGGGGTGGCAGCTTTCAAAGGCTCTACAGATACACACACGTTTGGTGGCAATTCAGGATGAGACACTCAGTAAATTGATCCCTGTGTGGGAGGGCGAGGCACAGGAGACAAACAAGAGCTCTGGAGTTACACAGTACTGGGATCACTTGATTCGTTCAGCACTGAATTGGCACCTGCTGTGTGCCAGGCATGTGGGATGTGCTATGTTGCAACACTAAATGAAAACTACCCTTCTGTGTTCTCGGCTGCCTTGTTTATGAGCTGTGTGAGCTTGGGCAGTTTGCTGAACTTTGTTGAGCTTGACCTTCCTGTTTACAGATGGAGACCATCCTCAGAGGGACCAAATGGGATGAGGTAGACTATGGCGTTAGCACAGTGCAGACGATTTACCATCTGATGAATGAGTGAGTGGATGAAAATGGTTCTAGAGAGTGAATGAAAACGGTCCTAGAGGCCCAGAATGTGCAGAAAACCTGCTGCAGCCTGGGATGAGACACAGGCACCAGCCAAGGCAAGGCTGGTTATGGGCTTGGGAATGTAGCTCAGTTGTTGTTAGAGGGTTTGCCAAGCATGAGTCCTGATTTGGATTCCCCAGCACCACATAAAAGCAGGCACAGAGCCACAGGCCTGTAATCCAAGCATTCAGGAGGTAGAGGCAGGTGAATAAGAGGTTAAAGGTTGGGGCTCATGAGATGACTTAGTGTCCTGTCTCCAGACCGGACAGCCTGAGTTTGATACATGGTGAAAGGAGGGAACCTTATTCCTGCAAATTGTCCCCTGACCCGCACATGCATGCTGTGGTAAGGCCTGTGCTCCCTTCTCCCCAGAAACAAACACATTTAACTTAAAGATAAAGAAGTTTAAGGCCAGCTTTAGGTACATCATGAGGTCAAGGCTAGTCCAGACTACACGAAACCTTGCCTTAAAAAAAAAAAAAAAAAAAAAAAAGGCCACCCTGAAGCATGGGGTGTGGCAAAAGACCTTACCTAGCAGGTGCAAGGGCGTGGATTCTGGACACGGCACCCACACCAAACAGTAACAAAATGCCAGTCTGGACAGAGGCTGGAACTGTACATCAAGGCAGAATCAGGAAGTGGCTATCCATCTTGTCCCCCACCCCCACCCCAGCAGCTGGGAAGTCGGCCACAGGAGTACAGGGAAGGCCAGGACGCTCTGCAGGCTAGGAACTTGGTCTCTGGGTCCAGAAGTCCAGCAGGCACCAGTGAAGACTTTGGGGCCTGGGGTCAGGTTGACTGGCCTTGCAGAGGACAGGCCTCTGGTTTCTGAGGAGACAAATAGCGGGGTTTTCCCAGCAGCCCTGCTGGGTTGGTGAGGCAGGGAAGTCTGCAGTTTGCACCTGAATGCCCCCTTCTCCTTTTGCAGGACTACTGCACCCCTAAGATCAGCCTGTTCTCTGAGGAGGGCCTCAAGGGCAAGCCAGTGACGCTAACGGGAGACTTGAAAGACGTCCAAGGTCTGGAGAAACCCCTAGAGGTGGCGTCTGCCACTGTCACCGCAGGACTGTGAGTCTGGCTATCCTGGGATCCCTTGACATTCACTGGGCCACACTCTGGGGACACAGAACTAACAGACAAGACGCAGTCCCCTCACTCAAAATTAGTCTGAGGGCCTGGCTCGGCGGTGCACATCTTTAATCCCAGCACTTGGGAGGAAGAGGCAGACGGATCTCTGTGAGTTCGAGGCCAGCCTGGTCTACAGAGAGAGTTCCAGGACAGCCAGGGCTACGCAGAGAAACCCTGTCTCAAAACAAAACAAAGAGCTACATCTTCAAAAGTTTTGGTCCAGCCAGGTAACAGTTTGTAATCCCACTATTTGGGAGGTGGCTGCAGGAGGGCTGCCAGGATTTCAACAGGATTTGGACCATATCTCAAAAGAACAAAAAACAAAAACAAAAAAACAAGGCTTGGTCTGGGAACAGGAGTTACTCAGTGGTAGAGTGCACACAGTTTAGCAGTCCTGGGTCGCTACAGATCCAGCCTGGCCAGTACAGTGAGCAGGAAAATAGGAGGCACAAGGAAGGAAGAGCATGGACGGGCCTGTAGCCTGGCTTCTCTGTGAGGCCAATGAGCGCAGGCATGTGAGTAAGAAAGAACTACTGCTGTGTGTGACTGGGGAGGGCCAGCCACAGGGAGGGACACCAAGGACAGACAGACAGCTGTTCTAGAATGGAAAGAGAGGATTCAGATGTCTTCTTGTGCAAGCCCCCCCCCCCCGCAAGCCCTTCCTCACCTCTACACTGCCCTGCTAGTCCAAGTCTAGGTCCCAAGTGGTTCAGTGGCTTCTCTGTTCTGCCCCACCCCCTCCAGGTGGCTGCTGTACCCTAAACCATTCTTTGAAGACACTCCCTATATCCTAGAGCCTGGAGAATACCCTGCCTTGGAGGCCTGGGGTACATCAGGCCCCAGTGTGGGTTCACTTAAGCCCATGAGATTGGTAAGGAGGGGGTGGGGGGAAGACAGACACAGGCACTCTGTCCCTAGTCCCATGTTGGGTGGGCCGCCATCTGTGGGCAGGGGGATAGGAGGCTCACTGCCCCAGAGCTCCTGTTGGGAACTGGGCTAGAAGAGAGGGAGGCTCAGCCTGAGGTGTGGGATGGCGGTCGGGGTGGGGATATGGGCCTGCGATTTTTAGGAGTCTTAGCATCCAGAAAATCTAGATGTCCAGACTTCCTTGTCTTTAGCCACCCCTCGGTTAGCATCTAAGCCATGCCTCCTTTGCAGGGCTGCCCAAGCGTGGAGAAGCCAGGGGAGCCCAAGGTAAGGGGACAGATTTGGGATCGGGGGTATTTGGGATGTCTGAGGGGTAGGCACTGTGGCCTGTGATAGAAGCTAAGGGCCCTGTGGGACAGAAGCTGGGCTTAGGAGGGCAGGCCTGATGGCTCCCTAGGCACTAGCTTTGTTGTGTGAATCGGGCCTGAGGTCAGAGTTGACAGGCAGAAGAGCTCAAAGGGCAGGGGAGGGAGCACTCCAGGCTGGCGTTGTGTGGAGCCATTTCTAGAAAGCCAGACTCGAGTCTGAGTCCGGATGACACCGTTGACCTGGTACCCCTTTCATTCAGGCCGTGGTATATGAGGCGCCAGGTTTTCAGGGGCAGAGCTGGGAAGTGAGTGAAGACATCTACAGCCTTCAGCAGCCAGAGGACAGCCGGAGTCCCCAGCTGACCTCCGTGGGGTCCCTGCGAATTCTTGGGGGCTGGTGAGGACTTCTCCTATGTGCCCCGTCCCTGCGGGCGGTTTCCCTTGGAAGGCGGAGAGTGGTTTAGGCTGTCTGGTATGGAGTGGAGCATCTTATTCATGGCTGTCTTGGCCTGTCTTTTCCCTTTCCCTTAGCTGGGTAGGCTACGAGAAGGAGGGCTTCCGGGGCCACCAGTACCTGCTGGAAGAAGGCGAATACGCCGACTGGTCACACTGGGGAGGCTACGATGAGTCGCTGACCTCCCTGCGGGTCATCCGGACGGTGAGGAAGGGCAAGCAGGCCCCGCCTGGCCACACCCCAACCTCCCCAGCACAATCTGGGGGAAGAATTTGCACCCCTTTGCCTGTTCTCCCTGGCACGGTGCCCCGCGAGCTAGTCTCTCTCCCTCCCGCGGCTCTTTCCCAGGAAACGCCTCCCCTAACCCCTGGGGTGGGCGGCTTCCCCTCTGAGGTCTGGGCACTCCTGCGGGGAGCAAGCTGACTGTCTCGGGGGCCCAGGACTTCGGAGACCCGGCCGTGGTGCTGTTCGAGGACATGGACTTCCAGGGGCGCAACGTGGAGGTGAGCTCCGCGCTGCCCGACGTGGAGCTGGCGCAGCACGGACCCAGCACGCAAGCCATCCACGTGCTCAGCGGCGTGTGAGTAACCCCCGCCCCAGGCGGAGGGCGGGGCGGGCCCAGGGACGCGCCGGCCCCGCCCAGGCCGACCCGCGCCACGCCCTCCCTGCAGGTGGGTGGCCTACGAGCAGGTGGGCTTCTCCGGCGAACAGTACATCCTGGAGAAGGGCGTGTACCGCAACTGCGACGACTGGGGCTCCGGCAGCAGCTCGCTGGGCTCGCTTCAGCCGGTCCTGCAGGTGCGTGCCTGAACAAGGGGCGTAGCCTCGGAGGCGGGGCCAGATGGCAAGCCCGGGCTGTCCGGTAAGGCTGGACGGGACGGGCGCGGCCAGGACGGGCGGGATAGAGGGTAGGTGAATGGGGGTGAGGGGGTGTCGTCTCTTTGGCCGGTGTAATATAACATGCTGGGCGGGGCCGAGGCGGCGGGAGGGACAACCAAGCCAGGCGGAGTGAGCGCGGCGAGGAGGGCCGGAGGTCTTCGGGGCGTGGCATCTAGGAGGGGGCGGAGCTTGTCGCTGCTGGACCTCGGGTTGGCAGCAAAGGTTTCGAAGCTCGGTGGCCTCCTCCTCCAGTCACAGCGCCGATCTCCCCCTCCAGGTCGGGGAGAGCGATCTTCACTTTGTCTCGAAGGTAAGGAGGCGGCTGCATGGGGATCTGGTGGGATCTTCACAGCCTTCGTGGCCAAGCTCTTTCCACGGCCCTTCCCCCTGCCCGGCTCCTCACTTTTCACTCCCACCTCTTCATCTCTCTGCCTCCAGATTCAGCTTTTCTCAGGCCCCAACTTCCTGGGCGACCACATTTCCTTTGAGGATGACCAGGCCTTTCTGCCAGCTTCCTTCCATCCGCAGTCATGCCGGGTCTACGGTGGCAGGTGAGCCAGTGGAGGCGGCGGAGCACGGAGTGCTGGGAGAGGCGAGGGACACACCTTTCAGGTGATTTCCTTCCTTAAGATTAACTGTTATTTCCTGAGTCATAGAATAACATTTTAACGGGAAATATAACTCCGGAGATATTAGATAATACAGTGTAAAGAGAAAGGCACAAGCCCACAATCGCAGCATTTGGGAGGGAGAGGCAGAAAAATCTATTTAAAGCCAACCTTAGCTCAGTTACATAGGGGGTTTAAGGCTAGTCTGGGCTGCATGAGACCCTGTCTTAAACAACAAAAAAATCTTGTTCCAGCTATAACTGTACTTTAAGGAAATCCCAGGCTGGTGAGATAGCTCAGTGGGGAAAAGCGACTGCAGTGCACATGTGAGGGCCTGAGTTTAATCCCAGGATCTCACACTGGAAGGAATCAAATTCTGACAGGCCTCCCACCTTCACTTGAGCACAGTGGCATTCGCACGCCCAAACACACACACACACACACACACACACACACACACACACACACGAGCGCAGAGACACATACACACACTGACACACTTACATGCACACTCACATACACATACACACACAGATACATTCACATACACACCCAGAGAGAGAGTGAGGGTTGTTTTTTTGTTTTTTTTGTTTTTAAATCTGACCCCCTTCCAAAACTCCAGAAACCTTCAGGGCTGGACAGATGATGGCTGCTCTGGCTGTTTTTGCAGAGGACCGGAGTTTGAGTCCCAGCGCCCTTGTTAGGGAGCTCACAGATGGTTCCGTAATCATCTGTGACTCTAGCTCCAGCTACTCCCTCGGAGTCTATGGGGCCCATTTTCATTCAGACCACCACATCGGCTATACATACATGTAGGCGAGACACTCGTGCATATAAAATAAGTTGTTCCAAAAAGCAGCCAGGCTGTGGTGGTGCACGCCTTTAATCCCAGCACTTGGGAGGCAGAGGCAGGTGGATGTCTGTGAGTTTGAGACCAGCCTGGTCTATAGAATGTGTCCTACACAGCCAGGGCTACACAAAAAGAAATCCTGTCTTGAAAAAAACAAACCAAAATAATAAAATAAGTATTAATAAAAAGATAAAAATAATAAATGAATAAATACTTTTTAAAAAACTTTAGAAAGAAAGAGCTTTTCTTAGCACATGTGCCTGTGCTAAGGAGCCTTGCCTTCCACCCCCAGCACAGGGTGGGGGAAGCCATAGGAAGGAACCCCCCCCCACACACACACACAGGCATCATAGCTCCATACACACACCCTGTCCATGTCCCGTGAACTCAGCCGCTGCTCCCAGGACCCAGTTAAGGTCACAAACTGTATCTGTTTGACTCGATCTCTGTTCTGTCCCACAGTCCTCTTCACTTTCTTGTTTTCTACCGAATATTTGTTTGAAGGAACCTAATACTTTCACCTGCACATCCCCATATTCTGTCTTTCCATGCTTACCCGATTGCTTTCTGGTGCTTTCTCTCTCTCTCTCTTACCTGCCATAACTGGTAGCTGAATTGAGGGACTTGACGAGGTTGTCTGGTTTTGCCAGTACGTCTGTGTAATGGCGACCTAATCTAACTATCACATAGATGTGAGGCCTATGACTCTTGTCCTTCTTTATACCAACGGGTAATCACCAAGCTTATTCCTTTGTTTGTTTGTTTGTTTGTTTTGAGACAGGGTTTCTCTGTGTAGCCCTGACTGTCCTCAAACTCACCAGGCTGGCCTAGAACTCACAGAGATCCGCCTGCCTCTGCCTCTCAAGTGCTGGGATTAAAGGCGTGCACCACAGTGCCCAGCCTTATTTTTTCTTTTTTTAATTTAAAATTGTATTTATTTATATGGGTTTCCATGCACTGTGTGTATGCCTGTGGAGATGAGAGGGTCAGAGGCCCTGGAATGGGAATTCCAGGTGAGTTGCCTGAACCTGGGCCCACTGTAAGGGCAGTAAGCACTTTTAACTGCTGAGCCAGCACCTGTAAAACAAACATTTTTGAGATAGCATCTCCCTGTGTAGACCAGGCTGGCCTCACACTCGGAGATCTACCAGTCTTGGCCCTTGGTGTGCCACCGTGCCCAGCAAGGTTATTTAATTAAGCGTTTCTGAGACAGGGGCTCACCGTGGAGACCTGGATGACAACCCAGACTTCTGTGTGTCTGATACATCTCAATATATGTACTCAGTGTTCCCGGGCATGGGGAGCACCTTTACAAGCCTCTCCGTCCTTTTGACATGGCCCCCATAGACTGGGGAGCATTTTTTCCATGATCACCCCACCCCAAAAAGACTGTACATTTCTTGAATCAGCAATTTCCTAAGGAACCTCAGTTCCCTTTATGGGATATGGTAATTATCCCGTAATCTGCATGCTAAGTATTCCAAAATTATGAAGCTCAGATCGCTCCCTAGAGTGGGGGCCCCTGAGAGCTGTGGGATTTCCTTCTGCTCCTTTTTGTTCACAGGACATTCTCTTAAATCTACATAGTTCGTAATAGGGAAAAAAACAACAACAACACCTTTTAAAGAAATGTGAAGCCCATATGGTGCGGCATCTCTCACCGAGGCAGCAGGATCATGCATAATGCAAAGCCAGCCCGATCTCTGAGACCTTATCACAAAATTTAAAAAGCAGAACTAAGCAGACAAAGCCCGGCATGGCAACTCTAATCCCAGCACCTGGGGAGTGGAAACGAGAGATCAGGATCATCCTTGCCTGTGTGCTGAGGTTGGGGCCAGCCTGGAACCCAGGGGACAAAGAGAAACGGAAAGAAATCTAAAACAATTTCTTTTAAAAAGATGAATTCGCTTTTATCTTATATGTTTGAATGTTTTGCCTGTCTGTATGAAAATGTATGTGTACCACGTGCATTCAGTGTCTGAAGAGACCAGAAGAGGGCGTCAGACGCGGCGGAACTGGAGTCACAGGCAGTTGTGAGCCACTGTGTGGGTGCTGACTTCCAAACCTAGGTCCTCTGCAAGAGTGACAAATGCTTTAAACCTCACCATCCAGCCCCCAGCCCCCATCTGATGCAATCCTCCTTTTTTTTTTTTTTTTTTTTTGGCTTTTCGAGACAGGGTTTCTCTGTGTAGCTGTCCTGGACTCACTTTGTAAATCAGGCTGGCCTTGAACTCATAGCAATCTGCCTGCATCTGCCTCCCTGAGTGCTGGGATTACAGGTGTGTGCCACCACCACACCTGACTCTCAATGCCATCCTCTTTAGCTATCCTGGCTTTCATCTATAATCTTATAAATACTTGCTTTTATTCTACATCTCGGCCTTTTCACGCCATTATTGGAGTCCTTCCTTCTGGCCTCACGTGGTTTCTTCTCCAGGCTAAACCATTGTGGCACCCCCATCCCTCCTCTCTTCCCATCTGTCTGTCTCCCATGATTCTCTCTGTCTTCTCCAAGCCGGGGGAACCTTAGCGGTGCCTACCCCATTCCACCCTGCCCAGGTACCGTGTTTAATCAACCAATCAGATATGTCTTAGGCAGGTTTACAAAACAAAGATAGGTGTAACCAGATCTTTTACCAGTTCTTAAGGACTAGAAACATGCATCAGACCAACCCCCAACCCTCCGCCATCCAAAGTCCAGAAATTGAGTTCAGGTGTCCCACTTGGCAGTGAGAGCTTTACCCACTGAGCCATCTCACCGCCCCTTGCTTGTTCTTTTTGGAGGCAGGGTCTCACTAAGTAGCCTAGGCTGTCCCTGAATCTGTGTCGTCCTTCTGCCTCAGCCTTCTGAGTAGCCAGCAGGCCCACTTTAAGCTAGTCCCCTGCTGGTGGATGTTTGGTCTCCCCCATGCTTTGCTAGAGCTGCGCCGAATGGGTAGGCTTCTTCGTGTGTGAGTCAGTTCATGTGTCTGAACAGTGACCTGGGAAGGAGCTCTGGAGACTGCCTGCCTGCAGAGCATCCTGCAGAGGGCTGGCTTCAAACTCACGGAGATCTGCTTGCCTCTGCCTCCCCGAGTGCTGGATCAAAGAAGCGCTCCTCTGTTCTTTCTCTCCAACCTTTCAGTCCTTTCTTAAGTCTGACCTCTGACCCCGCTGCTGTGGCACCCGTCCATCCTGGCCCCCTCCTGGATTATAGGAACACCGTCAGGTTTGCGTGCACTGTGGACGTTCAGGGTTCCTGGCAGGTGCAGGAAAGGCTAGGCAGTCTCAGCTTTCCCTGTTTGTTCCTTTCCAGCTGGGTCCTCTTTGAGGGGGAGAACTTTGAGGCAGACCAGCACATTGTGTCAGAGGGCGAGTTCCCTACCCTCACAGCCATGGGCTGCCTGGCCTCCACCGTCCTGGGCTCACTCCGGAAGGTTCCACTGGTGAGTTCCCCATCCGGTCCCTGAGCAAGAGCAACCACAGAGGTAGAGGGAGGGTCCTGTCTCATCTCCCACCTAGTGAGCTGGAGAAGCAACAGCTTGCACATGCTCTCAGCATGCGCCTGACTCCGAGGCTTCTAAGACAGCCCAACTGTTCCTTCAACGTTTGTTTCCTTCTGACTGAAATAGCTCCTGGAGGCACCAGGAAATATTAGTTAGACATAAGACTTAAAGGTGACAGTAGGGAGTGGTGTACCCAGACCAGAGGTAGTGCTGGGATGGGACAGACAGAGTAGCTGAGAGGCAGGGCCAGCCTCTGCCCAGGTGATGGCCCATTCAGAGAGGGCTATCGGGACCAATAGGCAAGATGGCTGTGCAGGAGAGAGCAGAGGGGCGGGGCAGGGAGAGGCTGCCTCCATGACCCAGCATGGAGGTAACAGGCTGTCCTTCAGGAAGAGCTACATGCGCACTGTGAGGCTGGTAGTGTCTGTAGAAACCGGAAGGTGACCAGGTGAGTGACAGGCTGGGTGAATCAGAACAGCTGATGCTTGCTGGGTGACCCTTGTCAAAGCTCTGTGAGTCCCAGAGCCACTCGTGGCTTGTTCCAGGTCACACAGTTGGGAACAGACAGAGCAGCTCCCCCTCCGTCTCCCGGTTGTATAGCTTGTGCCCTGGACCACCACATACCCTGGGCTCTGGGCACAGTTAGACCTGGGTCTGGCACCCAGATCTTGGGACCGTCTTCAGCCTCAGTGTCCTTTCTGCTGGACGAAGACCATGGTAGCATCCACCTCTTAGGGCTGTTGCCAAGGATCTGGTCTGCATTGAGCCTCGGATAAAGGAGGGCGGTTTTTAATCTATATACTGATTAGTTACCATCTCTGAGGACGAGCGAGAGATGATGTGCAGTGACCCAGGTTTCCAGCCTGGCCATTGGTGCTCAGGACTAATGGTACAGCCAGGCCTAGTGGTAAAAAGTAGAGTAAAATAATCCGTGTAGGAAGTGTGTCAAAAAGGGCGTGTTTGAGTTCCAGCTGCTGCCGGTCTGTCACATCCTGGGAATGAAAATATGGGACATGGCTGATAGTAAATGCCCTCAGAAGCCGGGAGGCCTGCAGGGCTGGGGTATGGGTGTTAGGATCCTAGGGCAGAGTCTGGGCTTGGGAGTTTCATGGCCTCATCTCTCCATCTCTGGCCCCAGCACTTTTCAGAGCCTTCCCTGTCCCTCTTCGGCCTGGAGTGCTTCGAGGGGAAGGAGATCGAGCTGACGGGGGAGTTGCGAAGCCTGCAGGCCGAGGGCTTCAACAACCACGTGTTGTCCATGCGCGTCAAGGGAGGCGTGTGAGTGTGTGGTTGGGTGATTGGTGGGATGGGGACCCCCACCTCAGGCTGGAAAGGAGGGAGGAATGGAGACTGAGGGCCTCAGGCTCCCAGGGTTTGGTTGGATGCTGGGTCCTGAAGACCCCAAATCTACTCACTTGCCTCCCCCTCCTGCTGTGGGCACTCACCCTGGTGTGACAGAAGAGGAGGCGGAGGTGGTTCTGACACCTGTGCCTTGTCCTCCACCCCTGTCTCTCTCTCTGTCTGTCTGTGTCTCTGGCACCCACCGGGCAGCTGGGTGGTGTGTGAACACAGTGACTTCCGGGGCCGACAGTGGCTGGTGGGTAGCTGCGAGATTACCAACTGGCTGACCTACAGCGGAACCCAGAGGGTGGGTTCCCTCTACCCCATCAAGCAGGTAGGTAGCAGTCAGCACGAGCGCCCCTGTGTCCCTGTCCTCACCTACGTCTGTGTGCTTCCCAAGCTTGACGCTTGCGCCCTTCAGCCGTGGTGTGACCCTGTCCTCCTCTTGCTTCCCAGTAGTGTTTCCCAAATCATCTTGAAGACAAAACAACTCTGCCCTTGTCCGAAAGGACAGTAAATATATACAGTAAGCTTATTCACCCCAAGTGGAAAATCGTCTCATGTGCCACTTACCAACAGTGGCACACTTGGCTTTGGGAAGCATGGAATGTGCGTGAGAGGGTACATGCCTGTATCTGCTGTCTAGAAGTTGGTTTCATTTCTGCACACATACATTTGTAAGCTATTGGCTGTGGTGTGTGTGTGTGTGTCTGCTCACACCTGTGCCTGGGAGCCTTCTGAGCATATACATCTGTGTATGAGGGCATCTGCTTAGTCTCTTTGTTCACAGACTCCCAAGATAGCATTGCTGGAAGACGTCTTGGCAAATAGCTCTAACCCTCACATAGGGAACTAAGGCCCAGGGAAGTGGACAGGAGTTTATCTGCAACTTTGGGCAAGCACTGTCCCTCCAAGGATCCTGGTTTCCCTGCGAGTGTGTGTGTGTGTGTGTGTGTGTGTGTGTACATTCCTATCTATTAAGGCAAGGACTCACTATGTCTAAATAGTCTTGGCTGGCCTGGAAAACTCTATGTAGATCAGGCTAGCCTCAAACTCAAAGAGGTCTACCTGCCTTTGCCTCTGCCTCTGCCTCCTAAGTGCTGGGATTAAAAGTATGCACCATCGCACCCAGCAGTTTCCTCACCCGTGAAATGGGGATAGCATTTGTGTCCTGAGTTTGTTGAGGACTGAGGATCGATAATGTCTGCAGAACTCTTTATCAATAATGACTGCAGAAGCCTTGGGCAATGCTCCGGTGGGAAACCCTCTTCAGACAACACCTAGGGCTATTCCTGTCACCTCTAATGAAGACCCTGATGATGCTGGGAAGGCCAGTTCTGATCTCTGGCTGGTGTCACCGTGCTTTTCTTTAGTGTTAGCATGTATGTTATGTATACATGCATTTCTCTCTCTCTCTCTCTCTCTCTCTCTCTCTCTCTCTCTCTCTCTCTCTCTCTCTCTCTGTGCGCACATATATACATCCGTGGCCCTGTAATCAGCTGTACCTGTAGCAAGCACAGAGGCGGCTGGCACAGAACAGGCTGGAAGGGTCTGGGTGTCCACTGTGACGTGTGACTGTAATGGCTGCGTGGACCTGTGGAATTGTTTGTGCCTTCTGTAAACTGTGCCCCCTTGTGGACCGCCAGTAGATCTGCCAGGGTCCCTAGATGCATGTGTAGGTGTTTGTAGTCACAGGACTGTGCACATGTTATGCAAGTGCCCTTAGCAAGTATGGATGTGTAAAAACTTGTGACCTTGAAGCAGGGTTGGGGAAAGTTTGGAGCCAAGGAGGGCTTAGGAGTGTGGGTCCCCTAGAGGTTTGAGGGTGGTGGTGCATCCCTGACTGAAGACGCTCAGCCTCTCCTTGTCCTCCTCAGCGCCGAGCCTATTTCCGCCTCTGGAATGCGGCCCTGGGGGGATTCCTGGCAGTGCCTGACCATGTGGAGGACATGAAAGCAGGCCGTGTGGTGGTCTCGGAGCCCCGAGCCGGGGGCAGCTGCATCTGGTACTATGAAGATGGACTACTGAAGAACCAGGTATGATTCTGCAGCGGGTCCTGCTGAGTCTCAGATTTGCCAGCCTACCTTGGGAAGTCCCAGCCCAATTGGATGCAAGATGCAAGATGCACGGAGCCCAGGAGTAGAGAATGCAAGCTCTTTTATTTTTCTCATGTTAAACTTCAAACAAAAAAAACCCTAGTATTTGGGGCTGGAGAAATGAGCCAGCAGTTAAGAGCACTCAGGTTCAGTTCCCAGCACAAAAACAATGGCTCACAGCTGTCCCTAACTCAGCTCCAGGGGGTTTGATGACCTCCTTTGATCTCTGTGGGCACCAGGTATATACATGGTTCACAGGCATACATGCAGACAAAACACTCATAAAATAAATAAATCTAAAAAGGGATTAAGAGGCTTGCCTAGGGCCACAGTTGTAAGGGTCCCATTCAAAACCAGTGTATAAGCTGGGCATGGTGGCACATGCCCTTAAAACCAGCACTTGGGAGGCAGAAGCAGTCAGATGTCTATGAGTGCAAAGCCAGCCTGGTCTATATAGCAAGCTCTGGGCCAGCCAAGGCTGCCTAGGGAGACACCTCAAAGACAACACAAACAGCAACAGCAAAAATCCAGTGTACGGAGGCTAGCTTGTGCACAGGAAACTTCCTGTGGGGAACACACAGTCTCATGATCTTCTGGGGCCTCAGATGGCCCCCACCATGAGCCTACAGGTGATTGGACCGCCTAGCCCAGGCTCCAAAGTAGTGCTGTGGGCTGAGAGCCGTCTACCACGCCAAACTTGGAGCATCAGTGAACTGGGTCACATCTGCAGCCAGATGTTTGAAGGCCAGATCCTGGACGTGAAGGGTAACATAGGCTTTGTGTGTGGGAGGGGGCACCCAAGGGGGACGGAGGACAGTGCTGCCTCCAGCATTCTCTGACCGTCTCTGAATCTCAACCCCCTCAGGTGGTCGAGGTTATGACCGGGACCATGTGGTGCTATGGGAACCAACCAAAGACAGACCTTCCCAGATCTGGACTGTCCACGTACTATGAACCAACTTCACCCCCAGTTTCCTGCCGGAGGCTTTTGCTGGGATCAAACGGTTTTGTTTTTGTTTTGGGATTTGTTTGTTTTTACAGATCTTGCTGAGTACATGAGCTATTTTCTACTATGCCTGTTGTCATCACATCTCTTATCCCTTGGTGTTGGGGTAGAGATGGTCCCCTTGCTGGCTCCTCTTCGTGTTTCTCTCCCTGCATGGCTTTCCCCTTGCCACCAGAGGGAGCTTCAGAACCAGCCTATTTGGTGTGTCACCCCGCGCTGCCTCTGGGATGGTGGGGACTTGGCACAGCCATTAGCCAAGCCTCTGTGGTTCCCTTCCCACTGTAGGTCACAGGTATTCAGGGAGCAGAAGTGGAGGGCTGTTTCACTTGGGAGAAGCACCCCTAGCTGACACGGGATGGAAGGGGCTTGGCCAGGCCACAAAGAGGGGCAGAGGAAAGCGTTGTAAGGATACAGATGCATCCAAGGGTGAAAGCTTCAAAGTTCATTGTGTGATACCACAGTGGACATGGCAAGAAAGCTGAGAGGGTCTACACCCCAAGAAGCCTTTGTCCTCCTGGCTCCTCCTTCCTGCTCCTTCTAACTGTAGTCTCAAAGCTGGAAGGTTTTGTCTTGGTCAGAAAAGCCAGAAGAAGGGGCTAAGTCCCGAGCTACATGACAGGTCAGGACATCAGAGATCTAGAACTGCAGTCACTTGCCAATCCTCTGTTGGCATAGGTTCCCAGGAAGACACAAAGGCAGGGGCCCTTGGGGACCAGTCTGAGCTTCCTTCTCTCTCTATGCAGTTCCAAACACCATCCCCAAGCCCAGGAGGGGAGAGTGATTAGAGGAGCTGTTTGTCCCTCCTACCTTCTCTGGCCGTGGCTGTGGGTGCTAACACTTGCCCCCTCATCCTCTAGCCTGTGATAGAAGGTATGTGGACACACCTGTGAGCCGAGCTTCTGTGAACCTTCCCAGACATGGGGTGCTTCTGGCTCTACAGTCCTCCAGTTGAGAACTTTTCTAGAGCCAGATGATCCGCAATTTCCCCGAATCTGCCATTGTGATGACACCTAGGTTGTAGGTGAAAGACTGCCTGAGCCTGGGGTGTCTAGGGCCTGAGAGGTGAAGGTAGTCCTGGGCTCATTACTCGCGAATACTCAGGCACAAGGGAAGCAGCGGCAGGGATGGGGGACCAGTTTCCCGTCCTTGGCTCTGCAGGATGACTCTAAGGGTGGGCTCTGTACACACGAACTTTGGGATGGGGAACCTGGGGGAGTGCCTTGGCATCACCTGCCTCGCACATGGCCACGGACAGCTCCTAAGGCTATTGCCCACTCGTGGCTCCAGGGATCAGTGATCACACGTGAGGCCCCACCTAAGCATAAGTAGAACTTTATTGAGCCCCAGCTGGGTGCGCCGTCGATCAGTACCTCCCAGTTTGGGCCACTGGCTGTGAACTTTTAGCTTCCTGAGATCCCCTGAATCTTCCCGAGGACCGGGTTGGGATGTCTCTCGCTACTGATGGTGGCAGCTGTTTTAGGAGCGTAGGGCTGTCGAAGCGACCCCTTCACCTCAGCTCAGGTAGAAGAGGCACATTAAGGTGTTGGCAAAGAAGAAGACATTGTAGGCACCCACACCGGTGATGGATGGCGCCCCGCTCTTTGAGGGGGCTTTGGTTTCCGGGGCTCTTCCGGAGGCTTTGGTTGTACCAGCAGCACCGCTTTTGTTGGTGGTGGTGGCCATGGCAGTAGCATTAGCTCCCAAGATTCTTGTCTGTATCTGCAAGAGAAGTGCGGTGCGTGGGAGCATTCGAACCTCCTGGTAAGAGCTTGCTTTCCTTTGCTCCTTTCCACAGCTCTTGGCCTCCAAAAAGCTTCTGCCATAGGCCCTGCTGGGAGGGATGTTTGGCCTTCCGCCTCATCGTAGGCGGTGATAAAGCCATCTTTGTCCTTGTCGTTCTCCCCAACCCTACAGAAAACTTCCTGTCACTCTTCAGGCCACTGGACCCTCCAGCATTAAGGGAAACAGACAGAAACCCCGGCCCTCGACCTTACGAACCTGAGGAAGGGCTTCCTCTCCCAGAGCCTCAGTTTCCTTGTCTCCTAAGTGTCAGGGAGGGTCCATGATGGTTGGGACTATCACATGGGAGAGACAGGGCTGAATGAAAAGTTCCCTGGCGGAGTGTGGGTGGGGAGGGCAGGGTAGAAATGCCAAGTGGCAAGTTGTCCTTGATGCTTGACCGAGCATATGTGAAGCCGTGAGGCTGCTCCTGACGGGAATCAAACTAGTTTTGGTGGCTATCAACGTGCCCTTGATGCTTGCTCGAGATGTTCTTGATTGATAACTTAATGGCTCCATTCCCTGTATGAATCAGGTCCCTCTGGGTGCACAGGTGCCCCGAAGGCTGCCTCCCGGAGTGGCAGTTGATTTGGAGAGAGAATGGCAGAGCTCTGCCTCTGCATCTCCACGTGCCCTAGCAGGGGCAGGGGACCGTCTGCCACCTATGGCAGTCTATTAGACATTTCTTGCCTCCTCTCAGAAGGACCACCTCTGCAGCTCTCCTCAGCAGGGCTCCATGTATCATGATCAAGAATCGCACAGATCCCTTTGGGTACCTCCATGTACCTGACAGCCTGTGAGGTTTCCCCACATGGAAACACTGGCTTCTCCCAGGGCGGCCTGACAGCAGCTAAGAGGAGTGGAAACCCAGATACATAGGCCCTCCTATATCCCTGGTTTCCAGCTGGTGACTATTTATTTCTGTCCCTGGGGAGGAGGGCTGGGTTCCCCCAGGTACCTGCATTTCCTCCCCCAACCCAGCCCAGTCCATCATTGGAGGCCCAGTGGTGGCTGCAGGGGCTTTAAAATTGTCCTTACCTGAATGACAATCAGGAAACTGATGGTGAGGAAGAGGAGGAAGCAGTTCATCCTGGATCTCTCTGGGCTCTGTAGCAGCTTTGTGAGATGAGCTGAGGCAAACTGCAGGCCTCTTTGAACTTGGCTGCTTTTGAACTAGGAGGCCCAGCAGATAGGGGAGGAGGGGGGAGGAAGGAGGGCCTCAGGGGCGGGGAAGAGAGCTTCCTTCTTTCAAACCTGGGGGTGGATGAAACTAGCCTGGAGGTTCCAAGACCTGATAGATGGGTTCTGAGTTCTCAGAAGCACAGGCAGGAGAGGTAGCAAGAGGGTAACTGCAGGGCGTTTCCTAGGCTTGGAACCGTATGTCCTGGGCAGGGTCAGGCCTGAGGCTGAATCTCTGAGTCTTTAACGTGCCCCTGAACCTCTAAAAAAAAAAAAAAAAGCTGTGAGCGGGCCAAATGCAATGATAATTCTTATATCCTTATTTTTAAGTATTTGAGACATGGTCTACACTCTGGCTGGGTTTAAATTCAGGATCCTTGTGTCTCTGCCTCTAAATGTTGAAACTGCAAACCTGCATCATCCTATTGGCTAATAACTTATTTTAAGGGCCCTGACCGCTCTTCCAGAGGACCCAGGTTCAATTCTCTGCACCCACATAGGAGCTCACAACCATCTGCAACTCCAGTTCCAGAGGATCCAACACATGCACACAGACATACATGCAGGCAAAACATTGATGCAGATCAAATAGAAATCATTTAAACAGAGAGCCAGTAGCTGGGGGACAGGCCCAGGTGTAGCGGTAAGTGCCTTTAGTGTCAGCTCTTGGGTGGACCTCTGAATTTGAAGCCAGCCTGGTCTCCATAGTGAATTTCAAGTTTCAAGACAGTCAGAACTACCTGGTAAGATTCTGTCTCAACAACAAAAAGAACTCCTCCATATTGATAGTGCACAACTCTAGCAACTATTCTATAAATAGCAGGTAGGTTTTGTTTTATAAAGAATGAGTTCCTGGGCTGGAGAGATGGCTCAGCAGTTAAGAGCACTGTCTGCTCAGTCCTGAGTTCAATTCCCAGCAACCACATGGTGGCTCACAACCATCTGGTGCCCTCTTCTGGCATGCAGGTGTACATGCAGATAGAGCACACATATACATAAAATAAATAAATTAAAAAAAAAAAAGATCTCCATAATCCCAGAACTCAGAGGAGCCAGGATAGCCACAGATATATGGTGACTGTAAGGCCAGCCTGTGCTACCTGGGACTTTGTCTGAAAACATACAGACATGCAAAAGAACAGACAAGAGAAGGGAACCAAAAGCAGGGTGGATATAGGTTTCATAAGAAAATGGTGGATGCTGCCATTAGTTCTGTGAAGGGTCAGGGCCACTTAGATTCAGGAAGAGTCCCGAGATTTGATTAATTTTGGGTCAGGCCCTATTTCCCCTGGGCCTTAGGCTCTTTATTTCAAGTGGATTGTTTTTGAATAAATATTTGAAAAAGTAATTCTTTAAAAAATGTGTGTGTGCATACAGGAATGTTTCACCTGCGTGTACATATATGTACCAGGTGCATGCTGGTGCCGATGAAGGCCAGAAGAGAACATTAGATGCCCTAGAATTGGAGTTACAGCTGGTTGTAGATGAGGGAACTCGAACTGGGATCCTTTGCAAAGGCAGCAAGTGCTCTTAACTGCTGAGCCGTCTCTCCAGCTCTTTCCTGAGGTCTCTGAAGACCTCATATTTTGGGAGTTGAGTGAAGAAAGTAGGGGCTGAGTTATTCAGCAGTCTGGGAGGGGTTGAGAGGGCACCATGAGGAGGCAGGCAAGCACAGCCCAGCGCCCAGGAATTAGGCCAAGGCAGCTTGAGAGATGGGAGAGTCCCCTAGACGGTTTGGATAGTTCCCTAACTCACACATGTGAAAACAGAACAAAACAAAAAATACTGTGGTCTCAGTGATAACTGGGCAATAATTATCCCCACTTGACTGATGACAAAAATAACTTGTTCAAGTTCATAACTGATGGAGTCATGTGAACTTAAGCCCAGGGTCTTTCTGAAGTCACAGCCGGCCACTCCAGGGCTGCTCTGAAATGCACTGGTTTAGTCTTTGTTGATGTTGTTTTGTTTTCTCTCTAATGTGGTGTTGGGGATCGAACTCAGGGCCTCACACAAGCTAGACAAGTAGTCTCCAGCCCCTGATTAAATCTTGACTCCCTGCCCTCCTTCCTGCCCCTCACCCATGCTCCCTGGCTTACTCTATTATACTTACAGGCCAGATGGTAAAGGGGATTTCCCTGGTCTCCCTTTACGTGTTTCAGGGCCTTGGTTACAAGTCAAGGTAAAACCTCAGTGGGCTTTATGGGCCTTGATCTCCTCAGATAAAGCTGAGAGGAAAAAGAAGTGAGAGTCAAGCCTAGGGGGAGAAAGGGAGGAAGTGGAGGTGGGGGAGGGCAGCACCCTCTCCCAATGCTCTTTCACTCTGTCCCTCAGCTTGGCCCCTCAGCTTGCCCGTTGTGCTTGGCAGAGGTGCCTGGCAGCCAGGGAAGCAGCAGGTGGCTGGCAGCAGGAAATGAGAGGCCCGTGCTGAAGCCCAACATTGCCCTGCTGGAAACTGGACAGTTGTCTCTCCTCTCTTAAGAAGCCAGAAGGGGTGAGCCCTAGACCTGGCCAGGAGGTAGTGACTCCCTGCTGGGAACCTGGGAACGCTTGAGACGGCTTGCACTTCTCTTTCTCGATTAGAACAACACAAAACAAAAAAACAGGGGACAGGACCGGACGGGACACGTGTTGTCCAGAAGAGGACATCGGATCCCCTGGAAGTAGAGCTTCAGACAATTGGGAGCCACCAGAAATGGGAGCTGGCATCAGAACCCAGGCCCTCTGGAAGAGCAGCAAGCACTTTTAACCATGGGGCCATCTCTCTAGCCTGGATGCAAACTTTTTTAAAGGATCAGTGTGAGGCACCATAATGCCACTGTGTTTGTGTGGAGGTCAGAGGGCAATGTTCAGGACTTGGTTTGTTCCTTCTACAGTGTGCGTCCTGGGGATTGAACTTGGGTGGCCAGCCTTGGCGGCAGGCGCCCTCACCCATCCAATCATTTTACTAACCCCTCAAGCTTGTCTTATTTTCTCCCTCCCCAAGCAACCACACACCGAGCATGTGCTCCACCACTGATCTACACTCCAAGGGAGAAAGTATTATCTTGCTGCTGGGCAGTGGTGGTGCACATCTTTAATCCCAGCATTTGGGAAATTCAGGCAGGCAGATCTCTGTGAGTTTGAGGCCAGCCTGGTCTACAGAGTGAGTTCCAGGACAGCCAGGGCTACACAGAGAAAGAAGGAATTATTATCTCGCCCCCTGCCCCCCACAAGGTTTCCTTTTCAGATTGTGAAATATGAGGTACAAGGTTGGTGTGTATGTGTGTGTGTGTGTGTGTAGTCCGGTGGGACATGAGGGTACTGGGAACATCTTTAAAGGTCATGAGGGCTTGGGCATGAAGAGATGTGTGCTGTCTGTCCATACCCAGGAAAAGAAGTAGGGCTTCAAATCTTTGTCTCTCTTGGCCACCTCTGAGCAGCTACATTCTGCCTTGACAGCATCTGCGTTGACAGAAGCCTGGTTGCTGAGCTAAGACGGCTCTAAAGAAAGCCCCATTTGACAGATGGGAAAACTGAGGGCAAGGCAGAGGCAGTCCTAGAACTACAGGCTAGACCTTCCGATGGCTGTGCTCTGTTGGACACTTCCTTTAGGTCTGATTCTTGAGCCTGGGGAAAGCAGGAGTGTCTGTCTTTATGGCCCTGGCCTCTCCTCCCTTTCCTCGGGGATGGAGACCAAATTCCTCAGTGTCTGGCCAAGCCCCCACCCTCAGCCTTCTTCCTCCTGTAACGTCCTCCACCATCTTGTGCGCACCACTTCCTAGCAGGCCCTTACCCACACTGGCCTTGCCCTAGCTGCCTCAGCCTCTCTGACAACAGGCATTTCCTCTGCCCTAACCCAGTATTCACACCCAAAGCCCCTCCCCAGAGAAACTTTCCACTTCCTCTGTGAAACTCCCTCCAGGATGGAGGCCCTCCTCCACTCTCAAGGGCTTCTAAGGCCACTCTGAAGATGACTGTGTCTCTGGAGCTGGGGGGTAGCTTGGTAGAGTACTTCCCTAGAAGGCCCCAAGGCTTGGTTTTCATGGCCAACAGCTATAAATCCAGGGGTGGCGGTGCATCCCTGTAATCCCAGCACTCTGGAGGAGTAGAGGTTTAAGATCATCCTTGGCTGCAGAGTGAGTTTGAGATGCCTCAAACGAAACAAGACGTAAATCAACAAACAACAAAAGATGACGCCTTCTTCTGTGATCTGGTCTAGAATTTGTCACCTCTCTGACCTAGCAGAGGGTAGAACATAGGACCAACAGATGTCTGGGACCAGCGAAGGAATGAGTAAAGGTTGAGGTGTCCGTTTAACACCGCTGAGCATTGGCACTGGTTGGTCTGGGTACTATGGGCACCTTCTGGCTCTATTCTGAGGGGTTACCTCAGGAAAGAATGAAGGGGCCGGAAGAGGAGGGGCCTGCACTGGGCTGCTTTGATCCCACAAGTATTTGGCTCTTCCAGAAGAGATGCCTAAGAAACTAGACAGAGTTACGCAGTGGCGGCACGCACAGGAAGCCTTTAATTCTAGCACTCAGAGGCAAAGGCAGGCAGATCTCTGAGTTGGAGGCCAGCCTGGTCTACAGAGTGAGTTCCAGGACAGCCAGGGTTACACAGAGAAACCCTGTCTCCAAAAACAAAACGAAACAAAACAACAACAACAACAACAAAAGAGCAGAGTTTTCTATACACTGAAGGACAAGAAAGAGAAAAGGCCCCTTAAGAAAGAGGCCCCGGGCCAGGCTTGATGGCACAGGCCTGTGGTCCCAGCACTCTAAGGCAGAGGCAGGTGGATCTCTGTGAGGTTGAGGCCAGCCTAGTCTACAAAGAGAGTTCAGGACAGCCAGGACTGTTATACAGAGAAACCCTGTCTCGAAAAACAAAACAAAACAAAACAAAGGGACACCCCCCCCAACACACACACACACCTCCCTGCAAGCTCCCTCCCTGACTTGGCTCTTGGGTGACAGGATGAAGGTTCACAGTGAAACCGGAAACAACAGCGCAAACCCCGGCAGGATTGAAGGCAGCGTGACAATCAAACACCAAGTGTGGCAGAGACAGCAAAGACGAGAGTTTCATTAAAGGCTCTAGATAATGGAATTATCAACATGACTTCCCGCAACCTCACCTGGAATATTCGAAGGCATGTAAGAAAAGATAGCTGGAAATGAGGTGGAAAGAACCGAGTGCAAATTCCAGAACTGAGAAACACAGGATTAGAAGAGAATAGCAGTGGGTGGGTTAGACACCTGGTTAACTGAGGAGATAATTAGTGAAGTGAAAGGCAGATCAGAAGGAAGTTCGATTTCTCAGGTACCTGCTCTGTGCCTGGTACCGTTTTTGTTTGTTTGTTTTGTTTTTGTTTAGGCTCTGGGGCCGCAGCAGTGAACAGAAAGCTGTGGTCTCACAATGCAGCCAGTCCTGATGAGAACTGATAGGCTAGGGTCAGATGGAAGGGGAGGAGGACCTCCCCCATCAGGGGAGGGTAAGGAAGGAGAAGAGGGAGGGAGGGTGTGATTGGGAGGAGAAGAGAGAGGGGACTACAACTGGGATACAAAGTGAATAAACTGTAATTACTAAAAAGGAAAATAAAAGAACAAGCCAAAAAAAAAAAAAGATATGGTCTCTACTCATAAGGTTTAAATGGGAGAAGACAAAAAAGACTGGCAATTTCAAGTTCCAATAAATGTTGAGGAAGTCAAGATGGGAGAAGAGAGGCATGGGGAAAGGGCATCTGTGTAAGTGGTCAGGACAGGGTCACAGGAAGTATTAATGTTGAGACTTGGAGGAGACTGTATAGATACACCAAAGATTGCTGCCTGCCCCCCATTTCACAGTATTCTCTCTCCTCTCCCAGACCCTCTCCTCTTCCTCCAAAGCTTGTTTGAGACAGGGTCTTACTAGGTGGCCCAGGTCCTCTGCTTCTGCCCCCTGAACGCTGGTGTCACAGGCATGTGACATCAGGCTGTGGAGCACAGCTGCACAATGTTCCTTGATAACAGTCCCCAGGGCCTAGCGCAGGCCCACAGAGAACAAGTGCTTATCATGTACTTGTTCCTTGATGACCTGGGATAAAGCAGGGCAGGGAAGGAATGGTGATGTTGCAGCCCACGCTGTAGTGTGGCCATGTGATTGGCCCTAAGGTTTTCATTTTCACGGAGTGAGGTACGATTTAATAGCACCATAGAGCACTCAAGGCAAATCTTTTTGGTTGCTGCTGTTTTTGAGACGGAATCTCACTCCGGTAGTGCAGACTAGCTTGGAACTCACAATGTAGCCCAGGCTGGCCTCAAACTTCTATCAAAGTAAATCATCCATCCATCCATCCATCCATCCATCCATCCATCCATCCATCCGTTTGCTCATTTACCCTTCCAATTTGTTGATACTTACTAGCCTGGGCAAGATGAATCAGAAGGGGACTCTTCCTTTGAGGACTTCCTAGGCCTGGGGAATGGGGTGCTGGCGGATGGTGTCAGTGTTTCATAAAACCAAATGGGAAGGTTATCATTGCATCAGGCTTTAAAGCAGAGTGTGTAGCTGGTTTCCTGGAGGAGAGGCATCTGAAGTGGCTTTTGAAGGAGAGGGGTGTGCTAGAAAAAGCCCAGCATATGGGAAGAAGCATGAGCAGAGTCGAGGGCAGGATTTAGAATATAGAGCCTTCTATTACAGTACTATATTCAAGTACTAAGATAAGCCGGGGATGACAGCTCTTCATTGGAGGAGTGGCAAAGGGGGGAAAGGAGGAATAGAGAGAGCTAGATTTATTATTGTTGTTATTATTTTGGTTTTTCAAGACAAGGTGCTGAGGTCAAAGGCATGTGCCACCATGCCCGGCTGAGAGAGCTAAATTGTATTCTCAGGGACTCTATGGGCTTGGAAGACTGTCTCTCTTTGTGCTTTCCCTCCCTGAGCTGTCAGCACATAGTACACTGCTTAGCCCCAAAGGAACCTGCTAAGCATCTTTCAAGATGTCATTACATAAGAGTCAAGATGATTCTGTCTACTCAATAACAGAAACTCCAATACTGGGTGAGGTAAGGAGGCAGACAGTGGAGCCCCATCCCAGAAGTAAAGAGGGAGTCCTGTGTCCTGTGGAAGTTATGCAGATCTGTCTCCAAGGCTTCGTAGCACTTGAGGTTCATTTGAAGCTGGGGACCCCAGGAAGATCTCCAAGGTCTCTAAGATGGTACATTGAGTGACAAGGGCTGGGAATGTAACTCTGAGGACAGCTTAGCAGAGTTTGCAACCTTCTGCAACCCATCAATATGGGGGTCACATATTGTAGTGACCCCCAACCATAAGCTTATTTCATTGCTACGTCATAACTGAAATTTTGCTACTATCTGATAGGTAGGATATCTGGTATAGGACCTGAATGGGATCATGACACACAGGTTGAAGATTAAAGTCTTTCCTGTTTTTTTCAAGACAGGGTTTCTCTGTGTAGCCCTGTAGCTCATGCTGTAGACTAGGCATGAGTCTACCTCAAACTCAGAGATCTGCCTGCCTCTGTCTCCTGAGAGCTAGGATTAGGCACGGGCCACCGTCCTCTGGCAAGAAATATTTCTGAAAACATCTGTAGAGGCGTCTGATAAGTGCTTTGCACTAACCTCTCTTAACTATCCCAGCAACCCTGTCCTGTCCGGTAGGCATTATCTTTATCTTACAAGTGAAGGAAAAGACATGTCAATTACATGTGTTCCAGGTCACACTGTTGGGACTGGTGACGACAAAGTGCAGGGCCCTAACTAAACTGTCTCTGGTTGCTTCGGTGCTGTTAGTCTAATTTTAGTTTTTATTTGGTATCTATTTAGTAACCTATTTCATGTGTGCCTATGGGCAGCGCCTGTGTGGAAGTCCCAGGAGTCATGTTCTCCTTCCACCATGTGTGGCCCACGGATAGAACAAGGTCGGCAGCCTGGTAGCAAGCTGAGTGGTCTAGCTATGAGGCTCAGGGAGGGCAAATTTCCGTACTGGAAGTGGGGTATGCTGCCCAATTTCTCTACCTAGGAACTAGAATTAGAACTTTCCCCTAGGGCATCATCTGGCCTATAAATGAGAGGAAAAACAGATTCCTGGCTTTTGTTTTTCGAGACAGGGTTTTTCTGTATAGCCTTGGCTGTCCTGGACTTGCTTTGTAGATCAGGATGGCCTCGAACTTACAAAGATCCACCTGCCTCTGCCTCCCAAGTCCTGTGATGAAAGGTGTGGGCCACCACGCCCAGCAGAAAAACTGAGATTTAAATATTTATTAAGTGATCTACATCATTCCAATTCATCTTTGCATGAACAGAGGGAAAATAAAGGAAACATGGTTTCCCCAAGATTACTTTAGCACAATTTAGGGCGCAACAACTTCAGGTCCAGAGGATCCCAGCAACTAGTCTCTTGAACTCAAACGCAGGCATCAAGAAAGCTCCCTGACCTCTGACCTCCTAGAGCGGTGCATTCTGGGATTTGAAGTACTATCTGCAGCGCCTCTTCACCGTGGGCCAATAGTATTCGGACACAGCTCTACCCGCCTTCGTGGCCCGCTGGTCGTCAGAGATCCTCTAGGAATTAGCCAATGAGAAGTGCTCCTGTCCTGGTCGCCTGGGAAACCCCGAGACAACAAGATGGCGGCGCCGCGGGACGGCTCGCTAGCCCCGTGGTGAGTCCCGGCTCCGAGCCTTTCTGCCCCTCCAAGTCTTCTCGCAGTCCGGGGACCCCGCCCGGGCTCCGAGGGCCGGCGACCTGTTTGGCTTGGCTCAGGAGGGGAGTGGGGACCTGCTCCGCGTGTCCGCCGTGGAGGCGGAGCAGGCGGCGGGCTCCTGGGGCGGGGTTTGGGCACTGAAGCCTTCCCTGTGCAGGCGCGCCCAGCAAGGGAGTAGGAGGTTGACGCGCCGCCGCCCGGCTGTCGCGGAGTCCAGGTGTGTCGAGGGATGACCGCCTAGGAGCACTGAGTTCGGTCCTCGAGGTGAAGAGGCATAGGGCATGTTTGTGACCCTCAGCGGAGGTGACAGCCGTACCTTTCAACCCTCATCGGTTCTGGTGGCATAGGCCTGTGCTGTATGTAGGGGCTGAGGCAGGAGGGTTGCAGGATACGAAGCCCATCTGGCTGCAAAGCCAGTCCTAGGCCAATCAGGGCAATTCAGCGAGACCTTGCCTCAGAATTTTAAAAAATGAAACAAGGCCAGGAGTGGTGGTTGCACATGCCTTTTTAATCTCAGCACTCGGGAGGCAGAAGAAGGCGATCTCTGAGCTTGAGGCCAACCTGGCCTACTGAGTGAGACTCTGGCTCAGAACAAAACCAAAAAACAACTAAACAAAATAGAAGCTTGGGCTTGGTGGTCTGTAGGCCTGTAAACCTAACTACTCAGGAGGCTGAAGCAGGAAGATCACACGTTCAAAGTCAGCCTGGGCTTTAGAGCCAGTTCAAGGCCATTTTGGGCAAAGACATTTATACACACACACAGTGTGTGTGTGTCTGTGTGTATAATTTTGTAGCTATGTATGTCTGCATGTATGTACGTGCACCGCATGCATGCATGATGTCAGGAAGCCAGGAGAAGGCATCAGCTCTCTGTAACTGGAGTTACAGGAGGGTTGTGAGCTGCCATGTGGGGGAACCAAACCCAGGTTCTTCAAGAGCAGCAATTGCTCTTAACCTCTGAGCCATTTTCAAGCACAAGACTATTTCATGAAAAGAATAAAACCGTAGATATAGCTCAGCAGTATCATTCTTGTGTAGCATGTGTAAGGCCCTGGATCCAGTCTCCAGCCCTGAAAATGCTAATTAATTAAAAACAAGTTTAAAAGGACTTCGGTGATTGCTCAGCAGTAGAGTGCCTGCCTTGCTAGTACTTTTCAGTCCTGAAACAGCAAGGGGATAGACAAGGAACAGCCCTGTCCAGAAGGAATTCCCAGACTGAAGGCATTATTTCAGTGTGTATCCTCCGGGCCCAGAGCAGTAGGCCAGAAGATTAGATGAGGAAAACTGAAGACAGGGCAGTGGAATAGCTCCCAAAGCATTGCATCCAGTGGCCTGGGGAAAAAGAACCCACTGTGAGAGACATTGAAGCGTTTAATCTGAAGGCTCTGGTAGCTGATAGGATGAAGAGGGAATAAAGGAGAGAGAAAAACCATGCCGTGAGAGTGATGAGGGAGAAAAATAAATAAGGAGGAAGATGGAGGATCCAAACTTGTAGGACAGCGTTGGATTTGGTCATGGAAATTTGTTTTTCTTGTGGTAGTTTTGCTGATAACATAGTTCACACAGTCTAAACATTACCCTTCACTGTATAGATTCTAGCCATTTTTTTGTTTCATTTAGATGAAATGTCCAGAATGGGCAGATCTATTAGTTGCTGCCTAGGCTTGGCTGGGAGAAACGGGGTCAGATCTGGATGGAGGATGAGGGCAAGCTACTAAAGTGTACAGGTTTTTGTGTGTTTTTAAACTAGGTCTTGTCATGTAGCCCTGACTGGCCTGTACTTGCTTTGTTGCTCATGCTAGCCTTGAGCCCAGCTTTGCCATTGCTGGATCACAGGTGTGCACCGTTACACTTGGCTTTTCAGGAACTTTTGGTGACTCTGTCTGTAATCTCAGCATTCAGGATGCAGAGGCAGGGGGATCTCTGTGACTTTGAGGCCAGCCAGGGTTGTACAGTGAAATCAGAATAACACGGGGTGATAGGGAGACAGGCTACCTGGGGGAGCACTGGCCTTGCAAGCCTGAGAACTTGACCTTGATCTCTTAGAACATATTAAAAAAAAAAAGCAGGGGTACGGTGATCACACGTGTAATCCTAGCACTCAGGAGGCAGAGGCAGGCGGATCTCTGAGTTCAAGGCCAGCCTGGTCTACAGAGCAAGTTCCAGGTCAGCCAGGGCTACATAGAAATCCTGTCTAAATAAAACCAAAACCAAACTTAAAGAAACTCTGAATTTTATGCTTTGAAATGGTGAAGTGTATGAAGTCTGTCTCAGTAAAGCCATGTAAGAAAAAAGGTGAATATAGCTTATATGACTCCATTTATGTGACTTTCTCAAAGAAAATTCCAGAGCTGAGTAGGAATGGCGGCTCATTTCTCTACTCCTGAAACTCAGGAGGCAGAGGCAGGCGAGACCTCTGCGTTCTAGACCGCCCATGGCTACGTACTGAGACCTTGTTGAGAGAGAGAGAGAGGGGGAGAGAGAGAGAGAAAAGAAAACATTTCAGGGACAAAACTGTGGTAGCTGCCACAGTCCGCCTCTGTGAGGAGGCAGAGGATGACACAGGCCGCAGGAGGAATGTGTGTGGGATAGGAGAGGCCTGCATCTCAATGGCCGTGGTTAAACCCTTTCTGTCCCTGTGATCAGATGGCACCGGCCTGCACACCAGACTACAGACACAGTCAGTTCCTGCCCTCAAGCTGTATTGTGATTGCGGGAGGAGACCATTCCAGAAGGGGAGGCTAGTGACAGGGAGCCATGTGTTCAGGACATTGCTGACTGTCTTCAGTGTGGTCAGGTGGATAAGCTGAAAGGCAGACAGGCCCAAAGCACCCATGACAATTTTATTCCCCCCCTCATCCTTTTTCTTCTTCTTTATGATTTTTGAGACAGGGTTTCTCTGTATAGCCTTGGCTGTCCTGGACTTGATTTGTAAACCAGGCTGGCCTCGAACTCAGAAATCTGCCTACCTCTGCCTCCCTGAATGCTGGGATTACAGGTGTGAGCTACCACACCCGCTCTCTCTTTTTGTAAAGATGGAATCTCACTTTGTAGCCCCCAGCTGGCCTGGAACACGCACAGATCTGCCTCCCAAGTGCTGGGATTAAAGGCCTACATCACCATGCCCAGCTTTGAGCTTTTTTAATTCAAGAGAGAAAGGCGCCCTTGAGGTTTGTTTAGAGGTGTGGCATGTCACTAGCTTGTGGGCATCAATGAAGGAAGCCACTGAGTACTGTCCTATTTAACCACATAAACCCCGAGGGTGCCCAGACCCTCAGAGACATGCAGCGGTCTGGTGAGGAGGCTGGGTGCTGGGGTGAAGGAACTCTGGTCCCTTCTATGGAAGCGTGAGTCCCAGACTCCAGAGAGAAGGTGAGGAAGGCGGTCTCCAGGCAGCATGGAGAGTATCAGGCTTAGCTGTTCTTTGCCTTCTGTGGCTATGATAAAGACCCTGGGCAAAAGGAACTTGGGGAGGAGAGAGTTTATTTGGCTCCTACTTCCCAGTTCACAGTCCAGCACAGAGGGGAGTCAGGCAGGAACGGAAGCAGAGGCCACGAGAGACCTGCCTGCTTCAATGGCTTGCTCAGCTTGCTTTTTGTCCAGTCGAGACCTCCCTGCCCAGGCGTGGCCCAGTCTGCAGGAGGCTGCAGAAGACCCTCCCTCATCAATCATCCATCAAGAAAAAGGCCCACAGTTTTGCCTACAGCCTAATCTGATGGAGGCACTTTCTCAGTTGAGGTTCCTCTTCCTAGATAACTGTCGCTTGTATCATGTTGGCAAAAACTGGCCAGCATCACATTTCCAGAGGACTGGATTTAGCCTGTCTCTAATGGAGATCCCTTCTTTGGCTCTAGGTTTGCTTGACTTTAGTCTCTTTATGTTGGGAACAGAGTGGTGGCTTTCTGTTACAGCTGGCTTGCCCACGTACGTTGTTCACGGGAAGAGTGTATTCAAGTGTTAGTCCCATGTGCCAATGACAATGACCTCACACAGCCACAATTCAGCTTTCAGGTGGCTCCCTTTGAGCTTGGCACTGGGCAGAATGCTTTGAGACTTTGAGCCCCCCCCCCCCCCGCAAGTCACCTGCCTTGCAGGTGCTGAGACCATGTACATTTTACATGGGAGGAAGGAAAGGTGCCACCTAATGCTGGGAAGCAGAGCATGTGCAAGGGGCCAGGAGCTTGGCCTCTGGAGTGCGTGGCCCTGTCCCTGGTGGTCCCTGCACCTGGATTCTGGCAGGAGAGGAGGAGGTACCAGGCTTCCCAGCAACCAGCCGAGTGATGGGAGGCAGCCTGTGCCCACACTCAAAGCTTGGGGAAGTTCTAGGCCCTGCACCCCACCAGGCATGGGCTTCCATGATCAGAACAGAGAAGCAGAGGCTCGCAAGAGCCAGCAGATGTGAGAACCTCAGCTCCACATTGGAGAAGTGAGGCCTGCTTGTCCTGACCTGAAGCCATGGGTGTCTTCTGTCCGCAAGGACTGACTTCCCTCTTACCTCTCAGGAGTTCCTGACAGCGAGCTTCGAAACTAGAGCTATGAGCTCACCTCTGGCCTCTCTTAGCAAGACGCGGAAGGTGCCCCTAGAGCCGGAGCCTTTGAATCCTGGGTAAGGAGCCAGCTGGCCTGTAGGTCCTTGTGCCCCGGCCCGGTCTCCTCGATCCTTCCCTCAGCAGAGGAGAGGTGACTCCTAGTGTCTTGGGGAAAGCAAAGAGCAGGTAGTGGCTCTCTGTGTCTGCCTTCCGTTTCTTTATGCCTTCTGGAAACCCTGGTTTATGATGACCAAAGATTGGACGGAGCCTTTCTATAAGGAATGGCCCTGTGAGGTGGCTGACGGCTTGTTCACTGTCCACTCGCTGGCCCTGCCAGCCTGGCCAGGCTCTGTGCTGGGCTCTTTTAAATGCCAGGACCATATATCCTGTAGCAATCCTCATACAAAGAAGCCTTTCCTACCTCCTGTTTCCTTGTTGCTTCTCTAATCACATGTAGGGTCTTGCTAAGACAAGGGTGTGCAGAGAGGTTAAGCAGCAAGGCCGGGGCCCACTGTACTTCAGAGAGGAGCCAGGGCCAGCTCTGTGGGCATGGAATCCTGTGATCTTCCCTCCCAGAGCAGCCCTGCAGTACCCCAATCTTTCTCTGTTGAGAGGAGTTAGGTGTCGTACCGCACGGCCCCTGGCTCACCCTGGCTAAGTATAGATTGGGGGTGGGAGTCTTCAGGAGACAGAGGCTTAACCTCTATCTCTTTTAGCTTTGCATGGGGCCTGGAACCTTCCCTTGGCAGCATTCCAAGGGGCTTAATTTGTATTTGTTCCTTCTTCCTGCCTGGGTTCCCAGGAGGCGAGGGATAAGAATCTACGGAGATGGTAAGTGTGTGCCCAGTCCCTGTGTCCCCTCCCCTCTCACCAGCCTACGTCTCCTTACAACTGGGCATCTAGGGAAAGAGCATGCTGAGGTCTCGTGAGATCGGGCTTCTTGCCCGCTCCCCATACTCCTCAGCTCCCGCCCCCTCGCCCTGCTCCCTCAGCAGAGATAACCAGGCTACTATAGATCCCCTCTGCCCAATATAAGATGGACACGGGTACCTCAAAACTGTGGGAAGACCAGAGGTGCAGACCCCAGCCTCTGGCTTGTAGCCTTCCCTCCCTGCAGCCCTGGCCTCAGCACTGACCTGACTGTGTACCTCGGGGGCAGCATATGAGCTGTTTCATCTTGGCCCAGGGCCAGAGTGCTCTCTGGGCTGTGGTCCCAGAGCAGTGACCTGGGTGTCCCTATCTGCAGAAGATGAGGTGGACATGGTGAATGATGGGCAAGACACAGAAGAAAAGATCTCGGTCCCTTCCTGCTATGGAGGCATTGGTGCCCCTGTTGGTAGGGAAGGTGAGAACAGAGGGCTAATGGGGCGTGGGTTCCCCTTGCAGCAGGAGAGGCTCTGTGAACTACAGCTCCTGCTCTCACCCGCTGGGTTGAGGCTCCCGCTCCTGGCTAGCTGCCCTAGTGCCCGTATCCCCACACCCGTCTAGGACAGGGTTTAAGCTCTGGCCAAGCCTCAGGCCAGGCTGTGGCTAGAAACTGTAGTCTCCAGCATGTGTGATGTCAGCGGGTCTGTGACTGAGGCTCAGAGAGTGAAGAGCCTGAAGGGAGAGCCCGGCCTCTAGCTGGCCGTCTGCTTTCTTACCTGCGTGCTCTGAAAAGGGCCAAGTTCCTTAGGAGGAGGCCATTTCAATTGACTTTGTGTCTTCAAAGGGTTGCCTACAGTGGGTTGGGGATAGAGGGCAAGGGGCAGACAGGCCCCAGGTGGGATCAAGGGAAGTTGGGAATAAGTCTAGCACTTTCACCAGCTGTGACATCTTAAGCAGTTTTAAGTTCCTCCTGCTTCCCTGTGTGCTTGGGGAAGGAGAGCAACAGCTGGCCTGTTATAAGGATTTGGTGAGATGCTACTTGGCGGGGTCCCTAGCCATCATACAGGATACTCAGAGCAGTGGCTACCATTCTGAAGGGCAGTGGAGGGAAAGGCCAGGTGATCCTGGACCAAACTCCCCTCCATTTGACATTGGCAGGAAGTCAAAGTAGAAGAGATGGGACTTGCCTAGCCCAAGTTCCACAGAGACTGAGTGACAAGGCCAGGATCTCTGCCTAGCTGGGGACGGGAGTGGCCACGAAGCCCCCACCTATATAGGGACTGTACCTCCTCTGGCCCCTCTCTCCTCCACATCCAGCTGATGTGCACTCCGCCAAGGTCTCCCATAGGACCTGCCTCTCCCGCTTCATTTCCCTGCACAGCAGCCACCCCACCCCCCGCCCCCATTGCCTCCTTTTCAGAGCATCTCTGTGCTGGCTAGATGTTGATGGCATCCCATTCACCCTTTGCTCCTAGGGTCTTTCTCCGTGCTTTCTTTCTTAGCGCCTCCTCTTCTTCTCTTTCTTTCTCTCTCTCTTTCTCTCTTTCTTTCTTTCTTTCTTTTTTATTTTTTATTTTTGAGAGGTTAGGGTTTGATACAGTCTCATGTAGTTTAGGGCAGCCTCAAACTTACTATGTTGCCAGGGATGATCCTGAATTTATGTTGGGATAAAAGTGCTACACCATCACCCCCGGAACCCAAGCTTTATTTTGGAAAATTTTCACTGTACAGAAAAGCTGAAGTAGGAGTACAGAGTCTCCTACTTCACAGCAACTGGCATGTCACCCGTAGTCACCTCCCCCTCAGCTGTACAGAGATACGTACATAAAAGGGCTTCTCTTGGACAAGCAAGTTAGAGGTAACTTGCAGAGATCCTGACATCCATAGCTAACTCCCAATGCTCTTGCATCTGCCAATAATAAGGAACCAGTGTGACTGCTGCATTTCTGAGCACGAATAACTCACTAGCCCTCCCAACACCTGTGTTTTCTCTTAGAATAATTTTTCCCCTGATCTGGGCCCCGAGAGGCAGCAAGGCTTCATGAATTGTTGCTTATTTATGCCAGTTTAGAACATCTCCAACCTTTTAAAACAATGACATTACCCACTTCATTTTCTTTTGAGCCCTTTATTTTCTTATGTAGCCCTGCTGTCCAGAACTTGCTATGTAGACCAGGCCAGCCCCAAGTCACAGAGATGCCAAACCTCCGCCTCCTGAGTTTTGGGATGAAAAGTGTACCCATATGACAAAGTCATATGACTTGTGTTGCAGGATACAGATGTGTTAGGTGATTATTTACTTTGTGTGTGTGTGTTCCTGTGTGTGCACTCACAATGGTGAGTATGTATTGTATATATCAAAGAACATTTACTCTTCTCCTTCCATCATGTGGGTCCCAGGAATCCAACTCAAGTCACCAGGCTTGATGGCAGGGAGATGGCAGAGTGGGTAAATGCTCCTTCTATGAACAAAAGAGGCCCTGAGTTCAAGTCCCCAGCACCTGCATCCAAGCCTCTCATGGGCGTGTAAGCCTGAAACCCCACCATTAGAGGTCAGAGACAGATTGCTTGTGTGTGTTTTCTGGCTAGCCACCCTATCCTAGATAGCAGTCCTCAGGCTCAGTGTTTACCCAACACACATATGGCCCTAGGTTCGACACCCCCCCCCAAAAAAAACACTAAAGGTGGAGATCGGTAAAGGAAGGCACCCAACATCGTCCTTTGCCTCTGCATGTGTGTGCATGTAAATGTACGTGTGCACACACACACACACATACCTTAAATGATGTGGCCTATATATTGCACCACCAATATACACACCTGGAGCAAGTTACTGCACCCCACCCAGCTTCATGAAGAAGCCCACTGACGTCATGGCGCACTGTGAGGGCTGCACGAGCTGCTCTGGGTAAAGAGCCTCAGACGTCCCATGGCAGAAGAGCTAGCTGCTGTTGGGCCTGCTCTTCCTGTTCCTGTGCCTCTCCCCCTCCCTGGCCCGTCCCATCTTAGCTTCCACTCCAGGCCTGGGCACTAGAAACTTTGTCCACTTGACAGTCTCGCCATTCGATGATGATGACTCGGAGCTGATGTCCCCCATGCCTGGGAAGCTTCGGGAAATGGAGCATCAGTTAAAGGTCCTGAATAATGAGCTACTGGCCAAGGTAGGACCCAAGGCAGGAGATAGCCAGGGAGGACTGTTTCCTTGAATTGAACTGCCTGTTTTGATGGCAAGCCATGACCTGGGAATGGTCCCCATGAACTGAGCAGAGGGCGGATGCTGGTAGAATGTGGGTGGAGTTATCAGGCAGCCAAGCAGAAGTGGCAAGCTGGACCCTGGGCCCAAGACACAGGCTGTGCGTTTCTCAACTAGTGCGGGTGAGCAGGGCCAGCACCAAAGCCTGGTAGGGAAAGGGTTATGCTCACACACAGACAAAAGGTGTAGAACTTCCCGTTGGAAGGGCCAAAGCTTATCTCATTTCTACCCTCTGGGACTCCGGAACCCACCAGGACTTATCCTCACCCTGAATCTCACTGCTTCAGGACCAGAAGATCCTGGCCCTGGAAGAGTTGGTGCAGTCTCTGCAGCAGCAGCAGCAAGGTGAGAAGTCCTTGCTCGGGTCCATGGCGCGTGGAGGCCTAGACAGTGGCTTCCGGGTATCAAGGCTCCAAAAGCATCACACAGAGTCCTGGTAGAGAGGGATGACAAGGCTTTACCCAGCACCTTATGCACAGACTACACTGTCCTGAGCCCAGAGGAGCCACACTGTAAGGGATGAAGGGATGGGTGGCTCCTGAGAGACAGTTCGGGCAACCTTCCCCCACCCCACCAGGGTTAGGAGAGGGCAGAGAGACAGGGCTCAGGGGCAGTTCTCAGAGCATCCCTGAAGACCTTAGGGTAGAGCACCCGTCAGCCTCTAGCTTGTGGCAGTAGAATCACTCTCCGGCCTCATCCCCAGGAGGCAGTGCGTCCCTGAAGCGGCAGGAGGAGCTGGAGACACAGTGCACTCAGCTGCAACGGCAGGTTGGCGAGATGGAGGTGAGAGGCGAGGTCTGTGGAATGGGTGGCCAGGCCGCCTGCCCTGGGCTCTAGCTGCCAGTAGAGCCCCTCAGTGCCCTTCAGGGGCCTGTTGTGCTGCTCTGGGCTGACCCAGAGTTTAGACCTGGGTTGGGAGGGTACCTGGCACCATGGCACACTACTTCTTTTGGGCCTGAAGCAAACCCTGACTATACCCCCTCTTGCTTGATAGACTTCCTTACTTCACTTGGCTGTCTTCCCAGGAACTCACTGCAGGTTTGTGGCTAGCCCCCTCTCTCCTACCCAGAACCTCTCTGCTCTCCAGCCACCTCGCCTTCCTCGGGTCCATTAGCTGATCTCTTTCCCACCTTAGGACCCCAGCCTGTGCTGTTCTCTGCCTCCCCATGGAGAGGAATTTTCACTCCTTTCCTTGAAGCCTTTCTGACCTCTGACCGGTGCAGGCTCATCATCCTCTGCCTTCCTCATCTCTCTTCCCTTGTGGACTGTAAACTCCATGAGGGGCGCACGGCTCACCCCAGACCTAGAACTAGGCAGTCCCCTGCTTCCAGCCGAGACTTCTTTGCCCAATGACTTGGTCACCACAGTCACTTTTCTTCCACTCAGCATTGTGGTCAAGCTGCAAGACTTGAGCTGGAGGCAGCGGTACCCAGCAGGGCCCACTCCCGCCTCTGCGGCCCTGGTGCCGCAGCCCTCGGCGGCCTGCTGCAGAGTCCTTTCTGGAATGTAGCCTCCCTCTCTGTCCAAACGGAAGGGTCTCCAAAGCTCCTGTGCACTGCAGGCCTATTCACATCTGGGGCTGTGGTGACAGCTGCAGCTGGGCCTGAATGGCTTGCTGGAAAGGTGTCAGCCCACGGGGCAAGGACACAGCTCGGCCAGTGCACCCCTGGCTCAAGCGTGCACCTTCGGTTCACTAATTGTTTTGTTTTGTTTTCTGAGACAGGGTTTTTCTTTCTAGCCTTGGCTGTCCTGGGACTCACTCTGTAGACCAGGCTGGCCTCGAACTCAGAGATTCTCCTGCCTCTGCCTCCTGAGTGCGGGGACTAAAGGTGTGCCCTCACCCTGCTGAGTCATGAATTGAACAAACCTAAAGTATCTATGGTGGTTGATACCACCAGCCATTAGGCTGTGTCATCTGTACAGAGAGACAGGGTCCCCACATGCATGAGACTGACAGTCTATAGAAGCAGAGAGACATATACGACTAGACAGAAGGCTCTGAGAGCGTGGAAATAGTAAGTTAAAGGAACCATGCAAGCTGGGGGGGTGGGGGCTTGGAAGGGGGACTAGGCAGAGAGAAGGCTCTACCTGACACAGCAGTCTGGCTCTGGTGGAAGTCATGAGGAGAGGAGGGAGAACGAGAGAGGCCAGGACAGAGGCCTTGCTCTAGGGGCTCTGTTCGGAGGGGGTCTTTATGCACTGGGGGTGGACATGAACCATAAAGGAGAGTGTGGTTGGGGCTGGGCGGGAGGAACCGCACAGGAAGATGGGAGCAGAAATGGGAGGGAAACACACACGCAGAGGCTGGAAAGCTGGCTGTGTTGAAAGACCTAACGGCAGCAGGGTGTGGTGACAGCAGGAGTAAGAACACACAGGAGAGGCCATGGCGTTCTGGGTTAGGGTGTGGGCATGAGATGGGTTGGCGGAAATGGTTGGGGGTGCTATGGGAGTGGCACTGTGGTCTTTGCTGTGGGTAGTGCAGCAGGTGTGGCCCATGGAAGATGGCAGGTGGAGAGGGGCGGCAAGAGAAGAGGTCTGGGGTCAGGGTGGGAATGCAGCACCATCCACACAAGTGGATTCTAATGCTCATCGCACATCTGCGTGGTTGTGAGTGGGAGGTGAGCCCAGAGGCAAGAGGCACACTCGGTGTGAGTCTGGGTTCTGTCCTTCTGGATGTGGGAGTGGAGAGAAGAGTGTGGTCAGGGCTGGCGGAGGCGGTCGCAGTGGGAAGGGAGCCAGCCGTGTTGAAAGCGTGACGACAGCATGGACCAGGGTTTCACAACAGCAGGCAGTTGGTGACCACACCACAAGTAGGTCCTCGAGCTGTGGAGCAGAGGAGAAAGTGGTCACAGAAACAGATTACTTTAGTTCTAGCACTTGGGAGGCAGAATAAGGCAAATCTCTGAGTATGAAGCGAGCTTGATCTACAAAGAAAGTTCTAGGACATCCAGGGCTACACAGACCCTGTCAAAAAAACAATAACAAAAACAAAACAGAGAGCACAGCATGTAGACAACTCCTGGGCTGTGGACAGCTCAGTGAGGAAAGTGCTTTCAAAGCACGAGGTCCTTTGTTCTGTTCCTACGCCATTTTTGAAAAGGCCAGGAATGGTTTCATGGATTAATCATCTCAGACCCAAGGTGGGTCTCTGGGGCTTCCTGGCCAGCCATGGCATCCAGGCAAGGCCCAGGCTGTTGACTGAAAAGCACCAAGATGGACAGTGCTTGAAGAGGTGTGATGACCAGCCTTGTCCTCTGACCCCTGTGTACAGGTGCATTTGAGCATGTGCACCTGCACACACCTGGAGTCACAGACACAGGAACACACGCACACTAGAGTCTAGTGTTGCGGAAAGAAGGAAGCTCACTCCCGAGGAGCAACTGCCCCTGCCTTCTCCCCATGCTCAGGCAGACCCACAGTCCCAGAGCTGTGGTGACCAGCTTTCTGGAGTTCTTGAGTCATGTACTGTTAAGTGCTGACGTGAGGGGTCTCGCTGAGTACACTGAGACCATCCTGCCTGCTGTTGTAGGAGGCCAAGTGCATTCATGGTCATAGGCAGGACACACCCAGGGCCTTCCGGCACATTATTTGTCCAGGGTTACTCTGGCTGAGGACAGACTGGGCGGTGGGCAGGTGGGGCCACAACACATCTCCCGTCTTGTGCCCCACAGCGGTTCCTCAGTGACTACGGCCTGCAGTGGGTGGGCGAGCCCTCAGACCAGGAGGACTCAGAGGGAAAGGAAGATGCCGAAAGTGATGAGCGGGACTGGATGACAGCCAAGAAGTTCTGGAAGCCAGGTAGAGTGGAGCATCCTTCCTGGGCCTCTTCCAGCCCCGCCTGTTGGCCTGCCACAATTCCAGAGGCCCTTTGTTTCAAGCCTTGGCATCACAGCCTTGGGGTTTGGTGGGGGGTGCTGAGTTACCCAGCACCTTGCCCCTGGCCCATGGAAAGAAAAGCCAAGGTCTCCTTCCCTAGTCCAACTTCAGTGCTAGCCTGCTCACTAGCCAAGGGCCTCAGAGACCCAGAGTTACTAGACATTTGATGCTTTCTTCCTGGAACTCACTCTGTACACCAGGCTGGTCTTGAGCTCAGAGACCCACCTGCCTCTGCCTCATTTTTTTCCCCTCACTGACATCTAATGGGTCCCCCCGCCAATTCCACCTTGTCCTTAAATTCAGATCCATAAAGTTGCTTCTGCCATAGGGCCCATTTTCTTCAGGGTGGCTCTGGAACCTAACTGAGACCCTCATTTCTGCTCCACCACCTGTTCAAGGGTGGCTTGTGGCTTGGGCAAGCCACTTCCCTTCCCTGAGTCTCAGGTTCATCAACAAAATTGGACACACTCTCACCCTCAGGGTTACAAGGAGCAAATGAGTCACATCGCTCCTCCATGTCATGCTCTTGGGTCCCGGGCCTTGCAGGAAACAAGTGCCCTGGAAGCGACCCTCTGATGGAGGCTTTCTGGAAGTGACAACAGTATTGGCATCAGAAGTGCCTTTCTGGGTAAAAACCCAGATTCTAGGGCGGAGGGTGTGGCTCAGTTGGTAGGGTGTGTACCCACAGTGCACAAGGCCCTGGGTTTATGTTCCAGTACCTTTAAGCAAGGCATGGTGGTGCACACTTGCAGTCTCAACACCCAGGAGGAAGAGACAGAAGGACCAGAAGTTCAAGATTGTCCTGAGCTATGTAGCAATTTTGAGGATAGCCTGGTCTACAAGAGACCAAAAAACAAACACGGGATGAAGAGATGGCTCAGGGTTAAGAGGGCTTGCCGCTCTTCCAGAGGACCCGAGTTCAGTGCCCAGCACCCACTTTGGGTGGCTCATTACCTCCTGTGACTCCAGGTATCCAAACACCCTCTTAAACCCAGGTTAGAAGCATGGTCCTACCTTCTGTGGCCCTGGACACACCCTCCCTTGTTTAAACACCCTCCCTTTAACCGCACATAGTCCAGTTAAAGAGTGACAGTTCATTTATGTACTTTTTGAGCTTTCTTCCTTCCTTCCTTGCTTCCTTCCTTCCTCCATCTCTTTTTCCTTCTTTCTTTCTCTTATTTTTGAGACAGGTCTTTACTATATAGCGCTGGCTGTCCTGAACTGTGTTGTGAAACTTGCCATGTAGATCTCGAATTCAAAAAGATCCTCCTGCCTCTGCCTCCCAGTGCTAGGATTAAAGGCGTGTCCATACCACTATGCCTGACTTTTTTTGTTGTTGTGTGTGTACGTTTTTTTTACAGCTTTCAAAGTTTTTTGAATAAACAGCTTTGGCACGGGCCAAAGAATATTCCATTTTATAGCAAACTAAGGTAGAGTGTCTGAGGCTATTAAATAGAGGGGGTTGAAAGCCCCACTGGGAAGCGGCTGCAGTCGTTTGATAGAAGATGAGGTGTTGCTGGTGGGGAGGACCAGAGGGGACAGAGAAGGGATTTGGGAAATGGGGTCCTTGGCCTTTTTGACTTATGGAGGGGAGGGGAGGAGTCAGATGGCCCTGAAGCGGCCATGAGAAGATGCTAGGGAGCACGTGTGGCTACGGGCTATGGGAGGTAGCCAAAGGCCCTGCTACATAAGGCCCGTGGTGAGACCAAAGCAGCCCAGGGTGTGGTGCTCTGATCACAGGTCTCTAGGGACTGTGGCCACAACAGGTGGCTGTGGGTACTGTTAGTATGCTTGAGGTTTTCTTCATTGCCCCTGGAGCCCACCAGGGTAGGCGGGGTCCGTGTCATTTGGCCCTCCTATCCTGGAGAGGAGCCTTCCTTCTGGCCAGAAGGTGTCTTCTACTTCCTTTAGGAGGGGGTCAGATCACATGGCTGGTCTCTGACCATGCCTTCTACTTGTCCCATGCACTTCCCCCAGCAACCCTCTCTAAAAGCAGCACCCTGTGCTCTGGTTGGTTGGTGCAGCTCAAGTGTGGCTGTGAAGCCACGTGCAGCTGAGCTAACGCAACCGGTGGAGAGCGCGGTGGCCTTCCATCGTGGAGCTCCTGGCTGCAGAGCCCTCCGCACGTTTCTGTTGTTTTGGTCTTTAGTTCCTTCTGCCAGCTGAGGAAATGTTTTACATTTCTAGAAGCTTTTCCAACTTGGACTTCCTCTTGTCCCGAGGACTAGCCTGCCTCTGTCCCTGGGATACCATCACTGGCTTCTTGCTGGCTCATTTCTGGGCACCCATCACTTCCCACAGACTGCCCAGGGGCAAGTGAGACAGAGCGTCAGCTTTTATCCGAGGGGGCGATTAGAGTACCCTAGATCCGAACTTTTGCTGTAGGGTGGACTGTCAGTTCCTCCATGAAGGGAGCGAGTGGGAGCAGAGGCCTGGAGAGGGTGTAGCCCCAGCTGGACCCACAGCTTCTCACCAGGACGCGAACATCACATTGGCTGCTGTGCCAAGCGCTTCAGGGGATGGTCCTGCTCTGGTCGCAGCACACAGCCGGTGTTGGGCCTCTGGAATGAGCACATCAGTAGATTTGGTCTTTTCATTTTTCTGTCTTTGCTCAAGTTCCCACCTCTCCTCCGCATTACCCACCTGTCTCTTGCTAGGTCTCTACCTACACCCCTAGTCTTCTGCCCAACTCCCAAGTCCCTGGTGCTTCTCACATTCCTATGACGAGGCCACACTGAACTCCTGTTTGACTTGCCCTGGCTTAGACCTGGGTAGGCATGCTTTCCCCTGCCCACTTTGGCTTCTGTCTCAAGCCCTGGCCCCTTCCAGCACATCCCCTTAGACACCTGGGCTGCTACCGGAGCTGTGCCAGCAGCTCATGGGAAGGGCTATGCTGGAGCGAGGGGTTTAGAGGCTCAGGCTAAGTGTTCTGGGGGCAGCCAGCAGGATCTGAACCCACTGCCTCCTGCACTGCTGATACCTGGGAGCCTGCAGGACAATGCTTGGCACATAGTCCAGTTATGTGCGCCTACGCAAGAAAGGTCCGAGGCCTGGGGCATCTGGGACTGTTTGTCCACCGGGACAACCCCAAGCTCAACAGCAGGCATCAGGACAAACCTGCCCTGGTAATGAGGATGGTGGGGAACCAACCAGAGTCTCAGAGCTTCTCCCTGCTGGGGCTCCTCCGAGCAGCAGAGAGCATGCAGGGAAGTGGCCAGGGTGGGCCTGGCTGGCAGGGTTTCCTGATGCAAGTGGCTATGGGAGGGGCAGGGGGTGTCCCGAGAGGTAGACCATCTCCAGCCCCAAAGCAGCAAGTTAGCCTTCCAACAGGCCTGCAAGGGGCACCACTCAGCTCAGCAGTGGCAGGGCCTGGGCCTGCTGTGGGCTCTGCAGTGCAATGGGGTCTCTTTGTATCTGCTGTTGACATTGTTTGCTACCCTGATTCCTCTTGGGTATGAGCCTAAGGAGGACAGGACCCCGGGATGGTGTTGACAGGACTCTCAGAAGCTAGCAGAGCCACACTGCTCCTGACATACTGGCAGACAGACATACAGGTGGACAGTTGGGTCAGCATATGCTTCTGGGGCACCCCCATGGATGCCAGGTTAGGGGTTCAGTGCTTTAACCCATGTTTAGGGAGTGCCCAGAAGAGCTGAAAGGCAAATAATCACACACAAAATGATAAGAGTTTGTGACAAGTGCCAAGAAAATGGGTTCAGGGACTACCAGGCAGGAGGGCCGGGGGCTTCTGGCAAGGTTTTTGGAGAAGGTGGGGCATGGTGTGGCCCGAGCCCACGTAAGTTGGCAGAGACCACAGCAGCCACCCTCCTAGCTGTGGCACAGCTCTAAGGTGGGCTCTTACTACCCTCTTTTTTGTTTTGTTTTTTTTTTGAAATGGGGTTTCTCTGTGTAGCCCTGCCTGTCCTGGACTGTCTTTGTAGAGCAGGTTGGCTTCGAACTCACAGAGATCCGTCTGCCTCTGCCTCCCTGAGTGCTGGGATCACAGGTGTGCACCATGCCCAGCTACTGCCCTGTTTGTACATAAGAGGAAGTCAAAGCTTAGGGCTGCTGCAGCGCTTACAAGCAGCCCTAACTGGCCCTGGAGGGCCAAACAAGTGCCAAGGGGAGAGGGCCAGCCAACACTTGGGAGAGAGAGGCAGTGGGTCAGGAGGTCAAGGTCTTCCTCAGCTTCTTTCACTGTGGGCTACATAAGGCTCTGTTTCAAAGACAGAACCAAACTCCCAAAGTGACATGAAGCTTAAAGGTGTCCCCTAGCACTGTTACCCTTCCTAGAGAGGGATTCTCAGGTAGCTGTGGCACTTAGCAGCCGCCACCTACAAGGCCACCGAGAGCTGACTGAGTCACGCAGGCCCTGCAAGGCTTACATGACCAGGAGCGCGATACCTCACAGGGCCTAATTTCCTCACCTGTAAAATGGGAACTGAAATGCCTCCCTCAAAGAGTCCTTAAGCCAGGTCCAGTGGGCACGATCTTGCTGCCAGGTCAGGGTTCCCGCCCCCCCATCCCACTAAAGGGGCACATCTCCCCATCGGCTGGAGCCAACACAGGGCTTGCTTTTTGGCCCGTGCTGCCTCGTGTGGGAGTTCCCACCACACCTCTCTCCAGATGAAGGCTCCTGTTGAACTACTTGGCAAGTGCTCACTGACTTACGACTCTGCCCTGTGCTGGAGCTACAGTTCCTTCTCGCTGGGTGCCCAGTCTCCAGCTTCTTTCACTCCCTCTGTCTCTTCCTCAGCATCTTTTTTCTTGTCTATGCAAATGCTCTGCCACTGGCCTATAGCCGCGGCCGTCCAGGCTGGTCTTCCAAAGCAAAGCTGCCACCAGTGCTTCTTAGCACCGTCCCAGGGACTCCGGTCTGTCCTCTCAGCTCGCTGCCCATCCTGTTTATCCCTTAAGCCTTGGCCACGGCGTAGCTTGTTTTGGACGGCAGCGACGGCTCCATTCTGTGGCAGATCACTTTCCTAAGTTATGGAAGAGGTGCAGGGCTGTTCTTTTTTAGGTTTGTCGGTGTGTTCTTAAAGCAATTGTTAAGGAAGTGCCATTGTGGGGCAGGGAGTTGTAATGCAGTTGGCAGGGTCAGTTCCCAGCATCCCGTAACCTGGGCTGTTGGTGGTGTACGAAACACGGAAGCCCAGAGGCAGGAGGGGTAGACATAGCCCTTCAGGTAGTGCCAGGTTCAGGGAGAAGGGGGTGATTGCAGAGGGCCTACAGGCTCAGCAGCTGCAGACAGGAAACATAAGCCCTTGCACCTGTACTTCCGCTCGGCGCCGGAGCAGCCGCACCCCTTGTGCCCTGACCTACGTCCTGCCCCCGCCCAGCCGGCCCAGGGAGAACGGCTGTCAGGAAGCCCACAGCCCGTTGTGTGCTGGGGGCTTACGCTCCAGGAACATTTAACTGACCCCAGCCAGCTGTTCTCCTGCCTGCCACCCTTCATGGCTGTCCTGGCATCCTCTCCTAAACCTCCACTGTGCACAGACACGTGGGCAACAGTTCCCAGAGTCCAGAGACCCAGCAGAGATGCTCAGGAGTCTGCTACCCCGAAACAGTTAACATCTGGCCAGCAGCTGTCCCCCACACCCTCGTTCTTCCTCCGATGATGCAGCCCGGTCCTAAGTCCTCTCTAGCTTGCCAGGTGGCCTGGGGTGCGTCACTTTTCATTTTTCTGATAGTTTCCTCATGCATAAAGTGGAGATTAAGCAACTTCTGCCTCCCAGCCTCAGGGTAGAACTGGTGAGCAATGGTTGAATGTGGACAGTTCCGGCTGTTTCAGGTTGGCCCTCACATGGCCATTTCCTTGGCACCTTATAGCTACCCCGTGAGGCCTTCACTGCCGGCATCCCATTCTAGCCCAGAGCATTGTGGTAAGGCCACACAGGAAGACATGCAGGGCCTGGGATTTGAACCCTGAAAGCTTTGATCCAGAGCTGGATCTTTGCCAACTCAGTGCCTAACACAGGTCTAGTATCAGCTCTAGTATTAGCTCTTAATGCTGTGTATTGCAAAGAAGCTGCTAAACTCTGGCCTCAGTTTCCATCTCTGAAAATGGGAGTGAGGCCCTTACAGTGTAGAATGAGATGATGGATATTAAGCCCCTGACACAAAGTAAATATCCTGCTAGGTGGGGTGACACTCATGCAATCCCAGCACTTGGGAGGTGGAGTAGGATCAGAAGTTTGAAGTCACCCTCACTGTTTAGTTGAAGGCTACCTCATCGTGGACCAGGGCTCAAGTAGAAAGTATGTATCCAATAAAAGGCAGCTGTCTTTTTGTTATCTAGTGCAATTAAGGCCAAGCCGGGGCACACCACAGCCACAGAGGCTTATGGGCATCTATCCCTTTTGCCAGGGGATTCTGTTGTGCCCCCTGAGGTGGACTTCGACAGGCTGCTGGCTAGTCTGCAGGATCTGAGCGAGCTGGTGGTGGAGGGAGAGACCCAGGTGAAACCAGTGCCTGGCGGGGCACAGCTCCGCACCCTGGAGCCCATCCCGCTGAAGCTCTACCGCAACGGCATTATAATGTTTGACGGGCCCTTCCGGCCCTTCTACGACCCCATCACACAGGTAGGATGGCGCTCGGGGGAACCATGCTTGCTCACCCCTTCTTGGAGATGGGGGAGCCAGCTCACTGTATCAGCTTGCCCTCCACAGAGTACACAGGCCCCACCCCTCCAACCTTGGAGCTCTCAGTATTTCCAGAATATGCTGCTTCCTAAGGTAGCAGGCTCTGTTTAGCATGACACAGCATAGCGACAGAGGCCTCGCCTGTTCACTCCTGCAGCGCTGCCTCCGGGACATACTGGACGGCTTCTTTCCCTCAGAGCTCCAGCGACTGTATCCTGATGGAGTCCCCTTTAAGGTAACCAGCGGCTCCTCAGCCCACCCATTCCTGTGCGGCCATTCGCCCAGGGGACCCATTTAGGATGCCCTGCAGGAGGGAGAGCCCGAGAGGCTAGCTTGGGACCAGGATGCTGTCAGGGTCGCAGTGCGCATGAGGTCCCCCAAGCTGAGCAGCAGATAGTGCCCTCTGCTGGCACCTTTTTTGTTTAAGATTTATTTATTTTATGTATACGAGTGTGTACACCTGCACACCAGAAGAGGGCATCAGATACCAGTACAGACGGTTGTGAGCCACCATGTGGTTGCTGGGAATTGAACTCAGGACCTCTCGATGCTGTTAACCATTGAGCCATCTCCCCGCCCCACCCCCCTCACCCCCGCTGGCATTTGGAAGGTACAGCACTGGCTATGGGACCACTCCTCTGCCCACCCTTCCTAGTGTTCAGCTCCTTGAGAACCCGGGGCTCCTGAGGAATCTAGAATGCGCAGGAGGCCTGGGGCGGAAGGCAGGGCATGAGTTGCAAACACTGAAAAAGAGGCAGAGCTGGCTGAGCTGCAGGGACAGGAGATGAGCCCGTCTGTTGCCAGGGCTGAGTGAGATGAAGGTTGTCATCATGGGGACCAGGAGGCAACAGGCTCCAGAGGCGGGTTATCTCCACAGCGAGGGTGTGTGCCACCATGATGCACAAGATAGCGTGAGTCACGTCTGGGGGTTTTTGAAGTATCTGTGTCAAGATAGTCTTGGAACTGTACCTTGGCAGGGTGACTGTGGTGACCAGCAGTGATGGAGTATGCACTGCAGACTAGACAAGGCAGGGCCTCTGCGCTCTCCTGACAGTCATGATCAGCTTCCAATGGGGGAAACTTTAGGACTATGGCTTCAGCTACTATGCAAAGGAGGGGTGGCTTGCGCAAATAGGGTCCGAGGTGACAGCAGCATGAACTGTGGTTCTCTTGTATTAGACCATCCCTTGGCTTGTCTGTGAGACCTCCAGGCAAGCAAGGGTTGGGATGAGGTTTCAGGCTGGAGAGTTGGGCTCCCCACTTCTGTGGCCCTCTCTTCCTGCCAGGTAAGCGACCTGCGCAATCAGGTCTTCCCAGAGGATGGGCTGGGCCCGTTCCCAGGTGAGGGTCGTGTGGTGGGCCTCAAAATGCGCAAGGCCACGGACAGGGTGGAGGATGCTACAGGTAAGCTGGGCCCCGAGGTTGGCTTAGGGGGCTGAGCAGAACAAGCTCCAGGTAGCCTCCACCAGCACCTAGAGTCCCTCCTGGGCCAAGGCTCCCAATGCCCTCCCCGCAGGCTCCCGGATGACTGCTGAGAAATTTCTGAACAGGCTTCCCAAGTGTGTAATCCGACAAGGCGAGGTGATTGACATCCGGGGCCCCATCAGGGACACCTTGCAGGTGAGGCCAGCCCTCATTACCCAGCCTTCTCCAGGAACTGTATCATCAACCCTGGCTCAGCCTACAGTCTCTTGCTAGGAGGCTCAGGCCTTTAGGCCCCAGGTAAAGACCAGGATGGCAAGGAGACCCTCAGAATTGTATCGTGTCTCTGTGGAGCTGGTGAGGACTCTGCTGTGCCCCACAGGGCAGCTGGGTTGGCTACAGCTGACAGGGTGGGATAATGAGCCCAAGGCCCAGGTCGTGTCCTTGGGAAGCTTGGCCTAGGCGCTCCTTGCTGATCGTGCCGAAGGCCTTTCAGATGCTCAGAGTTCATTATCTTGTCTCACCCCCCAGTCTTCCTTCCCAAGTCTCCACCCAAAAAAGGGGTGCCAAGCCCCATGCCCCTGGATTCCAGTCTCCTTTGCCCATGTTGCCGTGTCCAGTCTGGCCATCCCTTGAGCTCCTTCCTGTGGTCTACCACCCTAGTCTCAGCCAGCCTTGCTGTGCTGGCTTTCCGGCCTCACTTCCGTTCCTGCTAGCCATATGCCCTCAGCAGCCTTCTCGGCTGGAACTGTCTGGGGATTCTTGGGTCACTCTCCTGGCACTGAGTCCATTTGGTATCACTGCTCTCTCCATCCCTAACTCTTCCTCCCTCCCTGCCTGCCTGCCTTGGTTCCTTGCTTTAAAAGCTGTAAACTGCTGGCAGCTTCCCGACTGTACCCCTCCTGTCAGATTCCTGCTGGTCAGGATTGCTGTGCTATAGGGAGCGTCCTGGTCCCCATTCCACGCCAGATGACTGCGGCACATCCTTCAGTCTCAGCTTAGGTGTCTGTCCTGGCTGGCTAGGTCAGGTCCCCACGCCTGGCCACCATCTGGGTGGGTTTGTCTCCTACACTGGGCTGATGACATTGCCTTCCCATTTCTTCTTGGGCCCCAGTTTACACAGAACACCCCAGATCTCTGGCTCAGTGGTCTCCTCCATCCCTGCTCAAGAATGAGCCAGTCCTCTCTAAGGGCAGAGGGAGGGGGGGATCTAGGCTGCAGCCACTCTGCGCGGTGCCTTCCAGAACTGCTGCCCATTGCCCGGCCGGATCCAGGAGACCATAGTGGAGACACCCACCTTGGCTTCTGAGCGGCAGAGGTGAGGGCTGGGCAGGGAGGTGAGGACTGGGCAGGGAGGTGAGGGCTGGGCAGGGAAAAGGAGCTGGGGAGCACTGAGGGATCGGCCTACAGGAGCCGGGAGTCGCCCGGCACGCCCGTGCCTCTGCACACCATGCTGCGCATCAAATCTGAGAACGGGGAGCAGGCCTTCCTATTGATGATGCAGCCCCACGACACTGTTGGTGATGTGCGCAAGCTCTTAGCACAGGCCAGGTGGGTCCAGGGCAGGGCTGGGGGCTGCAGAGAGTCCCTGGCCCCATGGCCCGGCCTGATGTACTCTGATGGACACCCAGGGGCATGGATTTGGCCACCTTTGAGATCTTCAGTACCTTCCCACCCACGGTCTACAAGGATGATACACTCACACTGAAGGCTGCAGGCCTGGTTCCCAGTGCAACGCTGCTGTTACGGGCTCCAAGAGCAAGAGCCTCGCCGTCGAGCCCCAGCTTTGGCACCCGCCCCCCTCCTGGCCCAGGCTCACTGCCCTGAATAAAGTGCCGCCCCTGACGTTATGAGCGCCACAAGGCTCTCTAGACAGGGCTGTCTTGAGGGGGAGGCTGGGCTGGGGGAAGGGTGGTACAGACTCTCAGGCCTGTAACTGGAGCCCCAGCTGGCGTAGCCACTTACTCTCTGTCCCCTGGGTTCCTTTTCTCCCAAGTTGTGCTAAGTGGATCCAGTGGAGGGAGTGGCCGGCCCTAGCTGGCTGACATTCTCTGTCTCAGCCGGGGCAGGGGAGCCTCACTGGGGGTGAGGCTCTGAAGACAGCCAGATGCGTGTAGATCCACAAGCTCATGCAGATAATTTTCCATCCTGTGCATAAAACCACTGCCCCAACCACCCCCATGCACTCAATCTAATACAACTGCAGCTGCACGCACCCCCACAACCTACCCATACTGACTCAGTCTGCTCCAACACGGGGGAGCCCTGGGCGCAGCCACCCTCAATGTCAAGCAGCCAGATGGATACTAGAACCTGCATGGGAAACTGAGGGTCACTTAGCTACCCTATCCAGAAACTTCATGTCCACTATGGTCATGTGCTGACAGACAGAGTCAAACATGCTACACACACACACACATATGTAGAGGCAACCAACACTTTAGCACAGTTCTAGTACCAGCAGAACCGCCTACCTCTGCCAGGACACACAACCAGACACACAGCACAAGTGGAATGGGCATTTAATTGTCTCTAGGATGCTTCCAAGAGGGGAATGCGGGGCCTTTGGCAGAGCTCTGGCTGATGGGACCGACACAAAACGCCCATCAGGCAGTGCCAGGTAGGGAGACAGCCCCAAGGCCTGGCGAGGGCCAGCCAGCATGGTGGCTTTGCTTAAGACAATCGAGACACATTGGTGAGTAAGGAATGTTGCCTCTAAAGGAAGGAGAGGAGGGCTACAGAAAGGGCCCGGATTTTCAGGGAGGGACGCCAAGGTCAGAAGATTAGAAGTGACAGGGAGTTGGTCACAAGGTCCTTCAAGGTCCCCATGAGGAGCTGGGTCAGGACTATGACCATCCTGACTCAGGCCAGCTTCAGGAACTCCTGCAGTGTGTTCTGTTCCACGGCCTCCACGAAGAGTTCATAGCCCTGAGGGAGGGGGTAGTCACCAGAGTGCAGATGCAGGGAACCCTAATGCTTCGCCCAGGCCTGACCCTGGTTGCAGTACTCCAAAGCCTCCCAGACCCCAAGCCCCGTACCCCACAGTAGGTGTTCCCGTTGACAATCTGGGGTGGGGTAGCAGTTGGGTTGCCTGCCAAGGCTCGCATCTCATCTCGAAGGGCGTTGTCCTGGGAGATGTCCAGTAGCTCGTATTGGATTCTCTTCCCATCTAGGATGCGGGTCACCTCACTCTGCTGGGACTTGATCTAGGGGTGGAGGATTGACAGGGTTGGCAGGCCGGCTGGAAGATTTATGGAAGGAGCTCCCTTCGGGTGAGAGCAACAGCTTTTGCCGTCCTGCCACTGTGGGCAGGTGCTGGCCACGAAGGGTAAGAGGGGTTTACGGATGACAGGGGATCTACAGGAGTTTCAGAAAGAGAAGACGGTCAAGTTCTGAGCAAGACAGGGAAGCTGGACTCTGCCAGAGCAGGCCCTACAGGAGAAATACCCTCCTCCACAGCCTCACGGTGGAGGGAAAGCGGGGATTGAGGAGGTCGGGGGTGGGGTGGGGGTGCAAAAGAATGGGTGGCCCCATAATGGGGATGAGTGTGGGCAGCTCATGCTGGGGATGCCGAGGGATTCCCTGCTGGAGGGGTTTAGGCTGGGCCGCGACCCCGGCCCAGACCTCGGAGGCCATACCCTGCGCCCCACCGCCTCCATCGTGGGGGCGGCTCCCGGGAGCGGGTCGCGGACCGCCCGCCCGCCCTGGGCGCCACCCCAGGCACACTTACTTCTCGAGAGCCGGTGACCGACGTGCTGTAGACGCGCAGGCCACTCATGCTGCTGGGAGAGGGCTACGCAGACTGAGGGACGGTGGGAGCGGCCGTGCCGCGGCGCTTGGGAGCGGTTTCCTTCCTGCTCCGCCCGCGAGTCACTGCGCTCGGAACCAATGAGCTGCGTAGGCGGGCAAGGCGGGGCCTGCACGGCAACGCCCTGCGCGGGAGGCCCCGCCCTCCCCCGGTCTGTGGCCTGGAGCAAGGAGACCCCTGTCCTCCGCAGCTGCCGGGCTGCCCTTTCTGACCCGGGGCTCTCAGCGTGTGGCCGGGGAGGGACCGAATGGCAGAAGGGGCTGGAAGGCAGGCGGAATCGCCGCCGGCTCAGCTGAAAGCTTCCCCGCGTTTCCCAGGTCTTTGTACAGCCAGTGCCCAGCGCTGTCCCACACTCTCCGGGAGGTCTCTTAACAGCACAGGACAGCGTGGAACTTTGGAAGGCAGGGGTCAGTTTTCAAGTTTCGGCACCAAGGGCCGGGGGTGGGGACACTGGGGGCCAGTTGTAGCCAGGACATTTCCTCTAAAACACCTACCGCTCCAAACAGGCTCTGACAAGAAAGGGTGGTGGCTGCCAAGACCCGGCCACACCCTTCAGGAGCCAGATGGAGCGGGTAAGCTCACTAGTGTGTGGGGCAGAGGCTAGTGGCACGACTCGGGAAAGCTAGTGGCCCTTGACAGGTCCACAGCTGGTCTTGGAGTGATGTTGCAATGACACTCCGCACGCCTGGGAGGCAGAGGCAGACAGATCTCCGAGTTGGAGACCAGCCTGGTCTACAGAGTGAGTCCCGGGACAGCTAAGGATACAGAGAAACCTTGTCTTGAAAAAAAGACACCAGCTGATGAGGTGGAAGTGAGTTTAGCACCCATCCCAATTTTGGAGCGAGCTGTTAGGTTCAATATAGCCCCCTCAGGAGTAGAGCCAGGGCTACTACATAGGTAATGGTCTAGGGAGACAATCCCGCTGCTCACTGAGGCAAACTGCCTATCTGATTTCACTTCCTCAAAGCCACAGAAACCCAGAAACTGCTGACTCTTTGAGAGAGGTCTGCTGCAACTTTGAATGACAGCTGACTGGTGGGGGTGCTTTCTGCAACAGAGTGTGAGCAGAGACCTCCTCTATCCACAGGGAAAGCGGAAGTGGGAAGAAATTAGGACACAAAGCAGGATCTGCCTAAAGTCACTACAAACTGGTCTAGGGTGGGTAAGGGTTGCTGGGAGGCAATGGGACAACAGAAGCATCTGTTAAATGTTTTATTCTGTAATCAAAATAGGCAATACAAACCAGTCGACATTAACAAAGATTCATATAAATAACTTTATAAACTTTACGAAGAAAAATACCCGTGAGCATGGAGGTTGGGCTCCCAATGACATAGGGTGGAAACCAACCAGGAAGTTCTGGTTTTAGAAAGCAGGAGCCCAGAGGCTTGAGGGGTAGCCAGGCAGGTGTGGCTACTCTGAAAGGTAAGCCACTCCATAAATAAAACACAAACCTGTGAAAACACCTGTAACAAGGCCCACTCAGGCCCTGGAGGTCCAGGGGTCTTTAAACAACCCAGAGGCTTAGCAAAAGTCCTGTCATGGCTGCCTCTGGACCCCTGAACTACTTTGCTCCTCATACATAGAGGGCCCTTGACTCCAAACTAGACGAGGTTGAGGGTTGGCCCAACAACCAGATAAAACTGAGATGATCCCTAAATCAGGATCCCTAAATCAGAAAAACCAGAAAGCTGAAGGTCAAAGGCCCTAGAGAAACACAAAACACCAGGAAACACTGAACACTTTATCTTAGCACTGACCCATAGTAGGTGCTCTGAACTCTCAAGGAGGTCAGGGCAATTAAGGAAAATCCTCCCAACCCCAAATTAGAGGCACAAATTAAAGGGCTAGCTACAGGCCCCAGCCTTGGGAAGGGGTGAGCTTCGTGACTTGACAGTTGCCCTGTGGTCTTCTAGGGGAAACTTCTGTCCAACCCAAGAACTACAGGGCAAGCACAGGAGTCTGCACTTAGGCACCCCAAATGGGCTACCCAGAAGGCCCAAGCAATGGAGAGAGGCTGTGCTGACGACATGCTGAGGGCTCCAGGGACACAAAGTACCTAAACATTTTCCTGTAAAAGACGACACAGCTCGAGAACTGAGGGGCCCTGCTGTAGTCCCCAAGCCAGCAATCCTAGTGGACACTGCTACGGGGTGGATAACCCTGAGGCCTCTGTGCGAACAACAGCCCTGAGGAAGCAGGTACCTGAGAAAACCCAGAAAGCCAGCTGAGTTCCTAGAAAGGCTGATACATGGGGCCTGAGAACTCTCAAAAGGTTCCTACTCCTATTTAACCCTTTAGGCCTCTCTTAATAGAGCATCAGCAGGACCAAGGGATGGAGTAGGAATGAACATGGATCCACCCTGGCGGATGGAGAGGGAAGCCTGTTTGCTTCTGATGTCAGGTTAGGGCTGGGAACAATTTGTGAGAATTTTATCAGCTGAATCTGCAAAAAGGTTAATTAGTAACTCCACCTTTAAAAGTGAGTTAAGATAACAGGTGAAACATAACCAAATAAGACAAAGCCAGTGTACAGCAAAACTTCTCACAACACTGGCCCCAGATACAGGCTCTCCCCTCTGGGTGCAGCAGCAGAAGGCAGGACTGCCAGGGCAGAAACATTCTGGCAAGGCTAGTAGCAGCCCAGGTCCTCCCTGGCACTCTTCACTGTGTGGCACAGTTTTCTCCCATGTCCTGGGCGTATCTGTCTGACAGGCTGGTCCTTAAGTCCTCAATGTCATGACGCAGCTGTTGAGCCTCTTCAAGTTTTCTCCTGACCACATCTGGCTTCTGCAAATCTAGCTGAGTCCCTGGGTGCTGGGTGGCTGAGGAGGAGAGTTAGCAAATCAGGTGATTAAAACTTCACAGAAGAGGCAGAATAAACAGCGGTTCTTACAGCTTCTGGTCTCAGGGCACATCTTTCCCCAGCAGTGGGGACTGAGCCAAGGCTCTGCATTAACTAAGGACTCCACTACAAGCTCCAAACCCAAACTTAGGGGACATAGGTTTCAACCACTCCCTGCCACTCTGACAAAAGCGGCCAGCTAACATGCTGTCAGAGGAATGAAGGGGCAAGGGAGTAAGACTCCTAGTGGCCACTGGGTGTGTAGCTGGGAAAGGTGAGAGCCCTGAAGACCCAGAGGTGAAGGGTACGTTGCTTTTTTTTTTTTTAAAGGACATGACACTTCTGAAGAACAAATTGGGAATAATGTGCTGATAATTTGTTGCCTAAGGCCTGCTTTCTGTCTGTCCTCCAAGCAAGCACCTTCTAAAGAGCCCTGTTTGTAAAACACTTAATGAACACTTACTTTGACAACTCCCACAAGGCAGTGGCAGGCCTATGCACCTGGTTCACAATTACCGTAAGAAAAGCAAGCTGGGTGAGGTGAGAGAATGAAGGCCCTTTTGATGACTCACAGTGAATGCCTAGGAGCAGAGAGAGGTTAGGGTTGTGGCCCTGGGCTCTCTGGGTCACAATGCTGCATACAGCTTGCAGATCTTGAAGGCCACTGGCCAATTCCTGGTGCAGCTCAGATGCCAGCTGGGCCATATCTGGTGAAGCTGAGGGCCCTGGCTGGGCCTGTCGCAAGTGCTCTTGCAGAGTCAGATTCTTCTCAATCAGGTCCTGGTTTTGTGCTGAGAGCTAAGCAAACATGATACATCGATTAAGACCCAAGAAAGCCAGAGGATCTGTGTATCTGAATGTATATGGGTGTGAATGTGTGTGGAGAAGAAACTGGGTCATAAACAATGTGTCCCCTTCATTGTTATCCACACAGGCTTGGTGCCATGTTCCCCAAGACCCTTTTTCCTCTACAAAGACTAGCATGTCCTGTGCGTAGGCTGAGCCCAGGCCCTTAGGGACCCAACACTGAAGAGGAACCTATTCCTCAGCAGGATCTGAGTCATCAGCCTTCAGGTTTCGGTCCAGGAACCAGAGAAGATGCATCCACCCCCTTGGAACTCTATCTGAAGCCAACTCTGTTAGCCAGGCTATTAGAGATGGCTTAACGTGAACAGTGAAATCTGAGGAGACACAGGTTTCAATCTCTCCCTGCCACCCTGACAAAAGTGGCCACCAGCCAGCCTGCTAACATGCTGTCAGAGGAATAAAGGGGGAAGGAGAGTAAGACTGCTATTGGCCACTGAGTGCCTGGATGGGAAAGGTGAGAGACCTGAAGGTTCAGAACTGAAAGGCATCTTGACCCCTGCTACCCCCATTTAGGACGGGGTATCACACAGCCACATAGCCTAGTCTAGCCTCAAACTTCCTACATAGCTCAGGACGAGCTTGAACTTCTGATCCTTCTGTCTCTACCTTCAAAGTGTTAGGAGTTACAGTTATATATTTCTACCCCCAGTTTATAGCTCAGGGCTTCATGCATGCAAGGCAAGTACCCTACCAAGGAAACTACACCTTAACAGGGAGGTGAAATTCTAGCATTCTACATTTCAAGTTCTCACTGTAGTAGTCAGGCTTTCCTATACAGAGCAGCTACTCACATCAGGTTGTCTTTGCCTTCTCTCTTCTTAAGAGCTTAACACACCCACACCTCACAGGCAAACACCACCCATCTCTAGTCTCTGCCCTTCATGTACACTGGACCATATAACAATCCTAGGCACTTGGCCAGTGAACTCACTGGGTCCTACTGACAATTCTATTCACTATATGAGTACCACTAAGTGTTCATTCATTTTGGGGTTGTGTGAGACAGGCTTGTCTTGAAGTCAGTCTCAACTTCCCAAGTGCTAGGATTACACTTGCACAGCCACACCCTGCCCATCACCAGCTTGACCTCTCCCGTCCCACCCCTATAATCTCATAAGCCTGTGGCTGCAGAAAGACTGAGGGGGAGGAAGTGGAGGAGGAAATCCCACATCTGAAAAGTGTTCCTGGGTGATTACAGCCACTCTAAGATAGGCCTAGAGCCTTTTAACATAAAGGATAATGCAATGCTATTACTCATTCCTTTGCTAAGAAGCTTATACCCCTTCCACACTCTTAGAGGGTAAGGATGGGGTGGGCGAAGGGAGAAATTAGATTTGTGAAGGCTCTATGGGACTAGTCAATGCTTACCTCCTTCACGGCAGTGCGCATCTGCTGCAGAGCTGTCTCCCTCCGCTGTGCCTCCTCTCTCAAGGCCTGGCTTATTCCTTCTTCTTGACCCAGTTCTTGCTTTAGGCTCTAAAGACCACACAGGTGTTGTGCAGAACACAGCAAGGGTAACAAGTCTCAGTGGCATGGTATCAGCTCTCACCTGGGCTACACAGTGAAGTGCCACCCTACCTCACAGCTTTTAAGGGTTGTATGAGAACAGCCCAGTGGCTCTCAACCTTCCTAATGCCATGCCCTCATGTTGTGGTGACCCCCAACAGTTATGAATTGTAATGTAAATATCTGTGTTTTCCAATAGTCTTAGGTAATCCCTGTAAAAGGGTTGTTCCATCTCAAGGAGGTCACACCCTCGGTTGGGAACTACTGATTAAAGCCCTTCCACCCAATAAGCCATTAACAACTCAAAACAATGGCATTTTTAAATGCTCACCTGGTGTGACTACTTCCTGACAAGAACTGAGAGAGATGAAGTACACAGACATAACTGGAGAAGGGAAGCCTGTGGCCTTCAGCTTTCCTCAGTGCAATTCAACCGTTTGGTGTGAAACCCTTTTTATTTTCTCCATATATATGTGTGTGTGTGTGAGCCAAATGTGTGTTTGCACATGTGCAATCAAGCATGCACTTGTGCACTCTGTGTGGAGGCCAGAAGTTGGTGTGCCCTTTTTTTTTCTTCTTCTTCTTCAAGACAGGGTTTCTCTGTGTAGCCTTGGCTGTTCTTGAACTCAAGAGATCCACCTGCCTCTGCCTCCCTGAGTATTGGGATTAAAGGTGTGCGCCACCATTGCCTGGCTGATGTGTCTTTTCTTCATTCCTCTCCTCCCTGTGTACTGAGGAAAGGTCTCTCACCTCAGCCCAGTGCTGACAATTCAGCAAGTCAGTTTGCTCCAGGGGTCCTGGGTCCGGCTGACTCCTGGCACTGGGATTATGGGTGGGCTCACCCAGCATTTACACTGATGCTGGGGTCTGGACTCTTCCTGACACACACAGAGAAATGTTCTTTCCACTAATCCATATCCCCAGCCCATGGTGTAAAGCCTTTTAGAGTTCAAAAAATCCTGAGTGAATCTATTTCACAAGATTTCTGAGAGAATGCAATTAATGCGCATTCCTACTCTGGCCCAAAATAGGAACCAGGAGCTATCACGGGCCGGAGACCATGCTCTGTGTGGTTCTTTACTGTTCCTCAAGTCCCTACTCCTGCCAGCCACTGATTTCTTCTAAGTGTTTCTTCCATCTGTCTTACACCTCTTCCCTGTTACTATGCCTTATTCCACATCCCCCATCACCTCTCTAGATTTTCTGCTGCCTTCTCACAGGATGCCAATCTTCCAGCTAAGCCTGAACTATAAACCTCACATACCACACCATAAACTAAATGTTCTAGTTAGATTCCCGTCACCCACTGAAGATTAAATGTTAACACAGCAGCGACCTGGAGAGGTGGTGCAGCAGTTAAACGCACTTGCTATCCTTACAGTTTGACTCCCAGCCAACACATCACACATGGTTCACAACCATCTGTAACTACAGTTGGAGGGGATCTGACACCCTTTCTGACTCCTGTGGGCACCAGGCACACAATGGAATGCATACATGCAAAAGCTAACAGTGTAGGACAGACAAAAACTTCCCATCATCTCTTATGCTCAGCTTTCCACTCACTACCTTAAACTCAACACAGTTACACACTGCATAAGGATGGTTGGTCAGTGATGGATTACATGGAAGACAATGAGGTCTTGTAAGATACCGTCTAGTAATGAAGTGTCTTTAGTATATTTTGTAATGTTCACAAAGATGAAATCATCTAACTGCACATTTCTCAAAACGTATCCTCACTGGTAAGCAGTGCATAACTGTTCTTCAACAGTATCAAACTGCTTGCGGGTTTATGTTTAAACTTGATGTTCCTCAGGATCTCCAGAAACTGGTCCTTAACCTCCCTTCCTTGCAGTGACTCTCCTGAGTTCACCCTGCTAACGTGATATGAGCCTTGATCTCAGAGAACTGTGATGAAACTTCTATCTTATCTGCCCTCTCAATGAGACAGGAGGCTCAGAAGCCTGTATTGCAAATAACACGCCAATCACACAGCAGAGAAAGGAATAACATGTTAAGCTGAAGTCCAAGCTTCCATCAGGTCACTCCTACCCACCCCGGGCCGAAGCTTCCTGCTTACCTGGACTTGCGAGTGCAGTTGCTCTATCTTCAGTTGTTGCCTCTCCACAATCTGAAAGGCAACGTTATCAAGAAAGGCTACAGACACGGAGCTGACGTGAAAAAGGGACTGGATGAGGATCTCTGATCCAAGATCAGCTACAGCTCAGGCATGACCTACAGAAACCTAACTCAAAGTCCTGATCTTTTGTTCTGTACTTTCATACTCCTAAGATGCCATGCTCTGGTCTTAACAGAGGTTTACAATGGAATGCAAAAGTCCCCATGAGCACTTCTAAGGTGAAGGACCTTCACCTAATGACTGGTCAGTGGAAGTAACTCCCAGCACACATGGAGGTTCTTCAGAAAAGGACAAATTCAACTTAATGAGACTCCCTATCCGGTGCTACTATTGGGTATGGGTTTAGGGCTTTGGTCACAGTGACTAAGAAGAGATCCTGAACAGTGGCAGCTTTCTAGGACTCAAGAGCTCACATAGTCTCTGAACCATTCCTGGATGATTTTGCTAAGCCAACCTGCAGGTTACTGGCATATACCACCAGTAACCTGTAGCAGCAGGTTACTGGATCTCTATTATTTGCTGAATTGAGAAACTGAGCTACCTCACCGGCTATAACATTTTGATCAATATAAGTAGTGTCTCCAATGACTGTAGTGCACCTGGACTTCAGTGACCATTTTGGTTCATCTGACCAGTTTGGTTCATTGCCCTAACTTTTGTATATATTCCTGATAGGCAATTTGATCACCGTAAGACTGAATACCTAAAATGCAAACTTAAAATACAGGGCTGGCTTCTCAGAAGGAAGAAAGTTCTTGGGAAGCAGACCCTAGCTAGCTTAAGACCAGGAACTCCTGATTCCTTCCCAGTATACAATCTCTTCTTTCCTCCCAGCCTACCTGGGCCAAAGCCCAGATACCATTAATCACCTTTCGGAGGGAATCACATTCCTTCTGCTGGGATTCCATTTCCACTTTGAGGCCTTCTCCACTGACTTCTTCCACAGACTGCTTATCTTGCAAGCTGAAAGACAATGTCTTCTTCTAGAACTATGAAATCAGAACCACTGTGGCTTTTGTCATGCTCAGTTCTGTTACTTACTATGTCTTTGGAGGAAAATAGTCCGCAGCCTCCTACCTACAGATGATGACGGTGTGATACAGGGGTCCCTGAGAGTACTGTTTCATTTACTAGGAGGCAGACTCTACACAGTATACCATCAGGTCTCTATTTGACAAAGGCTCTTGTATTCTTTGTTTTGGTGTTAAAAAATAAAATTTGAAAAACACATAAGAACTCTTTTAACCGGGCATGCTGATATATATCTGAAATTCTACCATATACCAGAAAACAGAGACAGAGGGATTTGCCAGATTACAGCCAGTAATCATGTAAAGTCATGCCGGGATACAGAGCAAGACCCTGTCACAAAACAAAGCGTACCTTCCCCATCCCCTTGGTGCATATTATATAGGGCAGGGCCAGCTTTGTCCCTGTCCTAAGTTAGTTTTAATCGCTAACTTGGTACAACCTAGAATTTTAAGGGAACTCACTTTGAGAAGCCCTCAAAGAACTGGATGAAGAATTTTCTAGATCAGAGTGGCTGTGGGAAGTACCATCCCTAGTCAGGTGGTCTTGGACTGCATAAGAAATCTAGCTTGCTTTGACCACCTCCCCCTGAGGGGGGAGCAGCCTTGCCAGGCCACAGAGGAGGACAATACAGCCAGTCCTGAGGAGACGTGATAAGCTAGAGTCAGATGGAAGGGGAGGAGGACCTCCCTATCAGTGGACTTGGAGGGGGGCATGGGAGATGAGGAAGGGAGGGTAGCCTTGGGAGGGAATAAGGAAGGGGGTTACAAATGGAACACAAAGTGAATAAACTGTAATTAATTTAAGAAAATAAAAATTTAGTTAAAAAACGAAAAAAGAAAGAAATCTAGCTCGGCTGGAGAACCAGTTCAGCCATTATGAAAGCGTATTGCTCTTGCGGAGGCCCTGACTCTGGTCTCTAGCACCTGTGCTGGGGAGCTCACAACTCCCTGGCAACCCCAAGCCCTGGGGGGCTGGTGCCTCTCTAGGCGCCTGCACCCATGTGCACATATGAGCACACAGGCACATACACATAATGGAAAATAAAACGTTCAAATGCACTGTAAACTAGAAGAGTAAGATGAAGGACATCCCTTCCTCCCCTGTACTGTTTTTGGTCAGGGTATCTCTGTCACTGCAAGTGATGAGACCACAAAAGCCCTCCAATTCTGGTTCCAACAATGCTTCCTCCAACTGGTCCCTCATAATCACTTCTAACACTATCCATTACTGAGGTAAACAAGAGGATCACTGTGTGTGAACACAGGATGAGAACTCTAATCTACCAACCAGAAATTTTCATTCCAAGAAGCGGCTGTTCAGAAACTGTTATTTACTCCCAAGATACCCTGACAGTAAACCACAGTATCTTCTTTTGTTCTCAGACACTATCCTAGCAATCAACAACAACTCTTGAGGGTTAGGAGTGGTGACTCACATGTCTGATCCTAGCACTTGTGGGGAAGAGGCAGGTAGATCTTTTGTGAGTTCCAGGACAGTTAAGGTTACAGAGTGAGACCTTAAGATGTGTCTCAAACATATCCCCCACTGGAAAAAAAACAAAACAAAACAAAACAACAAACAAAAATCGATTCTGAGGGCTGATGAGAAACAGCTGCTTCTGCTGGCCTCCAGCTTACACTCAAAATGTGGATAATCTGAAAAGTGAATCTCATTTCCTACATCACAAATCATTTTCCTTTCTTTTCAGACAGTCTCACTCTGTAGTCTTAGTTGGTCTGGAATTATGTAGACGAGGCTGGCCTTGAACTCATAAAGATCTGCCTGCTTTTGCCTCCCAAATGGAAGTGCTGCGATTAAAGGTGTAAACCACCATGCCTGGCTCTCAAGGATTATTTTGTTAGTCACTGAAATGGGTTCTCCCAATTACACTATGATAAAACCCCCACTACGCCACAAAGACAAATTCCTTGCCCATCAGCAACTTTCCTATTAGTCACAGTTCAGAGAAAACAAAGCTCTAAGAGAAGGTTTTGTACATTCACTCAAAAGCAACACTGTCAAACACTAAGGGTTAACACTGCACAAGAACTATGCTCCTCCCCTCAAGTCCACGGGGCATTACCTAATGGAGGAGAATTCTGCTTCTCTCTGTCTCAGGTTTTCCAGCTGAACCTCCTTCTCTCTGCAGGTTGCCTGGGTGTCCTCCAGCAAAGTCTCCAGCTCAGCCACTCTCTCTTGCAGTTCTGTGTTCTTTAACTCAGCATCCTTAAGCTAGGAGATAGGACCCCATTCTTAGCCAAGAAAGACTGAGTCGGTATCTCAAACACTGAAGTCTATAAGCTGGGTGTGATGGTGCATGCCTTTATCCCAGCAAGAGCCAAGTGGATCTCTGTGACTTCAGGCCAGTCTGTTCTCCGTAGTGATTCTAGAACAGCCAGGGCTTTTTCATGAGACTTTGTCTCCAAGAAAAAAAACAAGTCTGGCATGGTAGTGCACACCTTTGAACCCAGCATTCAGGAGGCAGAAGCAGGTGGATCTCTGTGAATTCGAGGCCAGCCTGGTCTACACAGCAAGTTCCTGGACGGTCAAGACTACATAGAAAAACTGTATCTCAAACTGAAAAAACAAACAAACAAACAAACAAACAAACATGCAACCAGTTGTGAATCGAGCTAGACACGCCTCCTTTGGGATATGCCTTTCAAGAAGTCAGAGACAATGAGACCATCCCCTTGCCTGGACACTTCCTGCTCACTCCCAGTGTAGCCGGAGACTGTTGCTACCTGTTCCGTCTGTCTCTGATGATCTTCTAGGGTGGGCAGGTCAGCTAGGTATCGCTCCAGGGTCTCAATTCGCTGCTGCTTCTCCCGATTCTGCTCTGACTCCTTCTGACATTTCTTTTTCAAATTATTGATATGTTTATCACGACCTTTTACCTAGTAGAAGAAATGTCAAAAGTCTGTTTCCATTTCTTCTTCTAAGGCTATGAACAATTTTTCACTGACTGCTGTCTGCCCTTGGTGCTATGCATATTTTTCTATTGTAATGAAGACAGAAAGCTAAGCAACTTGTACCATTTGGATTTGGAATATCAATCGCAGAGGTAACATTTCTGAACTTTACAGTCAAGGGTAGGGATAAAGAGCACCTAAGGTAGTTTCAAAAAGCTGTATTCAAGCTGGGCGTGGTGGCACACGCCTGTAATTGCAGCACTCACAGGAGGCAGAGGCAGGCAGATCTCTGTGAGTTTGAGGCTAGCCTGGTCTACAAATCTACTGTAACTGGTTTTATTCAGGTAGCCCAGAGCTAAATTTGGCCCCTAAGAACGTTTATGGAGAAAGCTGTGAATTGGAGTACCAACAGAAACCGAAGATTTTTAAAGACCTTCCCCAATGGTGACCAATTTTATCTTAAGGAATTCTAAGAGCACTGACAAACTCATAATCTAGCTGCAAACATGAACTCTTTCTCTACTTTTCAGTAGGGTGAAGAGAATCCAGACTGAATGGAGTTAAGTTTACCACAGACATGTAAACTCTTGCAATTTGTTACAACTGCCGGGGCTGGTTTCTCTCCAGAGCTGCCAGCACAGGAGAACCTGGGCTAGTAAGGAACTGTGCAACCTTCCCTGAGGGGTCTGGTGGAAATCAAGTAGAAAGACTGTCCCTGGGAGAGACATCAATGAAGAGTCTCACCTAACTGCTTCTCCTGGTTAGGGGAACACACTGGAAACAAATGAGACTATCAGGGCTGACTACCAACTCCCCTGTGGTTCAGACAGCCATCAGCTTCTCAACTCACCCTCTCCTCCTGCTTCTTCCCCTCCTCTGAATGCTTCTGTAGTGTCACTTTGAGAGACTCCCTAATGAGCTGAATTTCAACTTCTGATGCAGAGAGTTTCTTTTCAAGCTCCATCTTTTCTTTGCTCAAGGCTTCTGTCTTCTGTGCAAACTGTGCCCGTAAGAAAGTGTTCTCTCGCTGCAACTCCTGCCAAAAACATTCTTAATTTATAACTGGCTCCCCTGTAGTTACACATTTCCCATCACACTCTAGGTCTATGGCTTCAAACTTTGGGTAGTGCTTCCTCTCTAGCACCAAGAGAGTCAGTATCATGTGTTACTGGAACTTGTTAAGTTTGGGAATCTTACTCATTGGCTCACTGAATCAGAAATGCTAGGGACATGGCCTAGTGATTCTGTGTTGGCATACGTCCTTTCAGGTGACTCTGATATGCACTCAAATTTGAGAACCACTGTTTTTTAACAGCAATACTAGGGCTACAGAGCTGTCTCAGTGGTTAAGTGCACTGGCTGCTCTTGCAGAGGACTCTAGGTCAGTTCCCACTACCCAAATGGCAGCTCACAACCATCTGTAACTCTGGTTCCAGGGGATATGAAGTCCCCTTCTGACCGCCAAAGGGCACCAGTCAAACACATGGTACACAGTCATACTGGCAGGCAAAATCCCCATGCATATAAAATAGAAATCAAATCAAATCAAACTCGATGGCAATACCCAAGGAGATGAGGAAGACCACAAACCAACCATCACAAGACTCAGGCTTGAGGACTGACTATCTCTACTCATATTTGTTTTCATCAGTAAATTAGACATTATTCTGGTTATTAGTTTGAACAGGCCTTAATACAATAATCTAATATTCATCACCCAAGAGCACACATTTTAGTTTACAACACACATTCCTTCTCAACCCTAAATGTTCCTAGATACAAAACAACAAATACGAGAAAGCTCTAAATCTCCCACTGCCTCTGACACTCTTTATTCAGTCAGGCTGGCAGATTAAGACTTCTAAAAACGAAGGGCAGTGGCGGCACACACCTTAAATCCCAGCACTCGGGAAGCAGAGGCAGGCAGACAGAGAGAGTTCCAGGTCACTCAGGGCTACAAACAGAAACCCTGTCTCAAAAACAAAAACACAAAGAAGGGGACTGGAGAGGTGGCTCAGTGGCTAAGAGCACTGTCTGCTCTTCCAGAGGTCCTGAGTTCAATTCCCAGCAACCGCATGGTGGCTCACAACCATCTGTACTGGGATCCGATGCCCTCTTCTGGCAAGCAGGTGTACACACAATCTGAGCACTAATATATAAACAGACAAACAAATAAACAAACAAACCTTAAAAAAAAAGATAAACAAACGAACAAAAGACCTGCAAGAATGAGGCTATAGAGATAGCTCAGCAGTCAAGGCATTGGATGCTCTTCCAGAGGACCTAGGTTTGATTCTAGCATCCACAGAACAACTTACAACCACTTGTAACTCTAATTCCAGGGGTTTCTGATGCCCTCTTCTGGCCTCCACAGACACACAGGGGCTGGAGAGACGGCATATCAGTTTAGACGACTTGTTGCTCTTGCATACCCTCTTCTGACTTCCTCAATACCAGGCATGAGTGTTATATGCATATATACATGCAGGCAACACATTCATATACACGTAAGTAATTTTTAAACCCCACCCATACACATAAACAAACAAACATACAAAACACCAGGACTTTTAAGACTACTTCTCGATGCCATGACCTTATTATCTACAGTGCTCTCTGCCTTCCTTTCCTTCCAAGTATCTTCTGATACCAAAACATCTGGACTCTCACCTGGTTTCCCCTGGAGCCCTTAACCTCACACTAGTTCAGCAAAGTTTAAATTGTTCACTTTTTTAAGTTAAATTTTTATTTTTTAATATTAATTAGTTTATTTACTGTGTATCCCAGCTGTAGCCCCTCCCTAATTGTTTACTTTTTAAGAGCAGAACACCTTTGTAACTTGACTTCTTTTGTATTTCCTGGATATCTAAGCACAGGAAAAATGCTAAATTATAGTAAGAAGAGTGTTATCCTGGGTAGGCTATGTTTACCTGTAGCCTCAACAAGCAGACATCCCCGAAGGGGGCAGGGCGGCCCAAAAGGGCACTGTGGACTTGTAATTCACTCTCTCGCACTTTCTGCTCCAGCTGAGAGATATGCTTCCTCTGCCTGCAAAAGCCAATAGTCAGATTTGAGATCTTGATATTAACCCTTTACAATATGAGCCCCTTTCCTTAGATTAGAAGGGTAACAATCCTTAGACCTTGATTCTAGACATCACATTTCGGAAAGCAGCTATATATGATATGCTACACCACTATACATGAATGTATGCTGGCCATTACATTTTGCTGAGAGGGTAGGATCAAATAAGAAAAAGGAAACAAAGAATGAGCAAAGATTAGTTGCAGCGAACCACTCACCCCTGTGAGCCCTCCCTCACAGCCCTAGAGCCCTGCAGAGACCAGCCTACCACATTATAAGATGCAAGACCAAGCTGCCCATCAACTGGGCTCTACCTTGAGGCAAGGCATGGGCTTGAACAAGGGGGTAAAGTAGGGGACACACACACCCTTCCCTCAAGAAAGCCTCATTAGGTGCAGCTGGAGGGACCTGCCAGAGAATAGCCTGGTCTTACAGCACCCCTGCCATCTTACTTGTCAATGAGAAGCTCCTTCTCCTTTAGGAGATGCTCATTACTGTTCAAGATGCTGATCCACTGTGCTGGCTCTAGGGTGGGCAGCAGAGGAGCAAAAGCTGCAGGATGGTGACAGATGGCTCCATTCTGAAGCTGGAAGACAAACAGGCCAGAGAGGTTTGAACTTGACCACAGTACCTGGAAACACCTGAGTAGTACTTAGGATTGGAAGTCAAGGTCTAGTCTGGCTCAAAGTCAAAGTTTTAAAAATAATTTTGGCTCTAATGCATGATTGGAAAGAACTTGTCAGGGAGATGTCTGCCAACTACCCTCTGCTCAGAAAGTCTCTAGTTTCTAAGGCAGTTATTATATGAGGAGATCAGGGAAGGAGAATACTCCTTGAACCCTTCCTTCTCACTCTTCAGCAGCATGGGGGAGGAGAGGAGCTTAGCATAAAGATCAACAGAATTCAAAGAGACCCCCATCTCCGACCCTGCGGTTTTTCCGAGGCAGGGCCTAGCACACCACATCCAGCTTCAATTGTTGATTGTGTCTGTGAGAGAGAGAGAGGGAGAGGAAAGGAGGAAGGACATATGCTGATGTCAGGAGGACAGCTGGCCCCTCCTCCCACCTCCACATGGGTCTGGAGATGGCGTTCACGTTCCAGGCTTGTACAGGAGGGCCTTTACCTGCTGACCAATCTCACTGACCCCTCAAAGATGATCTTTAGGTCTGAGTGTGATGACCTCTAATCCCAAGACTGGGGAGGTAGGGGCAGGTGGCTCTCTGTGAGTTTAAGACCAGCCTGGACTATACAGCAAGCTCTAAGACAACCAGGACTATATAGGAAGACCCTGTCTCAAAAACAAAGCAAAAAAGGATGATCTTTAATCCTTAGTTCTGCAACTTAACCCTTTTTGTGACCCTTTTGTAGAATAAATCCCTGAGATTTATTCTACAAGTCTGTTAAGTTTCTACCATTGGTTCATCAAGTGCTTTGAGAATTAACTGCAGCTCTGCATGCTACTGCCCCAACTTCCTGAGCTTTCCGTCTTAACTCTCTACTTTAGAAAATATATTTGGTCTTTTTATCAGACTGCTGACAAGTTCCATGGCCAAAAACTACATTTTCATTTCCTGTCTACAACTGTCATCTTTACTAACAAATGTTTCCTTTAGAGTTAAAACCTGTTAAGGGCAAAGTAGGCTAGAGAGAGGATTCTGTAATCAGAGCACATATTGTTCTCCCAGAGGCCCTGCGTTCAGTTTCTCATACCCCTATTAGGTGGCTCACAACTGCCTTTAACTCCAGTTCCAGGGGATCCAACACCCTCTTCTGGCCTTTTTGGTCACTGCACTCATATGTACAAACTCGCACTCAGATGCTCACATAATACAGCCAGGGCTTAATACGGAAACCCTGACTTAAAAAAACCCAAACCAAACAAACAAAACAAAATAAAAGCTCTAAAACTTGTAAGACAAAGGTTATGAAGTTTGAGGAGGAACACAACATGCAAAATGCAAGAACTGGTTCTCTACCTGCATTTGTTCCATCTGTAAACGAATCAATTCCAACTGCTGTCGACAAGTACTGAGCTCACAGGACTGCTCTCCCGGATGCCAAGGGTCAGGACTAGGCTGCCACAGCGGAGAGGACAGTGGCTTGGAGAGCCCAGGCGCAGGCTGGGGGCCCACAGGGAGGGGCCCACTGCTGCCAGCATGCGGCCCGCTCCGCTCAAATACGGCACCACTGCCTGGTGCCTTCTTGGATTCCGGCAATACTTTGTATACATCCTTATTTGCATCAGATCTTGAGCTGGGAAAGTGGGCTCGGTAATGTGGATCTGAATAGAATGTCTCTACCATGGCTGGCTGGTTAAGGGTAGACTCCATGCTAGGAATCTCAAACTTCCTCATCTCTCCCTCTCGTTCATGGCCTACTGCTGGAAACCAGGACTGCTGAACCCCATTCTCTCCAGCAGCACTAGGGAGGTACATGAAATCTCTTGATAGGCCTGGAGAGCGTTTCACTGCACCAAAGTCTCCATTTCTTGTCATGCCCACACCTTCAGCCAACCCTGACAAGGGAAGTTTAGCAGAAGAAGGCCCAGAAGGTGTAGAATTTGGTTTGGCAGGAGAGGCCCCCAAAGTAGAAGGCATCACATGGGCTGTTGGAATGGTTATGTGGCTTTTGATTGGCTGGAAAGAAGGGCTGCCACTTGAGCTGCAAAAATCTGTGGAGAGAAGAGTCTTCCATGAGTCAAAATTAAAGCAGCAAGTTTTCTCATTTGATTGCTATGCCAGATGTTCTCTGTTTTCAGACCAAGTAGGGATAGTGCTATCAGAAAGAGCAGGTTGGAATTGGAAGTGGTGGTTCATGCCTATAATCCTAGCTCTTGGGAGATAGAAGCAAAAGCATTATCCTGAGGTTTGAGGCCAGTATGGGCTATACTGACAGTTCCAGGAAAGCCATGGCTACAGAGTAAACCCTTGCTCGCTAAGGAAGGAGAAAAAAAAAAAATCAAGCAAGACACAACAATTTGAGAAATTTATGTTCCAGTATCTCAAATGCTACTATTCATAAGATATGCCAACAAAAGACAACAATGGCTTCACTTTTAATTTGTATTATGTCCTTTGTATTTCAAAACAAACAAACAAAAAAACTCTTGGTGATCACCAAACAAAGCTGAAACTGTACAAAACCCACTTTATTTTACGTCTCACTCTTCTAGAAGCTGGACAAATCTAATTATTATCTAATCTAATAAAAATAAAACTCATTCTAAGGAGTGCCAAAGCCCTCTGACCTCCAAAAGCTCCTCAATGAAAGCAAATAATGAGTCCAAACTACCTGAATCTAGGAGAGACACACGGTGCTGAGTGAGGGTCCAGGCAGGAGCATGCATCTGAGTCAGGACTATTCTCTCTCCCGCACCCCACAGCCGACTGCCTGCACATTCGAGGTTATTCTTAGTAACTCTCAGGTTTCACCCTAGCACACTGAGCATGCTCTAGTGGGTAAATACAGAAATCTTTTGTTTTGTATTTTGTTGTCCACTTGCCCACTTTTCTGTACTAAATTTTTTTTTCAGACTAGACTTGTATTTATTTGAGGCCCACCTGGGCTACATAGCTGGCTGAAAACTAGCCCGAGCTATGTAGTGAGACCCTGTCTCAAAACAAAACATTTCCAAAACCAAAACAAGCAACAACAAACACACCTAAAACAAATTATACCTTATAATTTATGTGAAGTATACAACTTCCTATATTCAGGTTATCCTGTAGGTATATAAAAGATTATACTAAAAGCAAAGACAAGTTCTGGGCAAACCCAGCAGTAGTGAGACCTTCCCAGTGCCCTCCAAGTGCGTGCCATTGCCCAGGCCCCAGCTCTGCCTGAAATCCCAGAGGCCAGTAGCCATCTGGGACTACCAGATAGGAGACTAGCACAACTGTCCTCTGAGAGGCTCCACCCAACAGCAGATAGAAACAGAGACTCACAGTCAAACATTAGGTGGAGCTTGGAGAGTCTTGTGGAAGAGATGGGAGAAGGACAGACGAACCCAGAGAGGACAAGAACTCCACAAGAAGACCAAGAGATACAACTCAACTAACCAAGGACCATGGGGGCTCACAGAGACTGAACCACCAACCAAAAAGCATTCACCAAGGTCCTCTACACTTATGTAGCTGATGGGCAACTTGGTCTTCATGAGGGTAGCCTAGCAATTGGAGTGGGGTTGTCTCTGACATGGACTATGTTGGCTGCTTCTGTATCACTTTCCTCTAGCTGGGCTGCCTTGTTGGGCCTCAGTAGAAGAGGATAAGCTTAGTCCTGATGTGACTTGATGTGCCAGGGCAGGCTGGTGGTGGTGTGGGGTCCCTTTCTCTGAGGAGAAGAGGAAGGGGAAAGAGGAGGAAGGTAGAAAGGCTGGGAGGAGCGGAAGGAGGGGGCTGCAACAGGGTCGTAAAGTAAATTTAAAGTTTTTCAATAAAAAAATAATTAATGATAAAAAACAAACAAACTAAGCTGGTCCAGTTCTCACAGCACAGTAACAGAAGAAGACACTGAGATTGTAGTGCTACTAAAGCAATGAACCCAGACCCAGGCTTTAAATTATCAAGTCACACCTTAAGTCTGAACTGTCTTTTAGAATATTTTGAAAGAAAATAGCAATACTTATTTTCAATTTGCACTATATTCTATGACTTTCAAAAGTACTGCAGATTTAGTTTATGAATTTTTATGTATAGAAAACACAGTTCCCCAAATCACAGAGCTTTTGATATTTCAAGGCTATAATTCTAAATATCTTAGTCACATCCTGTCCCTCAAAAGGCAGTTCATTCTTTAAAGCAACCCTCCTTTCATTGTATGGAAAGAGTCAGCCACTGCTAAAAATCAGTCAGTTCCGACTACATTCCACACTGGTTATCAAGGATGATAGTCTGAGTCAGCTCAGCAAGTATACTTTGAATAATTCTATTGTGAAGCAATTGGGACCAAAAGTAGTATAAATGGGACAGGGGGTGATTGGGGATATTTGCACAATACTGGGTGGACATCCATAACACAAAATTATAAAATCTAAGAAGCCTAATTAAAATATCAGGTTGGGGGGAGGGGTTGGAGAGATTGGGCTGCTCTTCCAGAGGACCTGCGTTCAATTCACAGTACCCACATGACAGCTCACACCTGTCTGTAACTTCAGTTCCAAGGGCTCTGATACCTCACATGACATAAGTGCAAGCAAAACACCAATCAATGTTCATAAAATAAAAATAAATTATTTAAAACAAAAAATATCAAGCTGGACTGGATAGAGTAGGGAATGCCTGTAATCCCATCAGCTGTATTCCTATCTTTGGCTACAACTGACTTTGCGATCAGCCTGGGCTACTTCATGAGACATCGTCTCAAAAATTAAATAATAATAATCATCTTGAGGCATAGGAACTGGGTTCGTATAGTCCGGCAGTCGAGTATTTGCCTAACATCTACAAAAGACCTCAATTTGACGTCCAGCAATACACACAGAGTCACAGTATAAAAACAAAAATGGGCCAGGTGGGGCTGGAGAGCTGGCTCAGCAGCTGAGAGCACTGACTGCTCTTCCAGACGACCGGAGTTCAATTCCCAGCACCCATCTACACAGAGGCTCACAACGGTCTGCAACTCCAAGATCTGATACCCTCACACATACATACATGCAAGCAAAAAACACCAATGCACATAAAATAAAAATAAATAATGAAAAGAAAAAAAAAGGGCCAGACGGTGGTGGGGCACACCTTTAATCCCAGAACTCAGGAGCAAAGTCTGATGGATCTCTGAGTTTGAGCCAACTTGTTCTATACAGTGAGTTCTAGGATAGCCAGGGCTACATAGAGAAACCTGTCTCAAAGACAAACAAAAACTTGGGGGGGGGGCATTTTCATCATTTTTCTTCCCTACTCTTATCTTCTACTTACAATAAGGGTCCAGGTTGGCCTCAAACTCACTATACAGCTAAAAATGATCATGGACTTGTGATCTTTCCTCTAATTCCTGACTGCAGAACTATGAGACCCTAAACAAACATGTTTTAAAATTTAAAACAACTTATTGACATTATTATTACCACTCTATATGTACAGAATGTGTTTGTAGGTATGTGTGCCATAGTGCATGTGTGGAAGAAAAGAGGGCAGCATTGTGGAGTGGCTCCCTCCTCCCACCTTTGCATGGATTCAAGGTATAGAACTCAGGTTGCACTTTTACCCAAAGAGCCGTCTCACCAGCCCTGCTTGTTTGTTTTTTTGACAAAGAGGCATGCTATGGTACATTTCTTCCTTGGAACACCTTAATAAATTTATGTATTTAATCAGCTCAACAACCCCCCAAAAAGTTGAACTATAGTCCAAGCTGGCCTTCAACCTGCAGTAATTTTCCTGTCTTTGGCTCCTCCATACCAAACAAAATAACAACAAAACACAAATAAGTAAACTGTCAGGTAGAACACTCCTGTGATCTTAGTATTTGGGAGACACAGGTTAAGACTATTCTAGGGGGCTGAGGCTGGAGAGATGATTAAGAGCACTGGCTGCTCTTCCAGAGGTCCTGAGTTCAACTCCCAGCAACCACACGGTGACGCACCACCATCTATACCCTCTACTGCCCTCTTCTGGCATGCAGGCACACATGTAGATAGAACACTCATATACAAAAATAAATAAGTAAAATCTAAAAAAAAAAAAGAGAGACTATTCTAGGTGCTAGGTGGCGGCAGCACAGCGGCTGGATCTCTGTGAGTTCCAGGCCAGCCTGGTCTACAGAGCGACAGGACAGCCAGGGTACACAGAGAAACCCTGTCTTAGCAGTGGAGGGAGGCAGAAAACTAGGCTGGGGAGACTGCTTAGATGGTAAAGTACTTGCTCTGTGGAAAGTATGGAGACCTAAGCTTAATTAGCAGCTCCATGTAAAATCTGAGCAAGACAGCCTTCCATTGTGGTGCCAGGAAAACACAAACAGGAGAACCCTTGAGGCTTGCTGTCCAGGCATTCTGGCTGAGCCAGAGAGCTGTAGGCTCAGTGGGTAGAGCTCACATGCTTGACCACTGTTCATGTAGTCCTGGGTTCAATCCCTAATCCTGCTTAAATTAGGTATTGCAGTACATTCAATAATCAGAAAGGAGAGGTAGGAAGATCAGAAGTTCAAGGCCATCTTTGGCTACCTAGTAAGTTCTAGAACAGCCTGGGATAAATGAGACCCAAAGGAAGGACGGAAGGAAGGAAAGAAAGCCAGAAGAAAGGAAGGAAAGAAGGGAGGACAAGAGAAAAAAAAGAAAAGGGAGAGAGGAAGAGGGAAAGAGAGAGACACCAAAACTTTAGCAAGCAAATACAAAACAAAAGAGGAACTTTGTGTGCTTGTGTGGTGCTGGAAGTTAAACTCAGGGCAAGCACTTTGCCACAGCCCCAATAAAAATTAAACAGATTTTTACATCCTTGTTCTCCTTTAAATTTTTTGAAAGAGTGTGTGTGTGAGAGAGAGACCGACAGAGGAACAAAGAGACAGAGACAAAGAGACACGGAGAGAAAGAGGGAGAAAGCTGGAGACAGACGGCGGAGGTACAACTCAGGTGGCCGTGATGGTGGCCAGGACTGAGCCCTCTTCTGTGCTTGTTTTCTGAAATGTAGTCTACAAAGTAACCCAGGCTAACCTCAAACTTCATTTTAAAAAACTAACATTTGTAAAAAGAAAAAATAATTTGTTTATGCACACGTATGTACTCACACACATCACAGTGCACTCAATAGGAGGTCAGAGGAAGACAGCTTATGGGAGTTGGTTTGCTCCTTCAACCGTCCAGTTCATGGAGCTCTCCTCAGGCTTGGCCGTGAGATCATCCACTGCTGAATCATTTTGCCTGCCACAAAACTGACCCTTCTGACCCTGCTTCCTGAAAGCTGGGATCACAGACTTGCACTGCTACACAAAAACCCCATTAAAATACAAACGCCTGAGATATTATTCCCATACAATACAATTCACTCACTTGAAATGTTATATACAAAATTGTGGAACTATCACTTCAAGCTGTATTTTATTATTCCAGAAAGAAACCTCTTATCCTTTAACGGTCAATCCTTCACTACCCTCAACTTCCCCAGTATTAAGAAACCACTAATTGGGTCTGGAGAGATGGCTCAGCGGTCAAGAGCACTGGCTGCTCTTCCAGAGGTCCTTAGTTCACTTCTCAGCAACCACATGGTGGCTCACAACCATCTATAGTGAGATCTGGCGCCCTCTCTGGCATGCAGGCAAAATACTGTAATATATAAATATCTCACTAATTCTGTGAGCTCATCTATTCTGGCCGTTTCAGGCAAATACTCATGTTGGAAAACACTAAGACTAGAGATTTAGCTCAGTGGCAGAGTACTTGCCTAGTATGTATAAGGCTGTGGTACTAGGGGGTCAATAATCCTCCTGCACCCCACAGAAAGACACTGAATAGTTATGTTATACGAACCTGTTCATGATGAAGCCCCTATAATCCCCAACACTTAGGAGGTGGAGGCAGAAGGTTGAGAAGTTCACTGTATTCTCAGCCACATAGCAAGGTGGAGGCTAGTTTAAATACACAGGACTGTCTCAGCAAACAAACCAACGAACGAGACCAGTAAGATGGCTCTGTGGATAAGGGCACTTAACCCCAAGCCTTCACCGCCAAGCCTAACAACCTGAGTTCCCTAGGACTCATATGGTAGAGAGAACCGACTGCCATAAACTGACCTTTGAATGTCACACTGTACCATAGCCTATGATCACAGACATAATACACACATACACACAAAAAGGAATTGCTAAAAACCAAAACTGTGAAGTATGAATCTTTTGTTATTTCAGTGTTTATTATTAATTTTGCTTAATGTTTTCACAGTCCACCTAATTCAAACCATATGAGTACTTCATTTGTTTTATTCTAAGGTCTTATATGGATATACAACAATATTTTTGGTCATCCATTCATCATCTGTGAATGTGTTTCTACTTTTTGCTTATTATGAATAAGGTTGCTATGAACATTCATGTACATGTTTTCATTTCTCTTGTATATATACCTAACATAAACTTATTAATTTAAAAATTTATCTTCAGAGAAATATAGCTTAGTTGGTAGAGTATTTCTCTAGCATGCATGAAGCCCTGGGCTTGATTCCTAGCACCCTATAAGTAAGGCATGGTGATGGCACATGCCTGGAGGAGAACCAGAAGTTCAAGGTTATTTTAGCTATACAGAGTTTGAGGCTAAGGAGACCCTGTCTCAAAGAAGGGAAAAAAATCTTTATATTTAATCTTTTTAGGAATTGCCAGATTATTTTTCCAAAGCAACTACAACATTTGAGGGCAGTGTGAGATAGCATTTCTCTGTGTAGTTCTGGCTGTCCTAGACTGGCTTTATAGACCAGGCTGACCTTGAACTCACAGAGACCCGCCCGCCTCTGCTGGGAGTAAAGACTTGTACTGCACCCCCAGTGCAGCTACAATATTTTATGTTCCTATCAGCTATGTATAAATTTTTCTACATTTTCAGTGACAGACACACATACACACGCAAACATGCGCACACAAGAAGTTTTTTTGGAAGCAGGGTCTTACTACACAGCCCAAGCTGGCCAGTGTGCTAGCTACTATTCCCGTTTTATTTTATTTTTCACTATGAGCTGGCCATGGTGGCACACACCTATAATACAAGCACTTGAGAGATGAAATCAGGAAGATCAGGTTTTTCCTGACTACCCAGCAAGTTCAAAGACAGCTTGGTCTATACAAGCTAACATCCCAAAAACCAAAAGATAATACACAAACTTTTTAAACAGGCTTATTTTATTCATAAGTGTGTTTTGTCTGAATGTATACAAGTGCAGCACATGAAGTTATAAATTGTTGTGAGCTACCTAATGTGGGTGCTAGGAAATAAACTTGGATCCTTTAGAAGAGCAACAATTGTTCTTAACTGATGAGTCATCACTCCAGCCCCATTGAGTAATTTTTAGTTTTTTTTCCTAAGTAAAAAAAATTTTAAGATTTATTTATACAGTATTCTGCATGTACATATGCCAGCAGGCCAGAAGAGGGCACCAGATCTCATTGTAGATGGTTATGAGCCACCATGTGGTTGTTGGGAATTGAACTCAGGACCTCTGGAAGAGCAGCCAGTGCTCTTAACCTCTGAGCCATCTCCCCAGACCCTAGTTTGTTTGTTTTTATGAGACAGGATCTTAGTATATAGCTTTGGTTGTCCTGAACTCAGTAAACTAGACCAGGCTGGCCTTGAACTCAAGAGATCTGCCCGCCTCTGATCCCAAATTCTGGGATTAAAAGCCTGGCCCCATAAATAGTTATTATCATTAGATCTTCTGCCTTCTAGGCCCCATCTAAATGCCTTGTAAAGTACTGATAGGCAGTTGGCACATAAGTACAAAAACAAGTAGCAAAGATATTAAAGACACAAAAAAAATGTTATATGGAAGGTAACCAGGAAAGGGGGGGGACTCTTGTGGGACTTCTGGAACATATATAAGAGTAAAACTGGAAGAACTAGTAGCACAACTAAGAATGGGAAGAACACAAACAGGCCTAGATTAAAGAACGGAAAAGGGGCTATGAATGAAAAAAAACAGGCCAGGGCTATGTCTGAATGGCAAAACATCTGTCCAGCATGTGTGAGGCTCCAGGCTCAATCTCTAGAACCATAAAAACAAAAACAAAAAAAACAGGTCGGTGTATTCATACTATAGTAAGACAGCAAATTTGGTGATATTAAGAAATAAGCTTGAGATTATTTATGGTTATTCAGATTCTATGACTGAATAGCCTGCCTTAAGATCATTCTGTAAATGACAGTATATGAGGGATTCAAGCTGAAAATGGCAACATATGCTGACAACCAATCACAAATCCAACCTCACCCTCCGCAATGTCTGAGCATGACGTTCCAATGGCTGTGTCCCCACTGTCCGCTATACTTGGGCAGCGGCTGAAGCGGCTCCTGAAGGCCTCTGAGATAACTGGTGTCTGCCATTCAGTTCCCAGAGAATTGCCTTTTTGAATCACATTGGAACCTGTAAGAGAGGCATTTTCCACTTTAGTGTGAACATGTGATGAAACTCAATGAAGTACTTTTTTGAGGGGTAAAGTCAGTAAATTTCTGTTTAGGAGATTTCACTGTCTATCCACATTGCTGAGGCTCAAGATTTCCCAAGATAGCCCCTTTTCAAAGAACTGGTCCTTAATCTAGTTGTGTCATTAGCCCTGTATGACAAAAGTATGCAGTAATGAAATAAACACCTGCAGCTACCTCAGTTATACCTACCTGCATATAAAACACATTACAACAACACAGAAAGTTGCAATAGAGTCACACTCTAAGCATGCACTATCCTGATAATGCAATGTAGTTCTTAACACCTCAACAGCAATAAAACGTTCCCAACAGGTTGACTGCTAACAAAGTAGTACAAGAAAAACCCTACGGGGATGTTTTTTTTTAATGATTATGTCCACAGCAAATGACAAACTGCATTTTAAAAGCCCAGCAATAACCACTTCAAAGAAGTGCTTTTAAAAAGTCATTTAAACCTGTAAGACAGCAGCGACCCACACCTTTCTCATTCTCAGGCCCATTTCAGCTACTATGAGCTACTTGATTTATTTTTGTTATTCAGTTTTATTATTGTTGCTGTTTGTTTTTGTTTGTTTGTTTTGAGACAGAGTCTCATGATGAAGCTATGGTTAACATGGCACTTGCTATGCATGCCAACTAGGCTGGCCTCAAACTCATAGTTATCAATCTGTCTTTGCTTCTTGATTCTGGGATTAAAAAGCATGTTTTGATTTCTTGAGACATGGTTACTACTGTAGCACAGGTTGGTTCCAAACTCATGGCAATCTATCTAACTCAGCCTTCTGAGTATTGGGATTACAGGTGTGTGCCATCAGGCTCAGCTGAAATAGCTGATTTTTAACCCGAAACCTGAGAGTGCTAAAGGAAATAAGAACTACCAAGAAGCCTGACAGGTGACACACACCTGTGCTCTTGCACCTGGAAGACAGAAGTACAATGACAGCCACATTTACATAGATATCTCCAGGCTGGTCAAAGCTACATAGGGGACCCTGTCTCAGCAACAATCTTCTTTGGGGAGTTTGTTTTGTTCCTTCTTTCTTTTTGCAATAGAGTCCTGTCTCACCACACACACACTTTCTTGAAAACTTGAAGGCACAATACTTCATTGAGTTTACAGAAGATAGCTATAGCACACAAATCCAGATCCAGTATCCACACTTTCCTTTACATGGTTTCTCAATGGGTGCTGTTTGTTGGGGTGCACTGTGTGAAGGTGTGTCTCTGTATATTTAATTGTTAATTCTGTACTGGCAGAGAGCTTTGGCCCATCACTGCTCTCTTCCTCACCTGTCCAAGGCAATCTAGAATTGTATCTGACTGGCTTTAGTAAAGAGCAGAGCTGATAGCCAATGGCTGGCTAGGCAGAAGGGGAGAGACTCTGGGAGAAGAAATCAGTCTCGGAGATTTGACATGGAGACAGGACATGAAGAACCAGTCATGTGGTGGGTGGTGGGCTAGAACATTCGGGATAAGTTAGATGAGCTAGCTGAGAGTCTGCCCAGCTATAAGCTTTTAATAAGTCTGCACGGCCTTATTTAAACTGCTGGTGGGTCCAAAAAGTCCCGTTATAGCTGTTAGCATTCTGAGCAAAACTATCCTTGAATGTATAGCCTATGTAGTTTTACACATCACAGAATGGTTTAATATCCCTGTTCTCTATAAACTGAGTAACAGGAGCGTCCCTCATTCAGTCACAGTGATATGTGAATTATCCTACACTTCCCAAGGCCACACACAGAAACAGGCATTTCAGTTCCTTATTGAAAACTATTGCTAGCCTAAACAAAGGTACCCTCAACAGGTCAATACAGGTTAAGTCAGGCATGGTGGATCTCTGTGAATTCAAGGCCAGGCTGGCCCACAAAGTGAGCCCAAGACAACTAAGGCTATACAGAGAAACCCTGTCTAAAAACAAAACAACCAACCAACCAAACAAACAAAAAGAGTTTAAAGTGAACCAGGGCTACACATCAAGTTCCATAATGAGATACTGAGGGAAGAAAAGAGGGAAGAGATGGAGGAAAGAAGGAAAGGAAGAAGGAAGGAAGGAAACATGTTATCTTGAAGACAATACAAAGAAACAAGGTAAGGGGCTGGAGATGGCTTAGGAATTTAGAGCACTGGCAGCTCTTTCAGGGGACCCACGTTTGATGCTTAGCACTTATATGACAGCTCACAAACATCTGTAACTCCAGTTTCACTGGATCTGATGTTCTCTTCTGGCCTCTGAAGGCACCAGACATGCACTTGGTACACAGATATACATGCAGACAGAACACTCAAACACATAAAATCTTTAAAAACTTTTTTAATGTAAAAATTTAAAGAAAACACTTTAATTTCTGAGCAGAAAGAAAAAAAAAAACAAGACTAATAGGAGGTGACTTCAAAGTATATACTAGTAGGTATGTTAGATTAGGATTTTTAAATCAACATGCCATGGACAGTGGTCAAGAGCACACACTGCTCTTGAAGAGGACCTAAGCTCAGCTCCTAGCACTTTGGGTGGCTAGCCAAAGTCAGAACTACCTGTGACTTCAGCTCTAGGGGGACTGGCACCTGTACTCATGCACATATACTCCCACACATACATATACATTTCATTAAAAGAAAACTTAAATCCAAATAACTTTTGTTTTCGAGACGTCAACTATGCCTTCAAATTCTAGATCCTCCTGGCTTAGCTTTAGCTATGGGTGCTATAGGTATTACAGGTGTGTACTCCTAGTACTAGCTTGTTTTTCTCACTCGTTTATTCTTTCATTTGTTTTTTCTTTCTTTGTAGCTCAGTGGTAGAACGCTTGTCTTGCATCTTTAGAGCTCAGGGCTCAAAGCTTAGCAAGACCAAAACAAACAAACAAAAGCCCCCAATATATTATATCTCTTTTGAGGCGGGTTCAGGATTGCACACACAGCTGAGGGGTGGCCTTGAACCTGGGATCTGTCTGTCTCCCAAGAGCTGCGTGTAGGATGCACACATCTTGCTCAGCTTACACTTGGATTATTTTTTAAACCACTGTGAAAATTTAAAGTTGTATCTGAAGATCCACATAAACAAATGCACCAGGCACTACTTATCTTCCAGTTAGCGTACACCAAAATTAAAACATGGAAAATACGGTTCCTCAGACCGTCGGCCCGGAAGCACAGAGCCTTCCTTCTCGCAGGCTCAGGGCTCCCGCGCTCTCGCCGCTTCCTTCCCTGCTCTCACCTTCTACTGCCAATGCACTCTCAGTTTCTCTTGAAGGCAGCCTTTCTCTAAGAACTCCTACTGAGTTATAGTCCGACTTGAAGTTATCTTTTTTTTTTAAACATTTATTTATTTATACAGAATTCTGCCTGCATATATGCCTGTATGCCAGAAGAGGACACCAGGTCTCCCTATAGATGGTTGTGAGCCACCATGTGGTTGCTGGGAATTGAACTCAGGACCTCTGAAAGAACAGTCAGTGCTCTTAACCTCTGAGCCATCTCTCTCTCCAGCCCGAAGTTATCTTTTTTTATCCTTTTTTTTTCTTTCAAAGGCAAGGTTTCTCTGTGTAGCCTTGGCTGGCCTGGAACTAGCTCTGTAGACCAGGCTAGCCTCAAATGCAAGAGATTCACTTCTGCTTCCTGAGGGCTGGGATTAAAGCTGTACCACCATGCCCACTTTATCTGGCGTATTTCAGTGTGTGTTCTGAGAGTGTGTACCATGTGAGTTACTTCAACTGTATTTTCGTACTTGGGTATAGTACCTCACACCTGTAATCCCAGCACTTAGAAAGTGGAGGCAAAAGGATCAGGATTTCTAGACCATCCCTGGCTACAAATGGAGCTTTAGACCAGCTTGTCTTTAAGTCACACGTCCTACCAGCAGCTACTGTATAGCTAGGTGCGGTGGCATACAGTAATTACCTCAAGTCTAAGACCAGAATGGTCCATATAGTGAATTCCAGGTCAGCCAGGACCTCAAGACCCTGTTACCAGCAACAAACCAAACAAAACCCTTCTGTGTGTATGTACTTGTGTTGTTTTAAAGATCATTATTAATCTGAAAGACATGCTACTGAAGACACCAAAAAAGGCAGGAAACTTTGTTAGGAATTGCTATCTTGCAAATACTTGCACAACCTATTTAATCACTATTATAAGTACAATTTACCTATAAGACAGCATATAACTAGAATGAACTGGAAGCTATCTAGACGCTTATCATGATGCCTACTGTGTATGAGAGGCAAGCTGGCCAACAAACAGTCTCGGGAGTAGAAGCACTTGGGTACAACCTTGGCAATGTGAGTTTGATCCCCAGATCCCACAAGGTGTCAGGAGAAGACTCTTGAGAGTTGATACCTGACCTCCATAACACATGCATCTGCACGCATGCACGCAAATAAAAATGAAGAAAGAAAACAAACCTAAGAGGATACCATAAATATGTGCCAGCCGTCTACTGTGAGCCAGGTACTGTAAGGCTTTGAAGTTAAATAAATCATACATTTAAGCTGAATCTTAAAAAAATGTCATTTCTTGACAAATATTTCAAAAAAATCAAGTTATTTTACTACTCTGATCTGAAATTTGCCTCCTCTAGTAAATCCCATCTCTCTAGGTGTGTATGCTTAGCATAAATACTTCATATACCTATACTGTAGGTCTACTGAGCTTTCAAAAGCTTGTCAATCCATTCTAGCGATAAATTCCTAGGTCTCTTGTGATGGTATAAGAGATGTCTCAAGAATTCCAATCTCTACAGAGTAGCACATGAGTAGAAGCCTGTGATTCATGCTGTTTATTCTTCCTTGATTTCACTCAGAACTATGTCTCATGGACAAAAAAGTTAGCCTCTAGACTCCACATGCACAAGAGCACACATGCATATCTCTGCGTCTCTCTCTGAAACAGCAGAAACCGAAATTCAATACACGGAAGACTACTCACCTGGTGAAGCAGCATGAGGAGGCCTGTCATTTGGATATTTTTCTTGCATGGCCATTGGTTACCTGAGACAGCGGAAGAATGAAAGAGTAACCCGTCAAACTTTCCAGACGCTTTTTAAAAAAATCTGTGTAAACTGTAATTAATACAAAAAATAAACATTTAATTAAAAAATATCTCTAACTCAGTTCCCACTGGCTGGAACTAAACAACAACAAAAACACCTTGATATAAGAAGAAACAAGTTCAGTTTCCTCCTAACTCTATATGTTTCTGGCATCAGACTCTGCGTGTGTATGCATGTGTGGTGGGGGTATTCTAACTGGCCCACTTCCGATGCTACCTTAATTCCCAGCTTGTTTTACCCAAGCTTCTGATCAACTAGCTATAAACCAATAGTCCCATGACGCCCTCCTAGTTTGATTTATTTTGCTGGAACTCAAGGAATCTTTACATTTCCTAGTTTAGATCAGACGTGATGGTATATATCTGTAATTCCAGCACACAGAACCAGAGACAGGAGAATTACCACAAATTCAAGGCTAGCCCAGTTTACATAATGAATTCCAGGTCAACCAGAACCTGTTTCAAAGAATAAATAAATTACAGGCTTATTACAAAGATATTACAGCCAGCTGTGGTACTGCATAACTATAATCGTACATTTGGGAAGCTGAGGCAGAAGGATTACCACAAATCTGAGGCCATCCTGTGCTAAGGAATGAGAGTATCTCAAACTAAACAGAACAAAAACAGGAAAAAAGGATATTATAAAGGACACAGATAAAGAGATGCAGAGGGAAAAGGCAAATAAGAAGTTGTGTAGAGCTTCAAATAGCCCCGCTCCCAGGTTTGCTACTGATGAAAAAGCCAGAACCAATAAACCCATGTTATAAAGGATTTGCCAAAAAACTTGGTTGGGAAAAACCAAGTTACACAAAAGTAGAATTTAGCTAAAGAAGAACTGTCTCAAATATGACTGAAAGATTTAAATACCATACTAATCAGATTTATTAGGTACTATAAAAAGCTAAAATAATAATAATAGGGTTTTACTTCTAAAATAATTAGGAGCTTAGGGTTACTGGGGATATGTTTTTGTAATGATTTGTTCACCAAGACTGCCCATAAAGTTCTACTGCTGTATCAAAAGGAATAGAATTCTGACAGGCAGCCTGGCTAACAACCCCCCCACCCCACCCCACCCCCCAAAAAAACACCCTAAGAAAACTACCCAGGGCCTTTGAACAAACAAGTCAACTCATCAGCATATGAAAAGATACTTATCATTTTCAAGATTCTAAGGCTATTTTATTAGTATGTAACAAGCAAGAGAAGAAAATACCTATTTTACAATAACATATCATACAGTCAGGTATTCTCCCACTGAAGAATATTTTATGGCTGGAGAGACTGCTTAGCCAGCTAAGAATACCAGCTGCTGGAGAGTTGGCTCAGTGGTTAAGAACACTGAATATTCCAGAGGGCCCAGGTTCAATTCCCAGCACCCATGTGGCAGTTCACAACTGTCTGTAACTCAAGTTCCAAAGGACATGGTGCCCTCACAGGCTTATATGCAGGCAAAACACTAATGCACATGAAATATTTTTATTAAAAAACAGAAGGAGTTCCAGCTGTTCTTCCAAAGGACACAGGTTCAATTCCCAGCATTCCCTTGGTGGCTCACAACTACATGTCTGTAACTAGGAATCCAACACCCTCTCTCAGGAGGTGGAGGTACAGGGAGGCAGAGGCAGGTAGATTCTGTAAATTTGAGGCCAGCCTGGTTCTATACAGAGTTCCAGGACCACCAGAGCTACACAGAGAGAGACCTTGTTTCAAAAAAACAAAAGTAAAAAGAGTAAATTATGGGGGCATGGTGGCCCCATATAGTGCCAACCACTCAAGGGGCCAACATAGGAAAACTGCCAGATACTTCAAAAAGTTCAAGACCAACCTGGGAAATATATAGCAAGATCCACATCTCAAAAAACAAACAGAAGGGGCTTGAAAGATGGCTCAGTGGTTTAGACAGTGTACTATTCTTGCAGAGAACCTACATTCAGTTCTAAGCACCCATGTCAGGCAGATCACAACCCCCTTATATATCCAGCTCCAAGGGATCCAACACCCTCCTCTGGACTTCATGGGTACCTGCAGTCACATCTCACATACACATACCATGCATATAACTAATGTGTATGTGGTGTGTGTGTGTGCGCGTACATATATATAAAAGCTGGGTTGTAGTAGCACACGCCTTTGATCCCAGCACATGGGAAACAGAGGCAGGTTCATTTGAGAGTTCAGGCAAGCCTAGTCTACAGAGTAAATTCCAGGACAACCAGGGCTACAACAACAACAAAACTTGTCTCAAATCAGACAAATAAATATAGAGTAACATTTATTTACTGTATAGGTGCGCAATAGTGCACCTGTGGAAGTAGAGGACAAACTTGCAGAATCAGTTCTATACTTCTACCATGTGTATACTAAAAATCAAGCTCGGGTTGTTGGGCTTGGGACAAGGGCCTTTACATGGTAACCATCCTACCTATCCATGGAGGCCAGAGGTGGACGTCAGGTGTCGTCTACCACATTTTTTTGAAGCAGTGTCTCTTTACTAAACAGGAGTAGAGATTCAGCTGGACTGGATGGCCAGTGAGCTCCGGGTTTCTCTGTCTCCCAGCACCGCGTCGTCACAGGACCTGCCGAGCCCCTGGAGCTCAGCACCCAGTCTCTCCTGTCTCCACAGCCAGCTCCCCATGCTAAGAGTTCTTTTCTTATGACAGTCTCTGTCTCTTAAAGTACTCATACTTAAAAATTTAGGGGGCAGGGGCAAGAACACTTATGCCAGGTTGGCCTCAAACTCACTTCTGTAGCTAAAAATGACCTTGACCTTGTGATCCTCTTCCCGCAAGGGCAGGCTGTGAAGTCGCTCCCTCCTCCCACCTTTCCATGGATTCAAGATATAGAACTCAGGTTGCACTTTTACCCAATGAGCCGTCTCACCAGCCCTGCTAGTTTGTTTCCTGACAGAGGCTTGCTATGGTACATTCCTCCTTGGAACCCCTTAATAAATTTATATACTTAATCAGCTAAAAAAAAAAAAAAAAAACAAAAAACAAAAAACAAGTCTAGCTGTATAGTCCAAGTTGGCCTTGAACCTGCAGTAATATTCCTGTCTCTGGCTCCCCTACACCAAACAAAAAACTCAAAACAAAACAACAACAAAAAACCAAATAAATAAGCAAACTGTGTCAGGTAGAACACTCCCGTGAACCTAGTATTTGGGAGACATAGGTTAAGAATATTCTAGGCACTATGTGGTTATGGAATTTAAGACATATATCATTACACCTAACTGAGAATTCTTTTTTTGTTTTTTTAAAGATCATTTCAGGAGCTGCACTGTTTAGATTTGCAGATGCACTAATATGGTACACTCATATCAGCCCTAAGTACAGTTATCTGTTAAGTTTTTAATGCCATTGTTAGGAAAACAAAAATTGGGACAGGAATTCAGAATATAATTCTTAAAGGTAAAATTCAATTCTGAAAGAAAAAAAAAAAAAGGTGGTTATATGGTACTAATTAATGTACTTTGCTGACCTCTACAGTTCTTTCTTAGCAACAACAACCCAAGGGGCCATTAATTCATTGTGTGCAATAACATAATGTGACCATATTCTAAAACCACACTTCATAAAAGCATCAGTTTAGCACTCAGGAAGCAGAAACAAGAAGACTAAAGTCCCTGGTTAGTCTGAGCTCTTGTTTTAAGAGACTTTTCTCTAACAGTGGGTACTAGCTGTGCTTTCAGGGGACCTGGGTTGGTTCCCAGCACCCATATAGTACCTCAAAACAACCAGCTTTAATTGCAGTTCTGGGAGACTTGATATCCTCTTCTAGGCTCTTTATGCACTGCATGCACATGGTGCACAGATATACATGCAGGCAAAACAACATCATATACATAAAATAAAAACCCAAAACTCCCAAGAATCAACATCAACAAAATCTTCAACTTACGACTAGTTACCTGATACCAATGTATGGCTAGCCATTCAACTGATGGCCAGTGAGTTAATGATACAGGATAATCACCCACCTCGTGGTAATGTTTCTGGTCAATACCTAACCTACCTTTTCATTGGGCCTCTTCTTTTGTCTGTTACTGTTGTGGACATTTTGGTTTATGATACATAAATATGTTTTTGTTATAATTCTAAGTTGGGGATTTTAGTTTGTCCACACCTATTAAGTATCTTATGCGGAGTATCTTTGTCAGCTGGAACCAGTTGAATTCTGAGGACTTAGAGGGGTATAAATGTCAGCCCAGAGGAAAATGGTGCAGCTACTTGGAAGAGGACTGCTTGCTGCTGGTTTGCCCTGCTGCTGCGTTTGCTGTTTGCTGGTTACCTGGATTTCTGGATTTCCTGACAACTGATACTGGTATTGTCCCCAAAAGAATCCCATGACCCTACCCAGCAGTAAGTAGCAAAGAAAAGTCTGTCCCGGTCCCCACTAACCTTGCTCTTTACTCAGTATTGGGAGGGGGGAGTTGGAAGGGAAGTAGAAGCTCTTTAAGAACCATAAATAAAGTAGGTTTGTTAAAAATTCTGAGCATATTCTTTTTTTTTGACAAATGGTCTTGCTATGTAGTAGTTCAGGCTCACTTTGAACTTTTGAAACTCTTCTTTCTTTCTTTTCTAATTTTTCTGTTTTTAGTTTTTTTGAGACAGGGTTTCTCTGGGTAGCACTGGTTGTGGTTGTCCTGGACTTGCTTTGTAGACTAGGCTGGCCTCAATCTCAGATTCTCTGCCTGCCTCTGCTTCCTACCCAGCTTGACTTTGAACTTTTAATAGTTTTTCTCTGTTCCCCATATCCAGTACTAGGAACAAAATACCAGATCCCTTTTGTTCTTCTTTAAAGAAAAAAAAAAAAAGAAAGTGCCTGGAATGTCACTATGTACATCTAGTCCCATCACTGGGAAGCCAAGGCACTACTATTGCGAGTTAAAACCAGTCCAGGCTACGTAGTGAGACCCATTCATATAAAATAAAATAAAAACAGAAAGAATAACCAAACAGTAGCCGTAGCAGATTCTGAGACATTTTCAAGTTCAAAAGAACAGAGTGACAAAAGGAGAACTTGAGTTGCCTGTACGACTGAGCCTTTATATTTAGGAACCCAGTGGTCCTTTTGTAGAATGGTCTCCTGTATCCATTTACAACTAATTCCAGGAATGCTTCAGACAGCAAAAATCACAGATGTTCACACTCCTTATGTGGAATGGTACAACACTTGCATATAACATCTGTACATATTTACCTGTACATTTTAAACCATCATTTAGAGACTGGATAATAGTCTACTCTTAACTATTGAGAAAGCTAAGGCACAAAGAATCACTTGAGGTCAGAACTTTAAGGCCAGCCTGGGCAAACTAGCAAGACTCCATCATAAACACAACAACAAAAACTAGGCTGAGTATAGTGATACACACTTGTGATCCCAGCACTTGGAAGGTAAAGGTGGGAGAATCAAGGAGTCCAAGGCCAGGGCTGGGCTACTGAGAACCCTGTCCAGAAAAACCAAAGCATCATATCCAGGGGACTCACCATGCCTACTGTATGTATTTGCTTTACTGTGTTGCTTGGGGAATAATGATGACAAAAAGTCAGGTACCTATTCAGTATAGATACAGTTCTTCTGTTCACAGTGCATTTTCAGTCAATGATTGATTCACTATGCAGATATAGAACACCAATAGTAAATTCAAAGAAATGCATATATTTATTCAAAAACTTGTCTGTGAATGACTGTAACAGCATTATTTACAAAAGTAAATAATTGCATATCAAAAACTATAAGCAAACCCAAGCCCATCAAATAGGTATGATGGAGAAATGTGGTATAACTGTAAAATGGTATCATTTGGGCAACAAAAAGAACTGAGCTAGAGAGCTTATAATGAAGCAATAATGAAGATCTGTGTTCAAATCCTCAGAAGCCTGCCGAAGCTGCTTCAAACCTGTAATCCCAGTGCTAAGGAAGCTCTGACGTGAGGACCCCAGGGGCTTGCTGGCCAGGCAGTCTAGCCAAACCAGAGAGCTAGAGCTCCTGGAGAAGGAGAGGAAAGATTGGAGGAGTCAGAGGGGTCAGAGACACTACAAGAACACAGCCGACATAATCCACTGGGATTCGTGAAGGCTCAGAGAGGTCAGGGAGCCTGTAGGGGTCTGATCTGGGTTCTACGCATGTAAGTTATGACTGAGTACTTGGTACTTCTGTTGGATTCCTAACAGCGGGCCCGGGGGCTTCCTCTGACTCTTTTTGCCTGTTTGTGGGGCCCTATTCCTTCTACTGGTTGCCTTGTCCAGTCTTGATGTGATGGCATGTGCCTGGTCTTATTGTAGCTTATGTCATGTGTGGTTGATGTCCCCGGGGGGCCTGCTCCTGTCTGAGGGGAGGTGGTGGATCTGAGGTAGAGAGAAGGTGGGGGAGGAAGAGACTCTGGGAAGGGGAGGAAGGAAAAACTGTAATCAGGAAGTAATATATGAGAGAAGAATAAAAATCTTTTAAAAAGCTAGAGTGATGGAGGAAGATAGCCATCATCAACCTTTAACCTCCATGTACACGCATCCATGCACCCACTTCTATACATGCACACATATGCACATGTATGCAGACAAACATGTACATGTGAATCTACATCCCACACATACACAAAAGGAAATGAGGGGATTAGGATAATACAGTGCTTGCTGTGCAAGCATGAAGACCCGTGTTCCGTTCCTAGCACCTACATAAGAAGCTAGGCATGGCAGCACATGCCTATAATCCCAGCACGGGAAAGGCAGAGATAGAAGGATCTGTTTCTTACTGGCCAGCTACCCAAGCTTCATCAGTGAGCCTCACATCCCACTGAAAGCCTGTCTCAACAAGTGGATGACTCTTGAGAACACCACCCAAGGCTGACCAATGGCCCCTATATGTATCTGCACAAATGTGCACCTAAACATTATGATAAATGAAGATAAATGCTGACAGCCACATATTGCATGGTCCCAGTCATATGAAATGTCTACAATAGCTAACGTCACAGAAATAGGAGCTAAGTAGGCAGGCGATAGAGAGTAACTGCTTATACGCATAATCTTTCTTTTCAGGATGATCAAAGTATTTAGGGTTTAGATGCTACAGTTGAACAACCTTGGGACATCTTAAAAACCAATGGATTTATGTATGTAATCACATTCCTCTCAAAAACTACAATGTCTACATTGTCAGAAACATGATCCAAAGCAGTGGTTTTCAACCTTCCTAATCCTTTAATACAGTTCCTCATGTTGTGCTGACCTCCAACCATAAAACAATTTTTGTTGCTACTTCATAACTGTGAGCTTGCTGTTATGAATCATAATAAATATCTGAAATGCAGGATATCTGATATTTGAACCCTGTGAAAAGAGTCATTAGGCCCCCACAAAGGGGTTGCAACCCACAGGTTTCAACAGGCAGGCAAGAGGCTGATTACAGGCATGCAGAACAACTATGTCTGGCTTTGCTTTTTTTTTTCCTCGAACCCTGTGTAGCCCCAGTAGGCCGTGAACTCACTAGTTCACAAATTCTGGGACTAGAGGATCATGTTACGTTGTTATTGTTTTTTAGAATAAACCATAGGGCTGGAGAAATAGTTCAGCCATTAAGAGCACTGACTGCTCTTCCAGAGGACCTGGGTTCAATTCCTAGTGCTCACATGGCAGCTCATAACTGTCTGTAACTCTGGCTCCAGGACTTCTAACACACATACACACACAGGCAAAACATCAATGAACATTAAAAAAGAAAAAGAGAGAGTGGCGGTATAAGAAGCCCTAAATTTACTGAGTAGGTACTATTTGCCTGGCTTTGCAAGTTAGAAATGTATGGTGTTGCCAGACAGTGATGACATGCACCTTTAATTCCAGCAATCAGGAGGCAGAGGCAGGCACAGATGGATCTCTGTGAGTTCGAGGTCAGCCTGGTCTACAGAGTTAAGTTCAGATCAGCCAAGTCTACATAGTGAGTTCCAGGACAGCCAAACCTATACACAGAGAAAGGTTTGGGGAGAGTATCAAGTGAAAGAAAAACTACTGGTCATGTGAAAGCCTGCAACCTCAACACTATGGAGGCTGAGGCAAACTTAACGTGATTCCAAGATAGCCTGGGCCGGGTATCGTGGAGCACATATTTAATTACGGCAAGGGAAACAAAGGCAGGAGGATCTCTGTGAGTTCAGAGCCACCCTGGTCTACACGGTGAGACCCTGTCTCAAAAAAAAAAAAATCCCAAACAAGAACAACAAAAGCCCAGCCTGGGGCTGCACGGACAGAAAATTCCAGGCCAGCCTGGACTACACGGCGAGACCTAAAAGAAGACAGACGAGGGAGGACGGGAGGACGGGAGGGCAGGGGACGCAGACCCGCAGCAGAGAGCCTGCCTCGCTTATTTAAGGCTCAGTCCTTCCACTGCAGCCAACGCACACGGCCTGACCTCCCCGACGGCTCAAGCCCAGCGCCCCAATCCTCCGCACGGCGGACTTTGAACACGCTACGTTTTCCGATCACCCCGAGGCCGGGTCCCCTAACTTCGACACCACTGACCTTTGGCCTCGGCGGGTTTCGGGTGGGGTGGGGGTGGGTCCGAGAGCATCGCTAGCTTCTCCGCGCCGGGAGGCGCCGTCCCGCCCCCGGCCGCCGACGAGGGACAACTCGCCCCGGGTCCTCCCGCGGGCTCGGCGGGGCGGGGCGGGGGCGCCGGGGACCCCGGCGGGCGTGAGGGGGCCGTAACCCGGGAGACCGAGCCGGTGAGAGGACGGGGCCGGCCGCTCGGCTCGGCCCGCCCGCGCATGCGCCCCGCCCGCCCGGGGTCTCCGCCTTCCCTCCCTCCCCCCACCCCAGCCCGGCCCCGACGAAGCTGGGCGCCCGGCTCCCCCGGGGCTGCGGGGCGGGGAACGGGGGCCGCCGCCCCGGCGGGGAGCCGCCGAGAAGAACTTACTCGGGCCTGGAGGCGGGCGGCGAATCCGCTCACCCTGGGATGCTGACGGCGCCCACCACGTCCGCACGAGCGGCGAATCCGCTCCTCAGGCCGCCCAACGGCCGTTACACGCCCGTCCAGCCGCACGCCTCGGAGCGCGCGCCGCCCGGCCCCGCCTCTTTCTCCCCGCCTCCAGCCAATAGCAAGTCGGGACCACGTGGCTGCCCCGCCTCTTTCTGCTTACCTTCGACCAATGGGGACTCAGGCCGCCCTGCCGTCCCGCCCCTGCACGGTGCCCTCGGTCGTGGGCGGGTGGATCACCGCGCAGGAGGCGCCGGGCCCGTGCGTCGCTCTGCGCATGCCCAGCGGCTGCTCCCAGCCGCCTCCGCGCTCCTTCCTTACCCGCTCTCGCCTCGAGGTGGCGCTGTGTCGCGGCTCGCAGGGGCGGAGGCCGGGCCTTAGCGAACCCGGGCCAAGCGGCTTCCACTCGCTCCCTCCGGAACCAGAGGGGGTAAATTGCGCAGTAGCCTGCCTGGGTCGCTGCCCATTCAGGGGTCACGATACACGAAGACACACACACGTAAATAGTAATATGGTGGCGCAAGCCCGTGATCCCAGCGCTCGGGGAGGCAGAGGCGGGCCGATCTCTGTAAGTTCGAGGCCAGCCTGGTCTACAACGTGAGCGCGTCCAGGACAGCCAGGGCTACACTGAGAAATCCTGTCTCGAAAAACCAAGAGAGAATAAGATTTAAAACATTTAAGGATAACAAATTGCCAGTAACAGATGAATTTAGAGAAAACTCTAAAAATTAGAACCAGGAGGCTGTATTAATAGGAGCTAATAAAGTCTGGATGCCTAAAAAATATATATATATATGAACTAATTGGAAGAAAGTGAGTGTTCTCTGCTGACGGCGGTTAGCCCGGAACTTGCTTTACAGCCAAGGTTAACTTTGAACCAATCCGAGAGCTGATATCATAAGTGTGACCAGAGACACCTGGCTCAGTGTCCCCTGAAGTTGAAAAGTAACTCCATCCTGTGATTCATTGTCGTGTGAAAATGAGTCCTCGTATTTCATCAGTGTTTAGGCTCTCATTTCAAAGAAGGTTCATGACTTCTGGGCGGGTGAAATGGCTCAGCAGTTGAGAGCACCGGCTGCTCTTCCAGACGACCGGGGTTCAATTCCCAGCACCCACATGGCAGCTCGCAACCATCTGTAACTCTAGTTCCAGGGGATCCAACCCTTTCACAAAGACACACGTGTAGGCTAAACAGCAATGCACATGAAGTATAAGTAAATTATTAAAAGTCGTAACTGTTAGGTATGCATAAATCTTCCGTTTCTTTGTTTGCTTGCCTACTCATGTAAACCAAACTAGTATCAAACTCATTTCGTAATTTAGGCAAACTTTGAACCCCTGATCTTCCTGTTCCTACCTTCCAAATTCTGTGGTTACTTTATGATTAATATTATTTGTTTATTTATTTAGTTTTGGTTTTCAAGACAGGCTTTCTTTGTGTAGTCTTGGCTGTCCTGATACTTGCTCTGTAGAATAGGCTGGTCTTGAACTCACAGAGATCCACCTGTCCCTGCCTCCTGAGTACTGAGATTAAAGGCATGCGCCACCACAGACCAGCTTACTTTATTCTTTTTAAAAGTCTTGCTGCATATTTAATAAAATATATAAATGAAAGTATACGAATTAGCATGATTAAAACTAAAAAGACTAGATTTGGGGCTGGAGAGGTGGTTCAGTGGTTAAGAGCACTTGCTGCCCTTACAGAGGACTGAGGTTTAGTTCAAGCACCCACATAGTAGCTCCCAACTGACTGTAACTCCAGGTCCAGGGGTTCCAGTGCCCTCTTTTGGCCTCTGCAAGCACCAAGCGAACAAGTAGTGGGTTTACATTCCTTCAGGCAAAAACTCTCACACACAGCCGAGCATGGCAGCACATACCACTAATCCCAGCACTCTGGAGTCAGAGGCAGATGGATCTCTGTGAGTTTGAGGCCAGCTTTGTCTACATAGCAAATCCCAGAGCAGCCAGGGCTACATCAGGAGACCCTATGAAGAACAAAGAACATCCACGCATACGCTCTTTTTTTTTTCCATTGGTATATAAGTTTATTTCCGGATCTTTGATGCATACGCTCTTTTTAATGATAGTCTTGGTTAAACATAATTTTCTTATTTAACCAAAGAGAACGGGAAAGGTCGAACGCAGGGGTGAAGTCTGCAGTCTCAGCACTCAGAGCTGAGACAGCAGCATAGCAAGTTCAAGTCCAGCCTGATCCACACCATGAACTTCTGTTTCAAAACAGCCTGAAAGGAATGTCAAGACAGCTCATGGAGGAAAGCACTACTCTGCAAGCCTGGCAGCTTATTCCATGCCTGGGAACCTCACAAAGGACTTCACAGATCTGTCCTCTGACCTCTGTATGCTGTCTGTCTTAGTTAGGGTTTCATTGCTGTGCAGAGACACCATGAGAAGGAAAACATTTAATTGGGACTGGCTTACAGTTTCAGAGGTTTGGTCCATTATCATGGTGAGAAGCATGATGGTGTGCAGGCAGACACATGCTGGAGGAGGAGCTGAGAGGTCTATGTCTTGATCCTCTGTGTGTCACACTGGGGCATATCTTAAACATAGCAGACCTCAAAGCCCACCTCCACAGTGACACACTTCCTTCAACAAGGCCACACCTACTCCAACAGGTCACACCTCCTAATAGTACCCCTCCCTGTGGGCAAAGCTTTCTATGGGGGCCCTTCCTATATTCAAGTCACTACATAGTCCTATGGCAAATATGTCCATGAGCATACATTATGCACACATATACTTATTCTCTAAATAAATAAAAAAGACTGCTGAATTTAATTTTTAAAATAATTTTAAAGATTTATTTATTATTTATACAGCATTCTACCTGCACACCAGAAAAGGGCAGCAGATCTCACTACAGTTAGTTCTGAGCCACCATGTGATTGCTGGGAATTGAATTCAGGACCTTTGGAAGAACAGCCAGTGCTTTTAACCTCTGAGCCATCTCTCCAGCCCCTTTAACTTGATTTTTAATTAATTATTTTTATCTTATGTGCATAGATGTTTTGTCTGTATGTATGTCTGTAAGCCTTGAGCATGCAATGCCCAGAGAGGCCAGAAGAGGGTATCAGATCTCCTGGACTTACAGACTTGTGAGCTGCCTTATGGTTGCTGGGAATCCATCCTGGGTCTTCTGCAAGAGCAACAACTTTTCTTAATTGTTAAAATGTCTCTCCAGGCACCCACCCCTCGTTTTGTTTTGTTTGTTTGTTTGTTTTTGTTTTTGTTTTTTGAGATAATATCTTAGAACCCACTGTGTAAACCAGTCTGCTCCCTAACTCCTAGAGCTCTGCCTACCTGTGCCTCTCAAGTACTGGGATTAAAGGTGTTGCTCCATCATACCCAGGTCCCTGAACTGAATTTCTATTCTGCTTTTTACTGTTGTACAGCTACTTCCTCCGACTAAAACACTCCTTCCTGGAGGGAATGGGAAGGCTCCTGAGACCGGAAAGCTATGAAAAATATCAAGGTTCAGGATGCCGAAGGCACCTCCAATATTCACAGAGCCCTCCCGAGATTATGTGAGCGGCAAATAACTGCTGGTGAAGAGGGTTTGGGGCAGGGAGCTCCAGGGCTGTAGCCTTTGAGGCTTCACCTATGTAGGGGAGGGACTCTTGCTGGTGCTTTGAGTCCTCCAAGCTCTGGAAGCAAACCTTCACCTACGCATCTGTGGCTAACCCCAATAAACTTTTTTATCACCCCAATAAACTTGTTGGTTCCCAAACTAGACTTGAGTAACATCCTTTTTTTTTTTTTTTTTTTTAATCGTCTTCTGTACTTCTTGAGTTTGCTGTTTGCCAGGGGCTACCAAACACACCATGTAGCTGAGGATAACCTTGAACTCCTGTCCTTCCTGACTCCAGCTTTACCTCTCAAGTGCTGAGATTACAGACAGGCACCACCGTACGTAGCTCCCATTGCTGTTTGTTGTTGCTCTTGTTTGTTTGAAGTATTTTGAGGTTTTTGAGTTTATTGCTGTTTGGGGAATCAAACTCAACACCTTGAGTATGCTATGCAAGGGCTCTGCCACCAGGCGACGCCTTCACCCATTCCTTGTGGTATTTTGCTTATATGTTTGTTTGTTTGAGACAGGGTCTTGATATATAACCCAGGTTGGCCTCAAACATAGAATAATCCTCCAGCCTCGGTCTCTGGCTGCTGGGGTTACAGGTGCGCCTGTCTTTGCATGCCTTGCCTGCTAACATGTAAAATCTGTCCTGCTTCCTGGTCCACAGTCCACTTCCAGCACTCACCTCTCCCCCCCCGCCTCGCCTTAATTGTCTAAGATTACCTTGTGAACCGTTGAGCCCTCAGGTATAAATGGTCCCGGGTATGTAACAGATTCTGGTTTGGGATGAATTAATCATGGCAGCTCAAACGTTGCTATATCCACCCTCAACTAGGAAAGGGGGGCTCAAGAGGCCAGGAATGACCAAGGGATAGGACGAAAAGGGTGGGCAACGTTATATAAATGCATTTAACTTTCATCCAGGAACAGGACAGTTTTGACTATTTTGCAGGAGATTTAAAAAGAGAGAGAGAGAGAGAGAGAGAGAAAGTAGGGTCAACTGACTGATCAAGGAAGGCCCAAGGACTTCCTGAGAATGATTCCCATGTTGAAGTGGGGATCATCCGGTCAAACTCTTTTTGTTTTGTTTTGTTTTTATAAGACAGAGTTTCTCTGTGTAGCCTTGGCTGTCCTGGACTCCTTTTGTAGACTAGGCTGGCCTCAAAAATCACATCAACCATCCTGCCTCTGCCTCCCTGAATGATGGGATCAAAGGCATGCGCTACCACATGGGCCCAAACACTTTCTATTTGCATGTGTGGAGATGAAGTCCCATAGAGAATAAAATGATTTCATACACACACACACACACACACACACACACCGCTGTCCCATCTCTAATCCTTCAGTCAATCGACCTGGAGCACTGAATCATCGTCCTGGTCAGGTTATACAGACAGACATCAGAAACAGAGAATTCCTTGAGTTTATTGACCATAAATTCTCTGCTTTCCCCACCATCATATTGAGCACTCTAATCACACAGCCTCCCCCAAGAGTTCCAGAGACAGGAAAAGATGGCATCATGAGCAAGCACAGGCCATTGAACAGCAACCCCATTCCTCACAAGGTTGGGCCATAACCATCAGTCCATGCCCAGCATCTCTGGTACCCAATGGAGGCCACCCCACCTGCCTCTACTCAAATCTTCCTCCACCCCCACCCTCGTCTCTGCATGTAAACTAAGACACTAAGCTCTAAGATCGGAGTTGGGAGGCTGGGCCAGGCTTTATTCCAGCATCCAGCCAATCAGGATCAGGAGAAAGATGGACATCCAGGCTCCTGGGGGGGGGAGAAAGAAATGATTACAAATAGTATGAAAGGGGCTGGGACGATGGCCCGGCACATGCTGCTCTTGTAGAAGACCTCTGCCTGGTTCTCAGCACCCACGTGGGACAGGACACGACAGTCAATGACCTGGGTTCCAGGGTGATCCAACACCTCTGGCCTCCATCGGCGCCAGCCCTCACGTGTGCAGAGTAACACACACACAGTTTAAAATAAAATACATCTTTTAAAAATGGGACTGGAGGAGCTTTCAGAGTCTGGGAGAGTTCTTCTTTTTGTTACATTTATTTGTTTTCCTTATGTCTGCTCCTCATGATGTACGTGTGGAGGTCAGAGGACAACTTTCCCGGGTTTTCTCCTACCACATACGGGTCCCAGGGCTAGACCTCACATGACAGGAAGCATCCAACTTGCTCTGTAGCCAAAGAGAGCTTTGAACACCTAATTCTCCTGCCCGCACCTCCTAAATGCTGGGATTGCAGGGTAAGCAGCCACACCTGGCTTTTATGCTGAGCAGGGTCTCGCTAACTCGCACAGGCTGGCTCTAACCTCTGGGCTCAGGCTTGCTCCGCTGTGCCTGGTGCATTTTATGCCATCAGCCCTTATTCTCAGTCATTTCCAGGTAGTCCTAGATTTTTGAGGCAGGATAAGGCAACAACCCCAGCTTAACTCAGCCACATACTGCTGCAGCTGTGATGTGGAGAGGTTAATTGACATCCTGACGGCACAGCTCTGAGAAGAAACAGCATCCAAGATCATCAGCAGCCAAGACCTGGTGTGAGCCCCAGAGAACTGGTGTAAAATCAGAACTTCCTTCACTGCAGCAATCCCTTATACCAACCTGTTGGGCTCCAGCTGCTGGAGGCTCTGGACTCTGCAAGCGCACAGAAACAGAGACTGAGTTCAAAATGCCCCTGGCACAGGGCATGGCCAGGACCCACCCAGGACTGGACCAAGGAGGACGGCTTTTTTTTTTTTTTGAAAGCTGGGACTCAGAAGGGGGAGAAGATGCCATCGGGTTTACTAGAGGCATGGCATATCCCAAAGAGGGTAAAAGAACCCTAATGGAATTGAAAGACGAAAGAGTGTTCCAGGCCAAGAATAATGGCCAGAGGGAAGTTGGCATGAAAGAGCCTGAGAAGAGTGGGCTGATGTGATGGGAAAGGAGATAGAGAGCCTCGAGGGACTGGAGAGATGGCTCAGTGGTTAAGAGTGCTGAATGCTCTTTCAGAGGACCCATGATCGATTCCCAGCACCCACGCAGTGGCTCACAACTATCTGTGACCCCAATTCCGGGGGACTGGGTGGCCTTTTTTGGTCTATCCATGTACCGCTTATTCGGAGAGGCCCGAACACGATCCACTTGCCACTGGAGGGCTCCAGATGGCTCCCGGCTCGAGCGTCCCAGGGCGAACTTCTCCTCAGGGGATTCTTCCCACTACACGACTGCGGACAACAAGACCAGCTCAGAGGTCCCCCGGGAGCTCTGAGGCTCGATCTCCACTACCCCACGGTCCCAGTAAGTTCACCCATTTCCGTCTACACGACGTAGGACCTCAAAGGCTCAGCTTTAGCTCTTCCCGCAAGCCCAGACCCTGGAGAGCGAGGCCAGCACGCAATCACACGCACAACTGCCAACCCTCACTTCAGTCCCAGATGCAGTGTCGGCCTTCAGGAACCCCACTCACCGGTTGGCATGGGCGACCCGCTTGCTTGTCACAGAGGGTCACTTGGGCATGGAGGTAGAGCGTGTCGCTATTCAAGAATCGTGAGAGAGTAAAGGCCAGCGTCACATATATGGAGGCCCCGTTGGTCAAGTCCCGAAGCATCCGGCCCCGGACTGGGCAGCTGCAGGGAGAAGGCCTAGGTGTCCATCTTTGGCACCTAGGCTTGGGACCGAGGTGTGGACACACAGAGTTTGACTTCTGCCACTTTGACTTGTCCTGTGTGGTAGTGGGTGTTGGGCCTCCTGCTTGAGAAGTAACTTTACATGGATTTATTTAATTTCAGCCCCACATCAATATTCTGAGGAAGACCGCACTTTTGACTGCTCCCAATTTTTAAAGGCTTATTTATTTTATTTTATCGTGTTTGCCTGTAGTGTGTCACAGTGCCCACGGAGGTCAGAGGAGGGTGTCCCATCACCTAGAACTGGAGTTACAGATGATTGTGGGCAACCGCATGGGAGCTGAGAAGCCAGGGCCTGTGCACAAACAGTAAAAGCTTTTAACTGCCAAGCCGTCTCTCCAGCCCCATGCCCTGCCCTTTATTTATTTTTTTTAATTTATTTTTAGTTTGTCAAGACAGGGTTTCTCTCTGTAGTCTTGGCTGTCCTGGACTGGCTTTGTAGGCCAGGTTGGCCTTGAACTCACAGAGATCTGCCTCCTCTGTGTGCCACAGTGCCTGGCTTGCCCTTTCTTTCTTTTAAAGATGTATTTATTATTTACACTGTATTCTGCCTGCATGTATGTCTGCATGCCAGAAGAGGGCACCAGATCTCATTATAGCAACTTGTGGATGCTGAGAATTGAACTCAGGACCTCTGGAAGAGCAACCAGTGCTCTTAACCTCCTAGTTAGCTCTTCAGCCCTTGCCCTTTCTTTTTAAACAAGGAGGAAACTGTGGTCTGGAGAAGTAGGTCTTCCAGGTGGGGCCAGAGTGCCATTCTAGCAGGCTGCTGGCCCTAGGTAGGAACCCCAGAAACCTTGAGAATAAAGGAAAACCTAACTATATGCTATACAATTAGCAGTGTGTTTGGGGACCATGCTGAGCAAATGAGCATAAGCAACCCTCTATCAGACTCTCAGCCCTCTGCTAGCTCATTTGTGCGGTGGAGGACATATTCCTTTGTAGGGTTTTTTTTTTTTTTTTTTTTTTTTTTTTTGTGGGCTGTAAACCGCTGCAGAATCTACTATGTTTCTGTGAAGACTACTGTCAATAGTAATAAAATGTGACATGAAAGTAAGAATATCCATTCTCTCTCTAATTCTGAGTCCTGATCTCGTGTAATGCAGGCTGGCCTGGAATTCACTATGTAGCTGAAGCCCCCTGCCTCCGCCTTCTGAGAACTTACCACCGTGCCCAGCTTTTTACTTTACTTAATAATTATTTTCTAAAATAGGGTCTTGCTGTCTTACTTGGCTATCCTGGTATTCTAGATCATCTCCCTGCCTCAGCCTCCCAAACGCTTGGATTTGGGGCATGGGCCACCACACCCAGCTAAGAGACCCAGCTCTAACCCTAGGTGCTCAATGCTTAGCAAAGTCAGCGACCCACCACGCACTTCAACTGAGCCTTAGTTTCTCCTGTGTAAGACGGGAATCAAAATATTGCTACGCTGTAGTGTCTAAGATTTAAATGAACTTTTAGAGCCGGCGGCGGCGCACCTTTAATCCCAGCTCTCGGGAAGGCAGAAGTGGGCAGATCTTTGTGAGTTCTAGGCCTGCCTGGTCTACAGTGCTAGTTCCAGGACATCCAAGGCTACACAGAGAAACCCTGTCTAAAAAATACAGATAGATAGATAGATAGATAGATAGATAGATAGATAGATAGATAGATAGATAGATAATTAACTAATATATGCAAAGTGACTCAAACCATGCCTGGCACAGGATAAATACCATGTTGTTAATGGCTGTTGTTAGCTATTACATGTAATATAATATACAATATGCAACGTAGCTTATGACACTCTGAAATGTTAGTGTTCCTTTTTATCTCATCACTGTAGACCCTCAGTAACTGTTTGGGGGAAAGGATAGAAGAAATGAATGTCATCTATTGGAGGTACGATCTTGAGCGAGTTTTAATTTCCCCAAGCCTCAGTTTACTCATCTGTAAAATGAGGCTGAATGCCAGGGATACCGAAAAGAAGGACAGGGTCTGTGCTCATAGGAACAAAAGCGCCTGCACAAACCACAGTCCAAAAGCTGGGGCCTGATCCAGCCTTACCTGTCCTTCACAAAATGATGGGTGGCCTCAGCCTCTGTGTTGGATTGGTTGGTACTGGCAAAGACCTCGTTAGCCACCAGGGCAAATTGGCCAGGATCACTGTTGGCACACTTGAGGACCACATAGAGAGGCATGCCGACAGGAGCTGTACTGTTCTTGAGCGGAGTGGAGAGTTCAGGGTCTGTGAAGATGCTCAGGGTGAAGGCAATCTCCCCAGTACTTGGAACGTGGTTGGTGCTGTATCCAGAGAGGAACGAGAGTGAGCCCCTCAACCATGAAACCTCAGAGGGAAGAAGGACTTATTCACCTGCTGATTTACTTCCCGAAGTCACTGAGTAATGGCAGCCTATGAAGACAGACTGGGAAGGGAGTAGGTAAAGTTCTCACTGTGAGGCACATGGACCGGGCCCCATGGCCTGTGTTACAAAGCCCAGGCATGCCAGGCGATTGTGGCACATGCCTTTAATCCTAGGATTTGGGAGGCAGGCAGATCTCTGTGAGTTCAAGGCCAGCCTGGCCTACAGAGAGAGTACGAGTACGCTTACTGCTGGAAGAGGTAAGACCCATAGGGCTTGCTGGCTAGCCCTGTCTGCTGAGTTTGAGGCCAATGGGAGATCCTGCCTCAAAGAACAAGGGAGTGCGTCATCCATGACGGAATGGGACTTTATGATGAGGTGGCTGTTTGGGGGGGTCACCTGTGCTCTTTCTCAGAATAAAGTCTTTTGTTTGAACTCCTGGAAAAGAGAAGAGCTTAAGTTTTGGAGAACACTTAACAGTACCCACCGAAATCAGGAAAAGCTCTTGTTCTCTGCACCCTGGGACAGGGATCAAGGAGAGGAAAGGATAAATTTGTTCTGAGACTAGGGACTGAACACGTACTCTCACGGCCTATTATAGACCATACTGGGTCTGCTGCCACAGGCCGTGTGCAGAACAGCTTGCACAGTGAGGCAAGTCTGACAGAGCCTTCTTTAGGTTCAGACCCACTCAAGTCTGGTGGCTTGGGAAGCAGGTTAGAATCTATTGCCCCGAGAATCTATTTCCATACACACTCTTACTGTCAATATAAATCCATAAAAATTTGAAATTAAATAAGCGAATAGGGACTGGAGAGATGGTTCTGATGTTAGGAGCACTATCTGTTCTCCCAGAAGACCCACACTTGATTCCCAGCACCCACATGGCAACTTGCAGTAGCCTGCAATTCCTGTTCTGGGGGATCCATCGCCCTTTTCTGTCCTCCATGGCCATCAGGCACATACTTGGTGCACATACATGCACACGGGGAGAACACTGATACACATGAAATAAAAATGATCCAAAATCAAATTTAAAAATAAACAAATAACCTGTATCCTGTTGCTCTTTTAATTCCAGCACACAGAAGGCAGAGGCAGGTGGATGTCTATGAGTTCAAGGGCAGCCTGATCTACAGAGTTCCAGGACAGCCAAGGCTACACAGAGAAACCCTATTTCAGAAACAAAACAAAACAAAACAAAACAAACAACAACAACAGAAAACAAAGCCGGGTGCAATGGTGCATGCCTGTCATCCCAGCACTCGGGGAGGCAGAGGCTGGAGGATCTAAGTGAGTTAAAGGCCAGCCTGATCTACAGAGCCGAGTCTAGGACAGCCAGGGCTACACAGAGAAACCGTGTCTCGAAAGAAAAAAAAATAACGACCAACAAAACAAAAGAGATAAACAAGTAAACAAATGAGTAAGGAATGTCAGAGGGTGTCCTCCAGTCTACATCCACATCCACATGCACACACGTGTACGTGGACTGGCACACATCGCACAAGAAGAAAGGGAAAAGAAAAAGATAGGTCAGCAAAATGGCCCAGTGGGTAAAGGCTCTTGCTGCCATGCCTGATAATCTGAGGAAATAGAGAACAGACTCATGCATGTCACAACACACACACACACACACACACACACACACACACTCACAGGACAAAGAAATCTAAATGAAGCAAAAGAGGACCACCTGAAATGATGAAGCTCCACATTATAAGTTCTCAGACCTTGGCAGCTATCCAACTCCACCATAAATTACATACATAACCCATAATGCATCTCTTCCCAGAGGCAGTCTCCCTCCTTGTAACAGGTGTTTACATGTGGTACGTGAGCATGAGGACCAGTTTCCCCTGGACACTGCATCTTTGGCCTAGATGAGAGGTAGCAACGGGAGTAACCCAGGACCTAGCTGCAGAGAGAGCTGAGTGGGCAGAACTCACAGAATGGAGACCTCCTGGCTGGAGACAGGCTTGCTGGTGTTCACCACCAGCGGGTACACGCAGCTTAGGTGTAGCATTTTGAAGCTGGTGTTGGTGCCAGGGAGAGCCTGTTGAAGGTGCACATCCAAAGAGTGCAGGGCATGGCTGGCGTTGGTCTAGAAAAGACAGGTAGGTGGGCAGCCATTACCCACAAGTCCCTGGGGTAAACGCCTTCTCCCATCCTCTTTGACTACATGATGTTTATTTGAATAAAATCAGTAGCTGAACTCTTTGAACCTGGTAATGTGCCTTGAACTTAGTTCTCTGTTATCAGCACCCTCCCCTTTTGGGGGGCATTTCAAGATAGGGTTACTCTCTGTAGCCTTGGCTGTCCTGGACTTGCTCTGTAGACCAGGCTGGCCTTGAACTCACAGAGATCTGTCTGCCTCTCCCTCCCTGAGTGCTGGAATTACAGGTGTGCGCCACTGCACCCAGAACCAGCCCCATTTTATAAATGAGTAAAATAAGGCTCGAGTGGGCTAAGAGATGTACAAAGCAAGCAACGGAACCTAAACCCAACATCACGCTGGCTCTGGGGCCCTTCACTTTAATCCTCAGGCCATGGTACCTAAATTTCTTTTCTTGAGATGGGGGTCTCATGCAGCCCAGGCTGCCCTCAGTGACTATGGAGCTGAAGGTGGTCTTGAACCCCTGACCTACCCCTCCCTGTCTCCCTGTGCCAAGGTTACCAGTTTGTGCCACCATGCTCAATTCATGTGGTAGTGGAGGTTGAATCGACAGTTGCCAAAGGAGGTTCTTACCCCGTGGCTCATAAACGTTAATGTTTGTTTTATTTTACCTGGTTGTTTGCACCACGCAGTGCAAACTGGTCTCCAACTAGCCGAGGATGGCCTTGACCCCTCTCCTGCCTTCCTAAGTGCTGAAGTTCTAAGCATGCGGTACCACATCCCGGGTTGTTATCTCCGTGGCCGTGGTGGTGGTAGCTGTCTACAGAGAGAATCTTTATAGGCTTATTTTATTATAAAAAACCATGCACCTGTGTGTACCTCTGTATGGGGAGGTCCTGAAGAGGACAGAAGAGGGCGTCAAATCCCTTGGATTTGGATTCTAAGCAATTGTGTGCTGCCGGTGCTGGGAGAACTTGGACCCTCTGCAATATGAGCTCTTGACTGTTGAGCCATCTCTCCAGGGCAGGGAGAGCATCCTGCTCTGTAGCCCAGGCTGTCCCAGAGACTTGCAATCCTCCTGCCTCAGCTTTCTGAATTCTGAAACTATAGGTGTCAGTTTGCATTTTAGAACTTCTTGGGGAATAAAAAAAATAGGATCACCAAGCTATTAAGAATTTTAAGTCTGTGGCTGAAGAGATGGCTCAGCAGTTAGGAGCACTGTCTGCTCTTCAGAGGTCCTGAGTTCAACTCCCAGCAACCACGTGCTGGCTCACAACCATCTATACTGGCATGCAGGTGTACATGCAGATAGAGCACTCATATACAATAAATAAATAATTTTTTTAAAAAAAGAACTCTAAGTCTAATGCTGGACATGATGACACATACCTGTAATTCCCAGCACTCAGGGAGGCCGAGGCAGGTGTATCTCTGTGAATTGGAGGCTAGCCTGGTCTACAAAGCGAGTCCAGGAGAGCCAAGTCTAAAAAAAAAGCCAAACAAACAAACAAACAAAAACCCAAATAAACAAAAAAAGAATTCTAAGTCTGAGTTGGGTGTAATGCTATATATCTGAAATTCCATCACTTGGGGGACAGAGGCCAGCCTGGTCTACACGGAATGTTCCAGGACACCCAGGCCACATAGAGAGACCTTGTCTCAAAAAAAAAATTCGAAGTGGTGAGGCACACCTTTAATTCCAGCGGCACTGGGAGGTGGAAGCAGGTGGATCTCTGTGAGTTCCAGGCTAGCCTGATCTACAGAGTTCCATGCCAACCAAGGCTACAGAGTAAGGCTGTTCAAAAGTCTCACTCCTTTCCCTGCCCCGCCCCACAGTTTTCCAAACCCCGCCCACAGCTTTCCAGTCCCGCCCCCACAGCTTTCAAGCCCCGCCCCATAGTTTTCCCATTCCTCTTAAATCTCCCCTTCAGCTTACAGTGATGTGGAGTCCACAAGTTCCCTCCTTCTTCTCCAACTGAAAGACCTGGACCCGGTGACCCTGTTCTATCCTATTGATACTGAAACACTTCAAGGTTTCTTTCTTCAGGGCCCAGTGGTGAGTCTTCAGGAAACAGCTCCTGAGAGCCACCTCAACTTCCCGTGGCATGCAGTGCAGGGTCGCTATCCCACTGGATAGTTCTGCAGGGGAACAAGAGCCAGGGGCAGAGTCTCCTGAGGACCCTGGGTGGATACTGTGCGAAGGAGTACAATTTCTCAAGTAGGTGAAGAAGACCGAGGATAGCGGTCTAACCCACAAAGCTCCCTTAGACGGCCGGCAAGATGGCTCAGTGGGTCAAGGCTTGCCATGGAGACCTGAGTTCTATTCTCTGAGCCCATATAAGGTGGAAGGAAAGAACTGACTTCACAAAGTTGTCCGCTGACCTCCGCACGTACACCACGGCATGTGTGCCTCTTAATACGCACACACACACACACACACCACACACCAATAATTATTAAAATGGTAAATATATCTGGATGTGGTAGTGCATGTCTTTAGTCTCAGCATTCAGGTGACAGAGGCAGGCAGATTTCTGTGAGTTGGAGGCCAGCCTGGTCTACAGATCAAGGCCCAGGACAGCCAGGGCTACACAGAGAAACCCTGTCTTGAAACACCAGTAAAAATTAAATCCATTTAAACACAGATTCTCACACACATGGATCCCAAGAATCATCTCTTGAGTTATGAGATCCTGATTCCTGGCCCTCACAGGTCCTTAGAATCTCTTTTCCAAGAATTAGCACCTGGGCCTAGTGTGGGCCTGGGAATATAGCTTAGTTGGCAGAGAGCTTGCCTGCCATAATTTGATGCCCAGTGCCATATAAATAGGGCATGATGGCAGATGCCTGTAATCCAGAATTTAGGAGACAGAGGCAGGAGGATTGGGTGATCTTCAGTGACCAAGCCGGTTCTGGACTAAGAGACCCTGACTCAACAAAGTTCCCATCTTGAGCCAGGTAGACGGAGAGTTGGGCCAACGGGTAGAGGAACAGAACAAGTGCAGAGGTAGAGCCAGAGAGGGAAGAGGAAAGAAGGAGATGACTACTCAACCCTGCCACACTCCAGTTTCAGTTTTAAGACCCCAGGGAGCCAAGGGAACCTGGCCGGGGCCTCAATGAAATAGTTATACTTTACCTAGATGAAACTTGTCTGGCAAGATTGGTTTTCAAGAGGTTAATTTGTTTATTCTCTAATTCTCCCATTCCAAGCAGAAGCTAGATAGACCATGGTGTGTGTATGTGTGTGTGTGTCTGTATGTGTGTACAAAGCTGGGCATGCCACACATGCCTATGATCCCTGTCAGTATCTGGACAGCAGCTCAGGTCCTGGGGGCTAGGACAGGTAGACTGTCTCATCTGTGCAGCTGCCTGCCTCTCCTCTAAATCACATCTGGCTGGAGAGATGATTCAGCAGTTAGGAATACTTGTCTGCCCTTCCAGAGGTCCCGAGTTCAATTCCCAGCAACCACATAGTGACTCACAACTGGGACCTGGTGCCCTCTTCTGGCACACAGGTGTACATGCAGATAGAGCACTCACATACACAAAATAAATAAATAAATCTTTAACATCAACAGCAAAGAAGAAACCCCCTCTGGTGGACTCATTCATTTCGGGCTAATGGCTTACCAACCTCTTCTCAGAGTTCCATGACTGCCCTAGCCCCTGTGTTCACGTGAGTTATTCATGTCACACACATTCTAAAGGAGAAACGAAGAAAAAGAAGAAAGAAGAAGGAGAAGAAGGAGGAGGACAGGAAGAGGAGGAGGAGGGACTTTGAGGAAGGGATGATTCAGACTTACCCGAGTCGGGATAGTAGCTGTCATTGCACACACAACCTCCTGTGCTGGCCGGATACTCATCCAAAGCGCAGGTGCTACCTCCTGGAGCACTACTCTGGCTAGGGCCGGGGGGTGCTTTACCGGTCACAGTGGAGGATTTGGTTGTGTCTGAGGAGGTAGGGGCACGGGCTGTGGAATGGTCAGGTGACTGGGTGCCACCAGAGCCGACGCTTGAGCCCGTTGCTGGCTGGGAAGGTGCCTGTGTTACTGAGTTCTGGTGTGTGTCTGGTGGCTTGCTCGTCGTGAGGGTGATTGCTGGGGTCGGCATCAAAGCTGCAGTGTCCCTCTCCTGAGTCTTGGCGGCGGCTGTGCTGAGAACAGTTGTCCTCAGAGTGTCTGGAGGAGGTGAAGTGGTGTTCGTAGCGCCCGAGGTTGTCGCGGGTAAAGGTTTATTTATGTCACTGACTTTGTCCAGTGTTGGTGAGGGCAGGGTTGGGGTTAACGTCTTAGGCTCTGTAGGCGTCCCAGTTCCAGAGTGTGTGCTGGCCTCCTCTGCTGTGCTTGACGCCATTGAAGGTGTCGTCACGGCCATACCTACCTCCTCTGGGGACACTGGTGATCTCACTCCAGGGGTGGTAGGCTTTGGTGGTGACAGCTCTGTGACTAGAATTGTGCTGACATTAGAGCCTGTCTGTGCTGGCTGGGAAGGGGTCTGTGGGACTGAGTTGTGGTGTGTGTCTGGTGGCTTGCCCTTTGTGGGGGTGATTGCTGTGTTTGAGGGTGCAGGTGTAGTGTCCCTTCCCTGAGCCTCAGATGTGGCTGTGCCCTGGGTTGCCCTCAGGGTGGCTGTGCTTGGAGAAGAGGTGTTCACAGTTGCCGTGGTTGTTGAGGGTAAAGGTTCATTGTCGTTGGCCTTGTCCGGTGTGGAGGAGGGTGCAGTTTGATTCAGTTGTGGGCTGATAGGTGAAGGGGCCAAGCTGGGTGAAACTGTGGTTTGGGGTGTCCCTACCGGTTCCTTTGCTGTGGTGGTCACCGTGGAATCTGGCAGTGCCGCGCTGTTGGTGGTTGTCCCGGCAGGGGTGTGCGCTGCTGAGGCCGTCAGCTCATGGTGTGTTTCACAGTTGCCTTCGGGTGACGCGGGGAGCGTGGCTGGTGTCATCTGTTCCTGGGACTTAGGCGTGGATGTCTCCGTCACTGACGAACTGCTGACTTCCTCTGTGGAGATGTGGACTTTCGTATTGTGAGGGAGATTTGAACTCGTGGACGGGCAGGATAGATTTCTGTTCAGCACAAAGCCTTTTCTGGAAGGTGGGTCTGAGGCAACCGCCCAGACCAAAGCACTGCCTGTGAGAACAACAGCAACAGAAATAAAGACAGCAACCGGTCAGATACCCGCTCTTCTCTTCGAAACAGTGCACACTCACTGGGAGGTTGGGATGGATTTCCGACGCAGGCTGGAGAAGCTGCTGCTGCTGCGCGTCTCTGACTACATTCTCAGCGCTCACCTCACAGCCACTCAGAAGTGGGGCTCTCACTCGGCAAAGAAGCCCCCCACCCCCAACAGATGGACACCATCACAGAAAGCCACAACCAGTCAAAAACGCAGAGAACTGACCTTGGCGTGCCCAGTCCCAACTGATGAGTCTGTAACACGCCCCTTCACCTAAGTCTCAGAGAGGGGGGATGGAAAGACTGTAAGAGCCAGAGGAAAAAGAACTCTACTTCGAGATAGTGTCTTCTAAACCAACAACACACACACACAAGAGAGGACACAAGTGAAGTAGGGAGGAAGTTGGGGAGAGGTGGAGGTGATACACTGTATAAAATTCTCTCTTTTTCCTTTCTTTCTTCTTTCTTTCCTTCCTTCCTTCCTTCCTTCCTTCTGTCTTTCTTTCTCTTTCCTATATGAGTGCTCTATCTGCACGTACAGCTGCACGCCAGAAGAGGGCATCAGATCCCAGTGTAGACTGTTGTATGTGGCTGCTGGGAATTGAACTCAGGACCTCCGGAAGAGCAGATGGTGCTCTTAACCGCTGAGTCATCTCTCCAGCTAAAGTTCTCAAATAATTAATAAAATTATTAATTTTTTAATGCTGCATGCCAGGTGGGCGATTGTGTCTCATTCAAATTAACATCTACTCTAGGGTAGGTGAGAATCCAGTTAGCAAAACATGGAATCCTGTTATGATTTTTGTTTGCAGTGCTAGGGCTCAAACTCAAGGCCTTGTACATTAGGCAAGTGTTCATAGGGTCTCACCAGGAAGCCCCATGTTGTAACCTAAACTGGCCTGGGATCTGTGGCCATCCTCCTGCCTAAATTCCAGGATTATAAGTAGCTGGAACCATGCCCACTTAATTTTGGTTGTTGGTTTTTGTTGTTGTTGTTTTGGTTAGGTTTGGTTTTAGGTTTTTGAGAAGGGTTTCTCTGTGTAGCTATGGCTATTTTGGAACTCACTCTGTAGACCACGCTGGTCTTGAACTCACAGAGATCACTTGCCTCCGCCTCTAGAATGTTCTATTTTGTTTTTTAAGACAAGGTCTTACATTGCATCCAGGGCCAGCCTTGAACTCATTATGAGCTGAGAATGGCCTTACATTCCCAATTGCCTCACTCAACTCCTTGTTTTGTTTGGTTGAGATGGGCTAGCCAGACTGCTTGGCTGAGGATGACCTTGAACTCCTGATCTTCCTGCATCAACCTACTGAGTGCTCGTGGAGACTGGCTTTTGTTGTTTGGTTTCTTGATGCCTTGTTTGAAGGTAGTTAAACTAGTGCCTCCCCTGTTAAGAGCACACAGGCGCTCTTCCAAACCACCTACATTCAGTTCCAAGCACCCACAACCATGGTGGGTTCACAATCACCTGTAAGGATAGTCCCAGCAGAGCTGACACGCTCTCCTGACCTCCAAGGACACCAGGCACACGTGTTGCACATATATATATGCAGGCAAAATACTCTTACACATTAAATAAGTATAAGCCTAACACAAAACCACAATGGGGGCCAGAGAGACAGTTTAGCCATTAAGGACACTTTCTGCTCTTGCAGAGACTCGAATTTGCTTCCCAGCACTGGTGTGAGAGCATACACGATCCACCTGCCCTGAGTGCTGGGTGTGTACCGCCACACCCAGCTAACAACTAGTACTTTAAGACAAGTTGCTTATTATTATCAGTGGGTGTGTGTGAGAGAGATGGTGCATTTGGAAGTCAGATGATGAACCCCAGGACTGAGTTCTCTTTGACTGGGATCCAGTCATAAAGCTCAGGTGTCATCTCTATGTGGCAACTTTACCTGATAAACCATTTCACCGATGGCACTTTTTAAATTTTTGGTTTTGTTTGTTTGGTTGGTTTTTTTGGAAGTAACATTGTTGGGGGTTTTGCTTTGTTTTTTATTTATTTGTGTTTGAGACAGGGTCGCTCCAGGCTGGCCTTGAACTCACAGAGATCCTCCTGCCTCTGCCTCCCAGTGCTGGGACTGAAGGCGAGCGCACACATGCCCACCCTGGGTGACATAGCAAGACCCTGCATTGCCAAAGAACACGCAGACCTCTCAACCACCCAGGGTGGGCATGTGTGCGCTCGCCATCAGTCAAGGCCTGCCTGGTCTACAAAGTTGGTCCAGGCCAACCAAGGCTACACAGAGAAACCTTGTCTTGGGGGTGGGGGTGGGGAAGTACTGGTGCTCTTGATATCATTTACTCTCATTTGTCTAAAGCCCCGTTTCCTCACGAACTGAGGTTGAAACAGGTAAAGATGTCTGTCCAAGGCCACAGCCCTAGGAAGTGGTGATGCTGCTTTTGAAACCAGATCCGTCAGACCCTGTTTTCTTAGCCGCCCTGTGAAGCTTACAGTAACCACGCTTCATTTCCAAGGCTGCTCAAGCCACTCTCCCTTGAGGGGAAAACCCACACAAATACAACGAACTAGATCCCCAGGGAAACCTTGCTCCTTCCCCTGGGCAATGGGCAGAAACAGGCCTTCACCTGATGCCCCGCTGTGGATTCCTAGCAATTACCGGAGAGCTGATTGCGAAGAGCGAAGACCCAGAAAGTGACCTAGCATGGGCCACACTCTCCTGCCCATCCACTATGTCTGAGGAGGCACTGGCCCTCGGCCTTACCCCTTCTGCCTACACCCGTCCTGACCAAGGTCTTCCTCCTGTGGAGCTGTCTGGGATGCTGGCGAAGAGAAGGGAGGCTTGGGAAGGGCACTGGCTCCATTACATACTTCTTGTGTGAACTTGCTGCGGGCTCCGTGTCCCACTCGGCATACTTGGGCTCAGTGTTAGAGGAGCCACAAAAGCCCAGGCCAGCACAGGAGATACCTTTTTATAGGGACCTCATGTTTTTATATGCACGGTGGGCTAAATCCCTCATCTTGAACTGCATGCTTGCTTTTTTTTTTCCTTTTGGATTTACTGGGTTGTGAGTAGCCCGAGCTAGCCTTAAAATCCAGATCCCGTGTTTCCCCCGGGCTGGGACTGCAGGAGTGCACCCCCACGCCTAAGCTGACCTTTGCTTTTTCTGAGTGGTCCGCCGGTTGTTCTGTCCCTATGCAAAAGTCTGTCTTTTCCCCTCTGATTAATATGCCGATCTGTCACTCTGCCATCAGTGCAGCCCGGTGCTGTTTTTCCATCGGCTGGCTTACTTCTGTATCACTGCGCCAACCCCACATTATCTGTCACTTTGTAGGAGGTGACAGATGGTATTTAGTAGATTACATCTCCGCCCACCTCTACCTATAGCCTCCCATTTTGTCCTTAAAAAAAAATTGTGCTTTCTTCTCTCTCTGTCCTCTACTTCTCTTTCTGTTTCTCCTCCGCTTCTCCTCTCTCTTTCTCTCTGTGAATGCCAGTCTCTCTCTCCCTCTCTCCCCCCTGCATGGTAGCCAAGAGCTATTCCAAAAAAAAAAAAAAAACCCAAAAAACGAAACCCTGCATTTATATACTTTTTTTTTTAATCGCTGAAGAGATAGCTGACAGTTAAAAGCACTTGCTGTTCTTCCAGAGGACCCAAGTTCTGTTCCCAACGTCAATGCTGCCGGCTGACAGTGGCCTGGAACTCTGGCTCCAGGACTCTGACACCCTAGCCTGGGCTTTCACTGGGCAGAGGGCCCAGGGTCCTGGACCCTGCTATCTTCTACCCTTCTTTATTCTCTATAAAGGGGCAGTGTGATATCTGACCCTTCCATCACACTTGACCTGACTTTATGCTTTTCTTAAGTGGTCAACTAGTTGCTCCTCGGGCTTATGTACACACACATACACACACACACATGTGCACGCACCCCCGCTCATGGATCTTATTGGGCATTTTTCTACTTACTTATTTACCTTTTGGATTCTTTGAGACTGTAGCTTAGGCTGACCTTGAGTATCTGACCCTCCTGCCACAAGCAAGTGCTGGGATTACAGGTCTGTGCTTCCTTCTGTCCTTTCTTACTCATATTAGAATCTGCTTATCTACAAGCCCTGATTAGGATTTTAACTGGAGAGAGGCTGAAATTTCAAGTTTGGTGAAAATCTTCGTGATTATTGAGATCCCCTGCTCTCAGCAATGGTGTGTGACCTAGACTCTGGAGTCAGACCTGGGGTGATCCCTACTGTGTGACTGGGGGCTATCCCTAGTGTGATTGGGAGGATGTGGAAATCAGCATGAGACTCTGAGCCCCAGTTTGCATCCCTGCTTTGCAGGGATGCTAATGGTACCTACCTCACTGTGACCCTGAGATTGCTTAAGGTAAGGCCAGAGAAGCCTTCACACAATGTTCGCCACAGGCATGGGCAGGCTCTCCTTGAGTGGAAGGTGCTACAAGAGTATTCCCCCACCCTGCTGCTGCTTTCACCGTACTTACTAATGTGTGCCTCTTCACGGCTTTGTCAAAGAGGCTCCTGTCCCTGGTCAAAGCCGTGGACCAGGAGAGCTGGTGACACACACAGTGTGTTGCCTGTATCTTCCCTCATACTGACAGAAGAACTCAGAACCCAGAATGCTTTCCTTTCTCAACCTGTGAGGCATCACAATGCTGGTCTTGTCAGAGAAAGGCAAAGCGACAGGGCCCAAACACCTGGGCCCTCAGGCTACCGAAAGCCCAAGCTATTAACCTGTCAGTAGATGGGATGAGAGGACAGACAGACACTGGCAAGATGCAGCACTCAGACAGGCAGAGATAGCTAGCACTTTGGAAGAGCTGCCTGGGAGAAGACAGAGGCCCATGTAGGTCACCCTGTCGGCCTCTACCCCATGCCTTTTAGACAGCTGAAAGGTTGCTTAGGGTGTGGCTGAGCCTCCCTCATCGATATCACCTGGGCTTCCTTCTAGCAGTTTCTTTGCCTCTCCAGTCAGCCAGAAAAGAAGCTCCAAGTGGAGGAAGGAAAGGTTGTTGGGTACTCACCAGGCAGGTTGAAGGCTCCTTCCCTGCTGAGCAGCAGCAGAAGCAGCAGAAGCCAGCATCTGCCCATGTCTGTGCTGGTGGGTGGGCCTGAGGGTGTTAGGAAGGAGCTCTGGCCAGAACAAAGGGACAGACAGCAGGACAGCACAGTAACCAGGTTGCCAGTACCACCTCTCTGCCTGACCCGCTCTGCTGTCCAGACTCCCTGTGGGCCTCAGGGGGCGCTGAGGCGGAGTCATGGGCGGGGTGAGGCAGTGTTTCCCATCAGCTGCAATCTGGACCGCTGGGGACTGCAGCTCCAACTAGTGAATGTCCCCAAGGCTCCAGTCGTGAGCCTTTAACGAACAGCGGGGCAGAACTCTGGGCCACCCAGCTTCCTTGTCACCGCGCCAGCGTATCTGTGTGTCAGGGATGTCGGCCTCACAACTTCCGGGTTCTGAATTGACATTTGAGGCTTCAGCTCGTCTGCCTGTACTGATCCAGCTTTCTCTACGGTACTTTGAGAATAGCTCCCGTAGGTTCATATATTTGAATGCTTGGTGGAACTGTTTGGGAGGGATTAGAAGATGTGGCCTTGTTGGAGGTGTGTCACTGGGAGTGGCTTTGAGGAAGCCCTTACCATTCCTAGTCTCCCTCTCTCTGCCTTATGCCTGCAGATCACGACATATGCCCTCAACTACCGCTCCAGCTACCGGCCCTAAGTTTCCCCACCAGACTTCACTTGACCAACAAAATTCTCCCACTTCCTCCCCCTCGACTCAGTGTTGTTCTTCTCCAGGAGGCCTGTGGGGACTCCAGCCACCCTTTGATGTCTAAGGAAAGAGCCACCTGTACCAATGGCTCAGTGGTGACCCTCTCAGACTAGGGCTCCCTAGGGTGGGGATCTGTCACCTCCTTCAGGTAGGAGAAAGGGAGGGCAGAGGATATGGCCTCTTTCATCAGAAGGAGTCTCTCAACCATGAGGCTCAGAAACAGCACCCTCACCCCAATTTAGGAACTAAGGTCAGGGGCTAAGTCTATCATTAAGTCAAAATGATCAGGGAATAACTTTTCTTCCCTCACTGGATTGGAATCCCTTAAGGGGGTCATCAGACTAATGGGCCATCTCCCTATCCCAAAGCCAGCCTCAGGGTTTGAAAGCCCAGGCTAGCCTCCAACTCTCTCACCTCTCCTATCTCAGCCTCTCAGGTGCTGGCATTGCCACCACATTCAACACAGACAGGGTAGTTTGTTTGACACAGTATCCCACACAACCCAGGTTGGCCTTCAATTAGCTATGTAGCTAAGGATGCCCTGGAATTCTTGATCCTCCTGCCTCTACTTCCCAAGTGCTGGGAATAAGGTATGAGCCACCACGCCCCATTGCAAACAGGTTTTTCGGAAGCAAGATCTACCTTCTCTATAGACCAAAGGCAGGGGTGTGAAAAAGGTCGTGAACTAGCAGGCAGACACATTGGTTACAACACAAAATTTTATTTTCGGTGCACACAGCCTCCCTGGCCTGGCTCTTCTCCTTTCGGTGCTTGGGTCCACCGAGGCCTCACCCAGATCCAGCTCGGACTGGAGCAGAGGTCAGAGACACTCATCTTTAGGCCAATGCCTGGCTACCCCTTTCTGTGCTCATCCTTGCTATGGGGCCTCCACACTCGTCCAGAATCCTTCGTCCTGACCCCTCCGGGCCTCAGGCTCACAGGAAGCCCTACAGATGCTGCCGCCATCCCAGTCCCGGCCTCTGCCGCCCGGGGGTAACGCTGAGGGATGGGCTCCAGTCAGAGATGCCCGAAGCTGCAGCGGCTGGCCCTGTGTGTGCAGGCCCCTTGGCTCGCATCGTGCCTTCTCAGTGGCTGAACCTGTGTTTGCTAACCATATTTGTGTTAGACTCATAAACCTGCAAACCGAGATGGGAGGGTCTTTTTTGTCATTCTGCTTACCTCAACAGACTGCTCCTTCCTCCTCCTCCTGCTTCAACAGCTGCTCCATCTGGGTGACTCTAGCATGCCTAGAACCCACTCTGAACTGGGGAGCTCAGACACCCCCAAGACTTCACTCCATCCCAGTCCCATGAGATAGGAGGCACAAACACAGGCAACACACACACAAGTGCATATGCATCCCAGATGAGTTAACAGGGGTGGTTTGCCCGATGAAGGACTAAACATCTGTTTCTAAGGAAGAGCTGAGCTGACAGAAGACAGGCAAGAAGAAGTTTGCTCTTTCAGAGGTCCTGAGTTCAATTCCCAGCAACCACATGGTGGCTCGAAACCATCTACACGGGGATCTGATGCCTTCCTCTGGAGTGCAGACAGAGCACTAATATACAATAAATAAATAAATTTTAAAACAACAAACAAACAAAAACCCAATCTTAAAAAAAAGAAAGAAAAAAGGAGGTTTGTAGATACGGGAGGGGCGCGGCAGAGGGGGGGCAGACACAGCAACAGGGACTGGCTCTTAGGGCAGAGCCTGATGGGAGGAGGCAGGGCCTCTCTGAGAAGGACGTGAGATTCGACAGATAGGGTGGTCCCAGCTGAGATGAGAGGGCATTTTAGCGGGTCAATAGGAAAAGAAACTAAACCTTAGCTGTCCTGCCTGTCGGGACTGCTGGGGGGGTGGGGGTGGATTAAGGAGGGAAGGGAAAATGTACCTTTTCCCTGCTGATCAGCACAGAGATCAAATCTTGATGGGTGGCTACCTCACGCATCTCTGTGGTGGAGTCGCTCAGGAAGGACAGGCTTTTGGAGGGGTGCCTGTTCAACACCACCTTTTCCTGCTCCTGGTTGAAACGGATGGAGCGCACCTCCTCCACGATCCTGGGGTAAGAGAGACCTCTCGTTCGTTCATTGGCAAAGCCCTCCCACCTCTTTCCTCCCCGTGGGCACCCTCTGCCACCCTCCTCCCTCCTCCATTCTCCCTCACTGCTTCTACTTGCTTCTGAAGCATCCCTAAGGGAACCCCAGGCTGTGCAGGGCCCTCTCTGGAGACAAGAGCGGCCCGAAGCTCAGGATGCCAGCTCCTGAAGTGGGAAGCTTGAACCTGGTTTCTGAGAAGACGAGCTTAAGCTAGCCCCAGCTCCGGCTCCCCGGTACCCCCCCTACTTGTTGAGCTCCTCTCGGATCGCTTTGTACTCCATCAAGTTCTCCTGTATTGCCTCAAGCACCAAGCAGAAGTTATCGCAGGTCTTTTCCGTGAGGTTACACAGGGGCCCCCCGACCAGCGGTTCCTGGTGGGGCCCGGCAGTCTCCTTGCGGGCCTCTGTGCAATGCAGCAGTGGCAGGTCTTCACTCCAGTCATCCACATCTGCGCCTGTCTGGGGACAGTGCATGGAGAGGGACAGACAGCTCAGGGTCATGTGGCTTCAGGGAGGGTGAGTCCCGTAGGACTGCCCCCCTTAACCTTATTTGGTGTTATAACTGCTGATTTTATTTTACCTGTGCTAGGGGTAGAGCCAGGCAGGCGCTCTAACACTGGGCCCAGCCTTCAGCTCTAGTCTTAGCCTCCCTCCCTCGCTCCGATGTGATGGTGGTCCCAGCCCTCTAACCTTTCTAAAGTATTCCACTTCCACGTCCCTCTCCACCTTACGCAAGTTCTGCCAAGTGAATACTGGGTAGCTAACATTCTTTGAGTTCCTTATTCTTGTTTTGTTTGGTTTCAAGACAAGGTTTCTCTGTGTAGCCTTGGCTATCCTGGACTCACTTTGTAGAGCAGGCTAGCCTTGAACTCACAGAGATCCTTCTGCCTCTGCCTCCGTGAGTGCTAGGTGGCACATGGCTTTTTTTTTTTCCTGGTTTTTCAAGACAGAGTTTCTCTATAGCCCTGGCTAGAACTCATTCTGTAGACGCTGAGGAAGCTGACCTCAAATTAAGAGATCCACCGGCCTCTGCAGGAATTAAAGGCTTACACCACCACGCCCCACAAATATTTACTTATTTTTCTTTTGTGTGTATGGATGTTTTGCCTGCATATACGTGCATGCAATGCCTGTAGATACAGAAGGCGGCTATCCCCTGGCGCCCAACAAGGAGCTTAAAATAATGAGTAATGCCGCGGTGGGTGCGGAGAGATGGATATACCCTTTCAGGATATGAGCGTAAGGTTTGCTGCAGCTGCTACCGCTGGTTTTGTTCCCGCTCTGTCCCAGAGCGGATTCTCTGGTTTTGTTTCATTGTAGAGTTGGCAGTACAACTAGAAAATTAGCGGGTAGAGGTTGAAGTGCTTGGAAAGCGGAAGCATCATTGGTAAAGGGAGAATGCCTGGGAACTAAGGGCCGGAGAGAGTAAGTGCCAGAGCCCAGAGGGTATGGAGAGGAGAACGAACAAGGCTGCTCCTGCTTCCCCCTTGATGCTCCTGGTTGCTGTTGTGAGACAAGAAGTTGGAGGCCTCCTGAGACAGGACTGGAGGCTTCAAGGAACCCGACGACCCTAACCAGCAGGAAGCAGCTAAGAAAGAACTGTGTTCAAACCCTCTTCCACTAACCCTTTCTCTCTCCTACCTGGTGTTGGGGTGTTGGAAGGGATTGGGGTAGAGTAGGGAGAAAAAAAATGTAAGAAACATAAATAAAAGTTTTTAAAAACTAATGCCAACAGTATCTCCTGGAACTGGAGTTATAAACAATAGAGAACGCCCATGTAGATGCTGGGATCTGAACCCAGGTCCTCTGCAGGAGCAGTAAGCGCTCTTAACCACTGAGCCAGCTCTCTGGTGCATTTCTTGAGTTCTTACTTCCGAGCAGTAATCAGAACCTTCCTGGTTCTCATCAGAGTCCTGGCAAAGGATGCTTATTTCCACTACAGGGAAGGACTTCAGAATGCAGCTGGGTAAATGCTCTGATGCTACCCAGCTGCTCAGCTCTGAACTATCACAGCACACGGAACCCCTGCAGCCTCAGCCACTGAGCAGACACTACAGATGCGGAGGTCTCTCCTCAAGCTCTCAGACTTGGCTCTCTCCATGCGCTTGAGTGTGCAAAACACACATACACATACACTCAGGTCATTCAGGCGCACTCTCTCCTCCCTCCTCACCTCCCCCATCCCATGCACCTCACTAAACATTATCTGATGTTGTCCCTGATCTCCTGTCTTCATCATTTGCTCCAGATTTGTGGTCACCACGACGACAAACAAGTTGAGGCCGATGAAAGCACCAATGGTGATGAAGACGGCGAAGTAGATGGCACCTCCGACCTCCATTGCATACTCTCTGCTCTCCATCCTGGGAATGGCAGTCAGGGGGTTCATCATTTCTCTGGCCCTTTAAGCCTCAGTTTGCTCATCTTTAAAATGAGAGGATTATATATACGGTCTCAGAAGCTGCTCTCCACTGAGACCTGCCGTGCCGCGGACATCCAGACATCGGGGCCAACTGTCAGACCAGCCCCACAGATAAACGTGTGTGTCAGCACAGTCAAGCACAAGTTCCAGCTCTACTTACATGCACTATAAATAGAAGCACTCTATGCTGACCTCTGGACTAGAGGAGTTCTACCGTTTCTAGACTGATCCTCATGGCACTCTATGAGGTAGTCAATATTGCAGTGTAGTCTCTAACTATGAATGAGTAAGCAGAGGACCAGACCAGTAATACATCCCAGCACTCAAGAAGTAGAGGTTCAAAGCTAGCCTGGGCTAGATGAGGTCCTGTCTCAAAAACAAAAGAAAACTGAAAGTCGAGTTGGTACAGTGTGTGCCTAGCACGCAGGAAGCCCAAGCACAGCAGTAACCAAAAGTGGTGTCGTATGACTGTAATCTTAGCATTTGGAAGTGGGAGGAGGAGGAGCAGGAGTTCAAGGCTATCCTGGGCTATCCTAGACTCCACTAAAAAAAACCAAAACAGCCCAGCTGGGTGTGGTGGCACATACCTGTGATCCCAGTGCTCCAAGAGGCAGAAACAGGCAAACCTCTGTGAGTTCAAGACCAGCCTGGACTACAAAGTGAGTCCAGGACAGCCAAGGCTACACAGAGAAACCCTGTCTTGTAAAACAAACAGTAAACAAACAAACAAAAAAAATTAAAAAAGAGGAGTTGGAGGGGTTTGTTCTGTCAGGTTTGAGGGGGCATTGGTTTTTTCCGAGATAGACCTGATCAGCTGTCCCACCTCCGCCTCCCCAGCGCTGCATCCGGCTCCCTCCAACTTTTAAAAGCTAGAAGTTGGAGCTATAGCTCAGTGGTAGAAGGCTTGCCTAGCATGCTTAAGACCCAGAACTGCAAGATAAATAGACAAGGAAATAAATAAACTTGCAAACGAGCTGGTCTTGGTGGCCCACATCCGTAATCTCAGCACTTAGGAGACCGAGGCAGGAAGATCGCTTCAAGTTTGAGGCCTACGTTGAGATAATTTGTCTAATGTCACAGGGCCAGTGCAAGGGAAAGGACTCAAAAGCCCAATGCAGCTTCCCTGTGCAGTCCACGTAGACCAGGCTGGCCACTGCCTCGGCCTCCCCAGTGTTAGGACTAGGACCTCCAGGAAGTCATCCTCTGGGCTTCGGTACCCCACCTTGTTTTTGTTTGGGGTTTGGTGATATTTTTTGCTTTTGTTTTTGAGACAAGGTCTTACCATGTAACTCTGGCTGTGTAGACCAGGCTGGCTGAGTTCTCACAGAGATCCTCCTGCTTCCGCCTCCTGAGCGCTGGGATTAAAGGTGTGCGCCATTGGGCCAGCTTTTTGTTTTGTTTGTAGACTGGTACTCATGTTAGCCCAGCTGGCCTCAGACTGTGCAGTGCAGGTGAATGGTACCAGTCTTGGTTTGGTCAGTTGTGGGTATTGAACCCAGGCCAGGCAAACACACTGCTGACTGAGCTCTGTGCCCAGTGTGCCTCTCCTCCCCTACTCCTCCCCCCTCCCTTTTTTGCAACAGGATCTTGTTAATTTTAGCCAACAATTAACTTGAACTCCTGATTCACCTGTCTCTGCTTCCTGAGGGCTGGGATTTCCCTTCCCCGATTCTGGGTGGGTCGTGACTGCAGAAACCCTACTGGGCTTGAACTTGACAGACAAGAAGCAAAGAATACAACACAAAAATGACCCCTGGGGAGCAGGTCTGAGTGTGAGTAGCTTGAAACACAAACTTCCCAGAAGTCCATGTGGTTTGTTGTGGCCTGGTCACCTGGTAACCTTAGGCATGACCACAGACCTCTGGCCAAAGGCTGAGCCACAGGGCTGTACCGAATAGCTGACATCTCCAAGAACAGGGTCAGGTGGCCTTGTGACTGTGTGAAGCTTCCATGGGGATACAGTTCAAGTATCACAAAGCGAAAGGTTCCGCCCCATGATTTCCTTGGGTATTCACTTCCTGTGAGGCCAGCTTCATGGAAGTCTCGGGAGCTCTCTCTCATCTTCTCCCTCACTTTCAGGAGCTCCAGGCCTGCCCTAGCCATGACGAAATGAAACCCAAGGGCCCCTGCCGTACTCACTGGAAGTCACTGTAGATGTCCAGCCAGCCATCCTGGGTGATGCAGATGAAGAGGGTGTACAGGGCAACCCCCATGTTCTGGAAATGCTTGGGCACGAATGCACCAAAGAGCGTGACCCCAAACACGGAGAACACCTGTCAGAGAGAAGCAAAACCCACCCTAATCTCACCCAGCAGCCTTGGAGCTCGACAAGGCATGAAAAGGAACACAAATAAATGCTGCCAGGTATTTGAAAGTTTTCAAACCCAAACCCTTTGCTTGTCTGGGCACCCGTCCCTACCCACTGCTCTACATGTTCTGTGCAGGAAAGGAGACAGCTTGGCGCCTGGGAGATACTGACCAGCATGAAGAAGAGGATGAGGGCCATCACATTGGCCAGGTCTGGCACGGACTGCAGGATGACCCTGATGATCTTGGCCAGGGGCTCGACTGCCATGCACACGTGTACCAGCCGGAGTGCCCTGTGGCAGAGTCTCTCAGAGGTGCCCCCTGCCCCTTCCCAGACAGCTTCCTCCTTTTCGCCTCCCTCCCCCCCCCCCCAACTTCCCAACGAGGCAGAGCTGAGCCCCGGGAGCTAGCTAATAACTTCCCTTCTCACTCCTGGGATCCAGACAGGTAAACCTCTTACTGTCAGAGTTCCCAACTCACCTGAGAGGGTAGGTGACGGCAACTATATTAAGTTGTTTGATGAAGAACCCCATAAACAAGATCAAGACAATTAGGAAGTTGAGGATGTTCCAGCCATCCTGAGTGGAGGAGCAGCCCGTAAGGATCTGCCAAGCCCAGCCCATGAGAGCACCCTACCTGCCCCACCACACCCAAGGGTGGGGGACTCAGTGTCCCTCTACAAACAAAGCTAGCCAGCTGCCCTCTCCTGGCAGTCACTGGACTGCTGTCCCAACGTGCTTCGAACACAGAATCACAGTCAACACAGTATCACCTGTGTCAACAGCCATTCCCAGATACTCCAGTGAAGACCCCCACACACATATTCAAGGCTAGCCCCTTAGCCAACTTGACCTAAGGTTAGGTGACTTGAAAACTCCCAGATGCTCCTGCCTTAGTGTGATGTGTGACATACACTATATCAGTAAAATTAAAGTAGCTAGGTACATGCCTTTAATTGCAGCATTCTGAAGGCAGAGGCAATGAGATCTTTGTGAGTTTGAGGCTAGCCTGATCTACAGAGGGAGTTCCAGGCCACTCAGAGATACATAGTGAGACCCTGTCTCGATAGATAGATAGACAGATAGAGGCTGAAAACAACTATCGTGGCCAGCACTGAGAGACAGATACAATAAGCCATTGTACACCCATCATGCAGTAATCTAGAAAGATTTCTAGGATTCCATAAGTACCAACAACTAAACACAAGGCGTTGTTTATGGCAGGCTACTAAACGGGAGCCTAAAAATACATGCCTGTTTGCCTAGATTATAAAGACAGCTGAGAAGATAGACAGGCCTCTAAGAAGATTACCTAAAAGGCGAGAGGGCGAGGGATTGGGGCAGAGCCTGGACTCTGAGTGCTTCTCCATAGAGTCCTGGTCAATGCGCCTGCAGTTAAAGGTTAAACAAACAAACAAACAAACAAACAGAGCCCTATATTTTAATGGAAGATGTTCTTAAACTTGGGGGCAATAAACACAAGTCTGCCTCACGTCTGAGAGTCCAGGCTACACACCGCACACACAGGGGGCAGGTCTGCCCTCTGCGGAATCCAGGCCTGTATTCCCAGCTCCTCAGGAGACTAAGGTGGTCTCGGGCTTCTCCGGGGTACAATCCTGGGAAACTCAGTGAGGTCTTGTCTCAAAGTAAAAAACAGGGCCAGGGGACAGGCAGTGGTGGTGCGTGCCTTTAATCCCAGCATTCGGGAGCAGAGGCAGGTGGATCTCTGAGTTTGAGGCCAGCCTGGTCTACACAGTGAGTTCCAGGTCAGCCAGGGCGACACAGAGAAATCCTCTCTTGGATGAAAACAGAAATAAAAGAAGACCAGGAAATAACTTGGTGGGTGAGTAAGTAAGCCTCGTGTGGAGGTTTGAATGAGAATGGCCCCATTGGTTAATATATTTGAATGCTTGGTCACCAGGGAGTAGAACAGTTGGGAAGGACTAGGAGTGGCCTTGGTGGAGGAGGTTTTTCACTGGGAGTGGCCTTCAAGGTTTTAAAAGCCAGGCTCTGTCTCTCTGTCTCTCTCTCTCTCTCTGTCTCTCTCTCTCTCCCTCCCTTCTTCCCCTCCCCTGCCTACTGCCTGTGGATCAGGATGTGAAGCTCTTAGCTACTGCTCCATGCTTCCTGTCATGATGACAATAGACTAAACCTCTGACACTGTAAGCAAGCTCCCAATAAATACTTTCGTTTAGAAGAGCCTTAGCCAGGTGTCTCTTCATGGCAAAAGATCACTGACTGAGACACCTGGTAAGTGTGAGACCCTTGGTTCTGTTCTCAGCAGCAGGAGTCAAAACCAAAGCCCAGCCAAGCCCGCTGGTCTACGAAGCACCCAGTATTAAGCTCCTGCTGTATACCGTATCTTGATTTATTTTGCGAGGGTACGAGGTTTCACCCTGCTGGTTCACAGACCCCTTTGAGGGAGGCAGGCAGAGAGCACACTTCAACTCCGCCAGACAGAGATGCAGAAAGTAGGAAGCACACCCAGAGTAGCACAGCTCCTCCTGGGAGAGACTTCCTGAGGACATCCTGAGGAGTCAATATGTGATGTTAAAGCAACGGAAGAGGGAAAAATCAGAAGAGTGGTTTGGGAAATGTGAAAATTATGTAACTCAAATTGCCCTGTTTCGTGTTCTGAGACAATGCCCCACTACCGCCCATGCAGGCCTTGAACTCATGATGCTACTACCTCAGGCTCCTGACTACTGGGATTGTAAGTGTATGTTATTGTACGGGACACAGTGAAGTCTTACTGGACTAGAGCCGATCCCGAGTCCCAGCTAATTGGGAGGCTGAGGCAAGAGCATGGCTAAGTGCAGGAATTTGGGGTCAGCCTGGCAACATAGTAAGACCCTCAAACCAACCAACGAACGCTTTATCCACACTCCTCAGTGGGGGACGGTGGACTATGCTGGGATGTTGCCATTCCCATTCATCTGTGTTCTGGCTGGCTCGGTTTTGTGCTACCTGAGAAAGGTGAGTTGGGCCTAGAGCCCATAGAGCTTAAAATACAAATCACTGCATTACAGAAGAAGTTCATGGGGTCCTGAGCCAAATCCAAGCAAATGAAGGCAGATACTCTCAATTCCTTGATTCCATCTCCCAGATACAGAAAGCAGGGTTTGCATGAGTGGAGAGATCTGGGCAGGCAGGAGGAGGGCTTGAAACACGTGGAGGGGTGCTACCTGGACAACTCATGTTCTGCCCTCCCCCTCCCCACAGATATACTGTCTCTCCCTACAAACCCTTTAGTTTGCAGGGCAAAGGCCTTGATAGACCGCAGACACCACTGAGGCTTGAGGTGAGGGCAATGACAGGAATTCCCGGATCTTACCTTCCAGAAAATCCAGAAGCCATTGAGCCAGCCAAGGAGAACCTCACACATAAGGATGGTCAGCACAATGTCATCTATGGTCGAGAACAACTCATAGTGTTTCTACATGGAAGACAGAGGGAAAAAACAAAAAAACAAAAAGAGGGCCAGAGGCATCAGAGAGCAGGACTTGAGTCAGGCTGGAGAGAGGGGTGACGGTACCCCGGCTACTCTCCACGGCTTCCTTTAGGGGAACTTTTTGTACTCATGCCAGGCAGTGTCAAGCCCGTTCATGTCACATGACAGTCAACTCTGTTTTGAAAAACAGTTTCCTTTTCTGTGGCACCTTACAAACGTGGAATTAGGATGCCAGGTGCACACAGCTGGCTAGCCTTCATGCCTAACCTCTAAAGCAGGCTATCCGGGAAAGGGGAGTTCAGAAAGGGCTGAACGGACCCTGGGACCGAAAGAAAGCTCCCCAGTAGCTGCACAACTCCAGATTCCAGGAAACTTCTCTGCTGGTCTGGTCCCTACCATCCCTCTGGTTCCAGCATCTCAAGTTCTCTGAGTCAGGTCTGAGGTAGATCCAGGACACGTGCCCTGGGTGCCTCAATCAGTAGATGGATAGCTAGGGTCTGTCCCGAACCTAAGTCACTTCTGCCCAACCGCAATCCTGCTCATTCAGCTTCCTTATAGCTGTGACGGCCACCCCACCCCCACCCCCAACACACATACAAAACAACTCCCAGTCCACGAATTTAACCCTGGCAAGCCAGTCGCCAGTCCTTCCTTTTTGTACCCCCGCAGCCAGCAGGTTCCCTCTCCCTCCTGAGAGCCTCTTGCTGTCCACACTCACTGCTATGTCCCCTCTAGGCATCTAAGGTCTGGTCTTCACAGTCACAAACACCATAGCTGGGCTTCAGGCTTTCTTTTATTTTTTTTCCCATTTTACTGTTTGATGCACTCTCGTGTAGCCCAGGCTGGCCTCAAACTATGTAGCCAAGGATGACCTTGAATTTCTGATTTACCGATGGAACTACATCCTCAGCCCCAGCTCAAGTGATTGGTTTTTGACTAAGCCCCATAATAGGACCTGTCTTTTACACATTACAACATGATCCTCAGGAACTGGCAAGATGGCTCGGTAGACAGAGGTGTTCGACATCATGCCTGACAATCTTAGTTGGATCCCCCAGTGGAAGGAGTAAGCCGATTCCTGCAATTGTCCTTTGACCTCCACATTCTTGCTACGGTACACACACACACACACACACACACGTAATGGTGCTCCCCTGTTCCTCCCTCTTTTCTCTCCTTCTGTCTCCCCAGCTCTGTTTCACTATCAGGATCCTGACATCCGCAGTCTGAATTAATTTTATAACCCAACAATGGCTTGCGCATGGACCTCCACTGTCCTCATTGGGTGAGCTGCACAGGTGAGTTGCTGCCTCTATGCTAGCTGGCTCTAGGGGAGGGCCAGGGGCAGGAACTCGGGGGAATGCTTCTTCCACTTTCTCAGTCCTGTTTATCACCATGCTGGCTGCTCCCTTGACTGTCACTCTCTTGGGCTTCCGTATTTGCCACTGATCACTTCTTCCCAGTTGCCTTTCCATCTCCTCTTCCTCCATGCTCCTCTGACTGGGAGCCTGTCTTGGCCCTCTCTTGTCTTCAGTCACACTCTGAATGTCATCTCCACTCAGCCTTGACCCGCTGGACACCGGCTTCTCCTCAGTGTCCATCTCCAGCCCAGTGCACCACAGTATTTGAGATCTATCAGCTCCTCTTTAGTAGCCCCGTGTGGATTCTTCCTAGTCCCTCAAATGCCTTGAAGTGACCCCTGCATCCTTCTCCAAACCTTTTTCTCCCGTGTCCCCATGTCCTAAGACAGAACCAGCCCTGGGCTGTTGCTGATGCCACACTTCCTGCAGTTCTTCTGTCTGCATGCATAAAATGATGCTATGTGGTACCCTAAGGTGGCATGTGGGAAGAGCTCACTGAGCGTTAGCTAGCAATGTGATTCATCAGAGAGGCCTGTGGAGCAGGACATAGGCTCAATCCAAGTACCATGAGGGGGAAGCAGAAGAGCTGATGGAGGCGATGCAGAGGCTCTTCTTACCTATTGCCATTGTGCTGGTCCACGTCACAGCATCCTTACCCTGGACATTTCTGCCCCATCTTGGTTCATCTTTTCTCTTCCTTGGCTCTCTTCATTGATGGTGAACACTGTGGCAACCTGTGTCTTTTATGAGATTCTATTCTATTCTCTCTTCGTCTTTCTTCTTTCCTTCCTTCCTTTCTTTTTCTTTCTTTCTTTCCTGTTTGTTTTTTGACACAGGGTTTCTCTCTGTAGCTTTGGCTAGCCTGGACTCATTTTGTATACTAGGCTGGCCTCAAACTCACAGAGTTACACCTGTCTCTGCCTCCTGAATGTTGGGATTAAAGGCATGTACCACCACACCCTGGCTCTTTTCTTTCCTTAAAAAAAAAATAATAATAAGTGCAGGGCTGGAGAGATGGCTCAGCCATTAAAGGCTAGGCTCACAACCAAAAAATATAAATGTGTGTACATGTGTGTGAGCACATGTGTGGGCGTGTATACATGTGTATGTGTGCGCGCGTGTATGCTAGTTTGTCTGTATGTGCACCACACACATGCAGATGCCCTTGGAGGCCAAAAGAGACCTGGAACTTGTATCATAGGCAATTGCAAGCTGGCTAAGAATGTTCCAGAATGTCCCAAACCCCGGGTCCTCTGCAAGAGCAGCCAGTGCTCTTAACCCCTGAGCCATCTCTCCAGGCCCCAGTCAGTGCACTGTCTAAAATTCAACTCAACTCTAAATTTCACTTCATCCCAAGTCCTTTCCTGGTTTCTCAGCGGTGCAGGATGCAGACTTACCTCTCTGGATGTAGAGGCCACATGTGGTGTGGGCGCTGACTGCCTACCTTTCGAACTCATCGGTCACCACCACCTGGACACGATGAATTTAAACAGCATGTGCACGTGTACACAGGCTCATGAGAAATTTAGACTGCCACGTGTGGTGACACACAGAGCTTAGAGGAAGCTGTAGGCTTTCAAATGTGTCCATAGATGATAGATAGACAGATAGATAGATAGATAGATAGATAGATAGATAGATAGATAGATAGATAGATAGATAGACAGATAAGAGTTGGAAGACCTCTTGGGCGATATGGAGCCATGTCTAAAAAAACAAACCAATTAAAAAAAAAAACAAATAAAAACTCATCAGGCATGGTGGCATATATCTGTAATCCCAGCACTTGAGTGCTTGAGACAGGAGAGTCGTATGTTTCAGACCAGGCTGGACCGCATAGTGAGATCCTGTCTCAAACTAACTAGATAAATAAAAAAATAAATAAAACAAAACAATAAATCCATCCAGTATCACTGTGCACAGCTGTAATCTCAGCAATTGCAAAGGAAAGGCAAAAACTCCCGTGAGTTTGCGGGCAGCCTGGGCTACATGGCAAGCCTTAGACACATACACAATAAATTCTCTCATGCTGTTTCTTTTTCTCTTCCTCCTCCTCTTCCAGTCTCTCCTTCCTTCCTTCCTTGTTTCCTTCCTTTCTTTCTTAGATAGGTGTCATCAAGCCCAGTCTGGCTTCAGACTTACTATGTGACCTAAACTGGACTTGAGCTCATGGCAATTCTCTAATCTTGGCTTCAGAGGCTGGGAGCCTTTGAGGAAGTCTTAAATCAAGCTCTAACATTCTGTTCCTTTCTTTTTCCCTCCTTTTAAAAAAATTTCCACATGTATGGTGTGTGTGTGTGCCTGTGTATAAATGTGTGAGTTTGTGTGTATGTGCCTGTGTTTGTGTGCCTGTGTGTGAGTGAATATGTGTGTATATATGTATGGTGTGCCTGTGCTTGCTTGTGTGTCTTTGTGTGTGTGTGTGCCTGTGTGTGAGTGAATATGTGTGTATATATGTATGGTGTGCCTGTGTGTCTTTGTGTGTGTGTGTGCCTATGTGTGAGTATGTGGGTATATATGTATGGTGTGCCTGTGTGTCTTTGTGTGTGCATGCCTGTGTGTGTGCGCGCGCCTATGTGTGTCTCTCAAGTCCAAGAACTTTCTTGACTTGTAGATCATGCCAGGTCAACAGTGATGGAAGTTATCTATTTACTTTAACATAATCTCACTGTGTAGCCCTGCCTAGCCTGGAACTGGATGCGTACGCAAGGCTGGCCTCTTGCTCACAGAGATCCATCTGCCTCTGCCTCTGCCTCCCTAGCCTGGTGATTCAAGGTTTGCTGCACCAGGCCCTGGATGGGGACCAAACTTTTGAGAATCAACCAATTCAACCATCACACACAGACAAGAAGCCAAAGGGCCTGAGAAGGAGGCACACTGGGTAGAACGCAGGCCAGCAGCCCACCTGACCAAGATAAGCGTTGGTGCGCATCGCAATGGTAATGGCGTTGATTATTAACAGCAAGGCCAGCAGCAGCTGGAAGGCGGGGTGTCGGAGCAGCTGCTTGACATACATCCGAGTGATGATCTCCTCCATGTCCCAGGAATCCTGGGGAGGGAGGGAGACCTTCCTTCAGGCAGGTGTCACCATAGGTGGGCTCCACCTGGACTAGTGAGTCCCCCACCGACCTTCCCTGTGAGTGGGAATACACTCCTAAGGGTCTGCCTAGAGGAGGGTGCTCTTGCCAGAGCTCACCAACTACTGGTTTCTGTACAGAAGTCACAACGTAAATGGTCATCAAATGAGAGTCACTATTGGGAACCTTTGGGGACCTGGGGGGGGGTCTTTGCTAATGAGTGGCTATCATGTTATATAGGTTCCTGTGAAGAATCGCCTCAGTGGTATTAGCTCCTAGGGAAGGTCCTCGGGGAGGACAGAACTGCAGAAGGGATATATGGGGTGGAGGTTGTCTTGGCTTTGCCTGTCCCTACCATCCTCCTTTCTTACCCTCTTGTCTGTGATGTCCCTGCGGTTGATGAGCACTTGTTCCTCATGTCGACCCACGAGCTCAAAAGTGTTCTGCGGAGGAAAGGAGCAGGTCTTCAGTGTGGCCGCTGCCCCGACCCAGCCAAGGACGTCGGCTCGGTGGCAGAGCGAGACACAAGCTCCCTACCTTAAGATGTATGATTGCCTTCCGGTCCCACCAATTATGGCCTTCAGACATCTTTGCTCTGTTCCCCCTTCTCTTCAGAGAAGCTTTGCTGCAGGCAGTCTTTCTCCCCCACCTTGTGGTGAGATCACAGAGGCAGCTGTTACCCACTGCCTTCAGCGTTCCATTGAGACATTCCAAACAGGTAAAAAGCCTCCCGGTCACAGAGACAACCCAGTATTCCGACAAGGGCTTTGGGAGGGGATCAGAGGTTAGAGGCTGGTGGGAATAGGCCTGGTCTTCACGTCATCATCTGAACACAGGGAACAGAACTTCTCTTTCTGGATCCAGGTGCTAGAGGTGGGGCTGAGTGAAATGGAAGACAAGCGAGATGCCCTGACACCCCTTGCTCCTGTCCCACAGCGGCCCACCTGGCCTTTCCAAAGTGATGTTTGCTCATCTACGGGATGCTTCTAGGATAGGGGAGCATTTCTGACCTCTAAGGACTAAGGAGAGGTGGGCAAGAGGATGGATGTATGTCCGCAGAGCCTGGTTCCCTGGTCCAGGGGCCTGGAGGGCTACACAGGAAGCTTGTCACCCACCCTGTGACAGAAAGTGTTCACTCTAGCCTGACATCTCTTCACCCCCGTGTGTGCTGGCAGGGTGAGGGTGGGGGCGGGAGGCACAGAACCCCGGTTCTGAAGCAAAGACACACGGGTTCATTTAAGAGAAATCAACTTTATTTGGTATCTCTTATGTAAAATAAATACCCATCTAGACCTGGTCTGGGGAAACCTTTATGAAGGACACAAGGGAGGCAGGTACATCCCAGATCTGAGGACTGGTTGGGGGGTTTCTGCCTCCCAGAGGAGGAGGCACCCTTCCTTCCACTCCGGGGACACATGAACAGAAACTGTGAAAACCCAGGATACAGGAGGTCAGTTTGGGGGTAGAGCCAAGGACTAGCACTCCTTCCAGACTTTCGCAGACCACTTGGACATTTGTCTTAACACATCACAGGCTGGGAAATGGTGTAGTCCTCAGCCAGGGTCAGAGGTCAGGAGCCAGAAACTAGCCGGAATCAGAGGTCAGGAAGTTGGAGGCTGTTCTTTGGGGTCAAGGACAAAAAGCTGGGAGGGCTCCTCCGGGTCAGAGGGCAGGGGCTGTGGGGACTGACCTCTGGAGACAGAAGTTGGGTTTGGGGAACTGCTCTGGGCCCACACCCCTGCCCCGGCCCTCAGGCCCTCTGAGTACAGCTCCAGGTTCCGTTCCTTCCACTGGCGGAACTTCGCTCCCGTGAGCTCAGGGTCACCCAGCACTTCCTCCAGGGCCTGCAGTTCCTGCAGCTTTGCCTGCGGTGAGAGTTAGGGGGCAAAGATCCATGGCTGACCAACGGGGGGCAGAACCCAGAACTAAGCCTAAGTCCTGCGCCCACCCCAGGATACCCTGGGTGAATACCTAGAACCTTCTAGAACTTGGCCCAGAACACCGTAGAGCCTCCAATAGAGTATGGAGCCCAGGAAGAGCCTTCAGTCTACAGTCTCACAGCAGAGCTGTGAGCCAGACACCCCCAGGGCCCAAAGCCCACAGCCTCATCCTTGCCCATGCCCAGGCTCCCAGCTCACCTTGAGTGTACTCTGGAGTGCCCGAACGCGGTGCACTCGCTCGTTGAGATGTGGGTCACGGTTGCGCCGCATGAAAGAACTCCGCCACTGTTCATGGGTCAGGGGCTGTGGTTGGCCCAGGAGGGACACTCCGCCCTGCCTCAGCCCTTGGACCATTCCTTCCAGCGCCCTGTCACTGCTGTCTGTGGAAGCACGATGCAGGTTGAGAACATGTAAGCATGCTCAGGTTCATCCCCACAGCCCAGTTCGCTGCTCCCAGGGCAGCACCACCTGCTGAAGAGCCAAAGGAGGTCCTCGGGCTCGGTGAAGGTGAAGCCAGGGGTGATGTGTCACTCCAAGCTTGAGCTGGGCCGGGCTGTGTCAAATCAGGAGAGAGAGGATTAGCCACATCCTGCTATTCAGGCCCCTACCTCCTACCCTGAAGACTCTACTCACGGAAACTGAGCGGGACCCGGCCTCCTCGTCAGGGTCTTCGGTTTCTGTCTCACTGTAGCAATCTAGGGTGGGGAGTTAGAGAACCACAGTGGGTTTGGGGGGCCATGGAGCGAGCCTGGGGATTTGCGCCCCAGCACACAGCCTGGAAAAGACGGGAACCCCGTGGTACCTGGACCTCCCTCCCCACCTCCATGATATACTCACCTTCCTCTCTGGCAGAGGAGGCCCGGCCTGGAGTCTGGTACTTGGAAATGCAGGTAACGAGGTGACGTACCCATCTGTAGGGGAGCATGTCAGCTGTGGGGTTTCCATTCACTGAGGCCCACTTACATCTGAGCTTTCCATCCTTTACCTACATCTTCTAATTTTTCTCTTGAACTTTTTGTATGATGCGGGAGCCTGAGCGTAAGGAAGCGCTCTACACTAAACTATACCCTCCACCCTCTTTCCTGTCTTCTTGAGACACCGTCTTACTATATTACCCTGGTTGGCCTGAAACTCAGCATATAGCCCAGGCTGGCCTCAGACTTGCACACTCTTCCTGCCTCAGCCTCCTAAGTGCTGGAATTTGAGAGGTGAACCACCACGTCCCAGAGTCACAGATTTGACCCTCAGAGAGCAACTGAGGTAGGAAAGCCTTGTTGACCATTTTTAAAGATGATGAAACGGGCTTGCTTTCTGAGGGCTGGAGTTTGAGTGAAGCAGCTCTTAGGCTCTTGGTGGCTGGGGATGATGTGGGAGTAAGATGAAGTGTCACTCACTTGCTCAGATCAGACAGGGTCTCAGCGGCAAAGACAAAGGGTTTGTACACGTCATGGGTCAACTGGAACACACTGCCCGGGAGCAGAAAGGAGTCACAGCGTCCTCTGGGCATGCCCATCCGGAAGCCAGAGAGAGGCTGGATCAGGAATCCCCGCCGCCTGCCCTCGCTCCACCCACCTTTTCCCTCCCTCTCCCTCTTTACCCCTCTTCCAACCCATTCCCAGACTTAACTATTTCTTCTTCTGGTCAGGTCTGCTCTCCAGACTGTAGTTGGAGATGTTGATAAGCCCTTCAGCCTTCTCATCCTGGGGGATCACAGCAGGAGGGTCAGCACGGGGCCACAGCCAGTTACCTGTTATCCCCTCAGGGTTTCTGGGGCTCAGGGCAGAAGGTGTGGCCACAGGACACTTTGAGCAGGAAAAGGAGGACAAAGGTAGCCAGAAAAATAGCGGAAGGGGAGGATCCTGCTCAGGCATTTCCCTTAGCTGCTTTCGGAAAGCCTTTTCCCTTCCTGGTTTTCCTTTTCCCTTTCATCTGATAATCATCCAAAAGTGGCTTTCCAGAGGAGCTTCTAGACTCCTTGGACTAGATCAGACACCTCGGCTGGGCTCCCACACATGACTGGGATTTCCTTCATCTTGGCACATGGCCCATTGTCCTTAAGGGTGTATTCAGCTCCTTCCCCCATGGGCCTCAGTTAGAGTGGCAGGGACTATCCAAATCACTGTGACCCCAGTGCTCTAGCTCAGAGATGGGTCCAGTAGCCACCTGAATGTCTAGCAAGTGAATAAAAATGAGTGAGTGGCTCATCACTAGCATGGGTAGAATATCAGAAGAGAAAGGAGAGGTAGGGAGAATAAAAGTCACTTTCTCTACACTTTAAAAATGGTTTTGTTTGTTTGTTTGTTTGGTTGGTTGGTTGGTTGGTTGGTTGATTTATCGAGACAGTGTTTCACCGTGTATAGCTTTGGCTGTCCTGGAACTCACTCTGTAGACCAGGCTGGCCTCAAATTCACAGAGATCTTCCTCCCTGGTGCTAGGATTAAAGGCGTGTACCACCACCACCAGTAAAAAATGTTTTGCATTTATTTACTTAAAAAACACATGGAGATCCAAGGACAACTTGCTAGGCCATAGCTATTCTGGGTGTCACACTCAGGCCATCAGGCTCGGGGGCAGGCACCTGCACCCACTAAGCCATCTCCCTGGCCTTTTTCATTCTCAGACATGAGTTGCACTAGGTAGTTTGGGCTGGCCTGAAACTTGCTGTGTGTACCACATGTATGCCTGGTGCCCACAGACGTCAGAAGAGGGCACCCAATCCCCTGGAAGCAGAGTGTCAGTCCTGAGCTACCATGTGGGTGCTGGGAACCAAACATCAGGCCTCTGCAAGAGTTGCAAGTATTTTAACTGCCGAGCCATCTTCCCAGTTCCCTAGAACCTTCTTTTACACGTGTGTGTCAATTCATTTCTCTACCAAGAGCCACCCCCACTTTACAAATGGAAATACTGGGGAGTCCCCCACCCCTCCTGCATAGAACAGATAATAATGGGTGGCCCTCAGCTTCGCTTGTTACCTACGCAAGTGTGTGTGGGGTCTCACCTGGGGTTGGCGGTACCAGTACAGGGTGTGCCCCTTGAGCACAAACCAGCAGCGGCGCCAGCGTGGGCCCATGAAGCCACCTGGTACCTTGCGCAGTAGAAGCCATCCATCACAGTCCGGCAGGCCCAGCTCCCGGCAGGACACCCGCCTGCGGCTCAGCCTGGAGGCCACACCTGCCCCAACACAGCAGAATGTATCGGTGAGGGGCCAGCGAGCATCTTCCCTCAGTCTACTTACCCCCTGCGACTCCCCAGGGAGACTGAACTCACACTCTGGGCTCACAATGCTACACACGTCCTCAGGAGGACTGAGTGTGACTAGAGAAAGCTGGCCATACAGCTGGGGCACAGCTCTGCATTACACACACACGCACATACACAAACACACACTAGGAGCTTTCTCACAGTCTCAGAGCTAGCAAGAGGCCAGGCCAGAAGCGGGGCGGGGGGGAGGGGAGGAAGGCTGTTGTGTAGGAATCGGATGTGTGCAGTGAGGGATCCTGTCCAGTCCTGCAAAGATTCCTGACACCCCACCCAGTCAGGGCTTACATACCTTTAGATTTCTTCTGACCAAGGACGGGACTCTGAAAAGATGGTGAAGGCGAGCTCAGGGAAGGGTCTGGATCCAGAGCGCAGGCCCCTCCATGCTAAGTCCCTGAGTTTACCTTGTCAAGGTGTCCTGAAGACTCCAGAGGTTCTGCTGTCTCTTCTAGAAGTGTTCCTGGGGGATCAGGGGGAGTGGGCAGGGGCTTAGCTTCAAGGGAGGTAGATTCTGTCAAGCAGGAAGGAGAGGGAAAATCCATGAGCTCAGTCCAGGGCCTCTGGGCAGGAATGTCAGCATGGAGAGCCAGTTGGGGACTCAGATGTCTTGCCCAGAGCATGAGCTACACGCAGGGGCTGTGAAACTACCTGTCCAGGCAGGGCTGGGTCCGGAACGCCCCTCTGCAGGCAGGTCGAAGGCAAAAAGGCCTTCAGAGGGAACCCTGTGGAGAACGAGGCTACGTGAGGTGAGCCTGTGCTCCCCACTTTGAGACACATGCACCCCAGGTAGAGCTGGTTACCTGGGAGACCGTGGGTCCAGAGGCAGTGACTGGCTTAGTGGGTGAGGGGAGTCCACAGGCGTCTGGGAAACAACCAGAAACAAAAATGATGGAGCTGACCATGCGAGTCGGAAAGTGAGTGGAGAGGGGTGGGGAGGGGGCAGGTACCTGAGAGGGGGTCTCTGGCGCTGGAATCTTCTTCAGCACCAGGCTGACCCTTGCTGGCTCCCTCAGGAGCTCCCTCATCACATTCTTGTAGGGCCAGCCCACCTGAGGGACAGGGATACTGAATGGGAGGTTCGGCAGCAGCCCAGCAACTCTTCCCTCTCAGGGATTCCCCTCACTTCTCGACACTTTCAGGGAGCCTCTGGGAGCCCCTTTGACTGAGCTCTGTGGAAGGTCAGGCTAGCACCACACAGTCACCCGGAGACTTTCCTCTGTTGGCTCATGGCGTGTGGGGCATCCCTCGGCCCTTGTCTTCACAGGGGACAAAACCCTGGGGTGACTTCCTCTCACACACAAGCCTTCTCAGCACCCTCACCGCCACCTTGCCCACTCCCGGTCACTCACCACCACCTGCTCATTGATCTGGATGACCTCGTCTCCTGGCAGGATCTGGGAGTGGGTGGTATCCTGGTGTGAGGAATAAGGCCCAGAGAATGAGGCTGCCCAGCGGGCATGGCTGGCAGGTGAGAAGGCCTCCGGGGTGGACAGAGCTGGCGGGCGGGAGTGGTGGGCTCCTACCTGGACGCCTACTCCGGACACAAAGTGCAGGCAGTTGCCAGTGGTGTGGATTTCTAGACCCTGTGGAGACAAAGGCTCAGTCAAGCAAAGCTTGGCTTCGGCAGAGCCAGTGGGCAGGACCTCACACCGGGCGCGAGGACTTGAAAGCCGGCAGAATGGGAACAGGGCCTCAAAATGGCATTGTCCTAACTTTGGGCTTGTTGCCCACCCCCAACCCCCAAAAAGGCCACAGAAAAACTGTGTCACCAATTTCTGAGGTAAACAAGAGTCTCAGAAATCTTCTGAAGAGAGAACAGGGGCTGGGGGCAGAGGGAGCTGCTCTGATGTTCTCAACTGATCATTTCCCATCTCTACTAATCTGCCCCGAGAACCCTGCCAGGGCTGGAGTGTGCCGCTTGGGCCGGGCTAAACAGCCCCCCTGGCTTTGGAAAGGTATGGAGCAATGGTGAGATCCCCCAGGTAGGTCCTTCGAGCCCCTACTGAAGCACCCATACCCAGCGGACATAGCAATACAAGGTGCTGAGGCTCCTGGACCATGTCTCAGGCGTCTGCAGGAAGAGGGCCCGAGGGCTCAGAGCTCACCGAAGGGTCATGCAGCTGCACCTGCTTCAGCACAGCCCTCTGTTCCAGCAGCTCCTCTGGGCTGCAGCTCAGGATGTTGTGGCAGATCCCGGCCACATGGCTGCACTGGGGGAGGAGGGCAGGCTGTCTGGCCCAGTCCAACCCCTTACCCAACGCCTGCCCGCCCACCCCTGAGACTCACAATCCTCAGGACTTTGCTCTCCTTCTCAGCCTCTGGGCAGTCCTGGAAGCAGAGACCACGGGTGGGGGGGGGGGCTTTAGAAAGGGGTGGAGACCGCCTGCCCCTGAGGACACGGGGTAGGGGTGGGAAGGCCCTCTGATGCCCCGCCCTTTCGTTCTCTCAACTGATCTCCTTGCCAGAACTCTAATGGTCTCATCTCCAAGGTTTCCTTCCTCTGACACCTGACGCAGCAATCACAACACATGCCCTCCCTACCACCCTTCCTGAATGTCACCTGAGCTTCTGCCAGAGGGACCCCACGACCCACCCCCACGGCCTGTTACAACCCAACACCCAGCGGCAGGGCTTCTTCTATTCTTGTTCACTCCCTGCCCCAGCTCTCACACCCAGCCCTGGTCTGATTCACAGGTTATAAAAAGCGCCGGGGGCCCGGGCCAGCCTGGCCCCTTGTCCTCATACCTCCTGCAAGACCTGGCCCAGCTTCCCGCACAACACGCCAATCTCCTGGCAGGCAGAGAAGTCATTCAGGTGGGAGAAGAGGTACCTGGCAGGGGAAGGACAGTGAAGACGCTGGAGTTGATTCCTCACCCGAGCACTGGAGACAGCTCCTACTTGGTGGGACCCTCTCAGCGCAGGGCTTGTGTGTGCCATGCCCCGTTGTAGGCACTAGGGGGACGGGCATTAGACGGATAGCCATATTATTAACGATTTAGCTTCAACTGTTACCCCTGAGGAGGTAACATCTGAGGTAGGACACGTAGGACAGACAACTGCCATGAAGGCACCAACAGCTGGTGAGAAAGCGGGCAGATTGTTCGTTGCTAAAGATGCTTGCCTCTAAAGCTGATGACCTGAGGTACCTGAGTTCAAGTCCCGGGACGCACATGGTGGAAGGCAAGAACCGATCCTGGCAAGGAATGCCCTCCCCCCATCTGCAAATGAGATGATAAACTGTAGGGTGGGCTAGTGTCCCTGCACAGACAGACCCTTTGATCTGCTCTGACACAGCAGATCAAGAGCCAACTACTGTTTCTCTGTCCCAGGCCCTGGAGGAGAGCAAGGACAAGAAGAGTCTCTAGCCACCCATCCCTAGTACCTGTTGAGCCAGAAGAGGAGGGCATGTGCCTCCCGCACCAGCTCTACAGCGGCACTGAGGACATCAGCAGGAGTCTCGGCACAGTCTCCCAGGCGGCCTTGGACCAAGCCCTGGAAGGCCTGGGTTCTTTCCAGCAGCCCCTGAGCCAGACTCTGCAGGTTCTCTGTCTGCAGCTTGGAGCCCTGTATCAAAAACGGGTCACATTACCTACCGCCCCTCTCCCAACACCAGGCTAGGAGCCTGGTGGGTGCTGCAGCCAGTTTGGGGCAGTGCTTACTCACCAGGGCCCGGAGCTGCTCCACCCCATCTAGAATGAGCTCCTGGTGGCCCAAAGGCCACACAGTCAGAGCCTGGAGGCTTTGGGGACAGAGCTGCAGGAGGTACTTTCCAGGCAGCTCCCAATCCTCGAAGGGATAGTCCTGCAGAGCATCATCAAGGCCTGGAGGCAGAAGGGGACAGCGTGGGGATACAGGTGGCATTACCTGGGTTTGTATTACATCAGAGTCCTTCCCCCTCCTTCCTGTCCCTAATGATAATCCTGAGACCCAGGCTGGGTCTGCCCATTTCACTACTGAGCTGAAAACCAGATTCAGCAGCGACTCTCGCAAATGTGTCCAACCTACTGACATGGCCGTCTACCAAATCCATGCTCAAATACTTAAACATGAAACAGAACAAACAGGGGGTGGAGAGATGGCTCAGTGGTTAGGAGCACTTACTGTTCTTGCAGAGGACCCAGATTCGGTTCCCAGTACCCACGTGGTAACTCACAACCATCCCTAAGTACACTCAAGGTGCACATACATCCATGCAGTCAAAGCACGCACACACATAAAGTAGATAAAAATAAATAAAATGGGAGTGATAGGAGCACCTTCTTTCTAACCATGTGTTTTAGATAATTGATGTGTGCCAAGCACTCGGTCTGCAGTCAGCACACTGTTGCCAGGCTGTCTGCCGTGACCTGACTTGGTGTGAGGCAGTGTTTTGAGAACTTTACCCGTAGTCAGGTGTAGTGGTGCGCGCCTTTTATGCCAGCACTTGGAATGCAGAGGCAGGGGGATTCCTGAGTTCACAACCAGGGCTACAAGTGGAAACCCTGTCTCAAAAACTGAAAGAACAAAAACTAAAGCTAAAGACCACCAACCATCCACCAACAACAATAACTTAACCCACTTGGCACATTTGGTCTTCTCACATTTCTAGAAGGTGGGGTGGACATCGGCCCTGATACACAATCGGGAAAACTAATGGCAGGAGATGCAGTTGCTTCCTCACGCTTTGGAAGAAAGACTCCCAGACTCTGTCATTGGGGAATGTGTGTGGTTCCTCATTCCTCCTATGGCATTAAGAGAGCTGGGCTGGCACCAGGGTTATTTGGACAATTTCCTTCCCATGCTGAGCGTGTTGGTGTGCCCTCTTCCCTCCCCATCCACACCAACATTTGAGCTACACGTGTTAGTCACACCGCCCTGGTCTCATTTTTGTCCAGGAAGAGAGAAACTGAGACCTACGGTCACCGACCAGGCTGCTCTCCTGGGCTGATCACACTGGATCCAGCAGCCTCCAGCTGCCCCTGTGAGAGCAATGGCATGCCTGGCCTCCCCACTCCGGGCGGCCACGGAACGCCCTCATTTCTCTGAGTGTGACTGTGTTTGTGTCTCTTGGTCGCCTGGGGAGTGAGTGATCCTCCTCTCTCGATGGAAACCCAGGGCGGGGCTGCGTCACCCCTCCAACACGGCTGGGGTTTCTGTTTCTCACGCTGCCAACCTCGGGGGAAAATGACACCAGGGCCGGCCCTGTTCCAAGACCGAACAAATCACTTCCTAGCTCTGTGCATGGTTTCTGCTTCTGAAAAATGGGCTTAATCACAGCTCACGGGGCCCTGGGGCACAGGGAAGATGACCGGAGATAAAGGGGGCGTGGGCCGTCAGAGCCTCCCTGTGTGCTTATTACCGCACCTGCCTGTCGTCACCCCGGCTGGAGCTCCAACGTACAAATCTATGGGAAAGACCCCCGTCCTGCGTCTTAGGCCCTCCCTGCCCGCACTGTGCCCGTTCAGGGGCCCTGGTAGGCGGGTAGGAGGGCAGAGGCTCTATAAACGCCTGCTGACTAATAGGCTCGGCAGTTCTTTTCTTCTTTTTCCCTCCCTACTTTCCGACCGAGGGACACCGCGCTAACCCCCCGGGGCCCACCTCTGAAGCCCGCCACCGTCCCCGGCTCACCAACCTCTCAGCCAGGATGCCACCTTCCCGGGGGTCCAGGCCTCCACGGGCTCCATACCGAGCTCCGCCCGCAGCGTCCAGCCCCTGCAGGAATTTCCGCTCCCGGACGCAGCCAGGAGCCCGCCGGGCTGGGCCAGGGCGGGGCCGCCGCATACCTGGGCCCACGTGGCCACCCAGGTGAGGCGCCGGCCAGCCATTGGCCCACCGCCTGTCTGCCTCCTGCCCTGCCCCTCTGGCATCCTAGGACTTTGGCAGCTGGGCATTCGGACTCCGGGGCTGACGCCACGGGGTGTGACTCGGGCAGTCCGGAACTGGCATGAGATTCGGCTCAAAACTGGCCTCACCGGGGGTGATCCCTATGAGTTTGATCAGCCGGGTCTACACTGAGAGCTCCAGGCTAGCCGGAGCTGGGTAGGGAGACTTTGTCTCAAACAGCAACAAAACAAAAAAGCAACCAAACAAACAAAAACTGGCCCCGTGTCCCAGCCTGGGACTCAGACCAGCGCCTAAAAAAAGAAGAGTACCTGGTGAGGAGTTGGCGCAGAAGCAAAGCGCGTGACCAGCCAGCCAGTCCCTCATGCCCACCCCGAGGTCCCCGTGTTCTCTATCAGCCGGAGTTGTCACACAGACAGCTGACCTTACTCCGCGTGGAGTTCCGGCGCATTAACAGTCCTCGCTTCATGGGACATTTGCGAGTATCTGAGCAAACGGCTTTAAATGTTCAGAAAAGCAGGCCACGGTGACTCCTGCTTGTAATCTCAGGATTCTGGAGGCTGAGGCAGGAGGATCGTTCCGAGTTCAAGGAGGACCTGGACTAGACAGTGAGCCCATTTCCAAAAACACAAAAATGAAACAGAAGAAACTAAAATTAAGTCAGTAAAACCTTCAGCGTGGGACTCTACCCCCTCTTTTATTTTGAACCCTTTGAAGTCTGTTGAGATTTAGAGCCCCTTTCTCAAAGTAAGACTTTTCATTAATTCAGCTATCACTTATTTTAGGGCACAAACAGCCTTTATTGGTTACAATAGTAAGTGGAGAGAAAACACACCAACCATTCACCTGGAGAGACATTTGCAGACACGGTAGTTGCCTCCTGAAAGCACTTTTATTCTTGCTACAATTTTTGTGATGCTTTTCATTCTTGCTGTTGCTCAGACCGCTCTCCAACTCATGGGTTCAAGAGATTTTCCTGCCTCACTTTCTAAAGAAGCAGGGGCTTCTTTGCACCACAGAGCAGCTTAGAATAATGCTCTTAAAAGATGCTGGAGAGACGACCAGCAGTTAAGAACAGGCAGAGACCCTGGTTCAATATCTAGGAGCCCCCTGTTGACTCACAACCACCCGTAACTCCAGTTCCAGGGGATCTGACGCCCTCTTCTGGCCTCCTCAGGAAGTGCATGAACATGGTACATAAGCATATAGGCCGACAAACACCCATACACACAAACTTTTTTTTAAAAAAGTACAAAACAATGTTTAGGATTAAGCCAACAACTATAATTTAAGACACAAATCAGTGGCCAGGCATGGTAATGCACATCTTTAATCCCAGCACTGGGGAGGCAGAGGTTGATGGACTGTGAGTTCAAGGCCAGCCTGGTCTATGTTGTGAGTTCCAGGTAAAAAATTTAATGTTGGGGGCTGGAGAGATGGCTCAGAGGTTAAAAGTGCTGTCTATTCTTCCAGAGGTCCTGAGTTCAATTCCCAGCAACCACATGGTGGCTCACAACCATCTATAATGAGATCTGGTGCCCTCTTCTGATGTGAAGGCATACATACATATTGTATACATAATAAATAAATAAAATTTAAAAAATTTAATGTTATGTGCATTTTTATTTATTCATTTACTTTCAAAGAATGCTGACCAGGTATGGTGGCTCACCTGTTTCATAAAGCAAAAAGGGCTGGAGAGATGGCTCAGTGTGAAGGAAGCACACTGGATGTCCTTCCAGAGGTTCTGGACGCAGGTCCTAGCAACCAATTGGCAGCTCACAACTGTCGCTGACTCTAGTTCCAGGGATCCAATGACCTCTTCTGACCTCTGAGGTCACCAGGCATGCAAATGGTACACAGACATACATGCAGGCAAATATTTATATACATAAAATATTAAAAAAATAAAAACACACGAATTTGTGAAATGCTGAGGTATTTATTAACATAAATAGCACTAGAAAAGTTCAAGTTAAATCTTGCTTTTTAGTGGCATTAGGGCACCTACCCCAGAGCCCAACGACTTGACTTCAATCTCTAGGACACACGGAGACCCGACTATTACACTAGTCCCATGACTGATGCACACACACAATAACATTCATGTAATTATGTATATATTTTAAGGATGTTTCTTTTAAAGAACACTAGCCAAGCATGGTGGAAACACCACCTTAACTCCAGCACTGGGGAGGGAGAGGCAGGCAGATGTCTGTGAGTTTGAGGGAAGCCTGGTCTACAGAGCGAGTTCCAGGACAGTCAGGGCTACGCAGAGACACTGTCTTAAAATAGGGACATTAAGCAGGAAGAGCAGTGTAGCCTAGGCTTCGTTTTTATGGTGCTGGGAACTGAAGTTTGCGCTCTGACACGGAATTCCCAGCCCTCCCCTCACTGTCTGATTAGCAGACAGCTAAAGACAGAGAACACAGAAGCGTGATGGAGAAGTCTGGGTCACCAGGGTGACAACAGGTAGGATAGCCATTTGGTCATCCAAAGTATACTAGACACAGAGGTACCTAGCCTTGGTGGCTACCTGACATCAGGGCCCGAGACAAAGAATGCCCTCGGGTGTAGTTAAGAGTGGGCTAAGGGCCAGGCACAGTGGCACACGCCTGTAATCCCAGCGCTCTGGGAGGCAGAGGCCAGCCTGGTCTACAGTCCAGGACAGCCAAGGCAACACAGAGAAACCCTGTCTAGAAAAAACAAAAACAAACAAACAAAAGAGTGGGCTAAGGGGGCTGGAGGGATGGCTCAGTGGTTAAGAGCACTGATTGCTCTTCCAGACGACCCAGGTTCAACTCCCAGCACCCACATGGCAGTTTACAACTGTCTATAACTCCAAGATCAGTCACCCTCACATAGACATACAGGCAAAGCACCAATGTACATAAAAATAAAAATAAATAATTTTTTAAAAAGTGGGCTAAGGACCACCATGGTTTGAAACAGCTGTAAACTGTGCCTTTCCTTTCAACCTTATGAATCCAGACGGCCAGGATTTCCCTGTGGGGGGGAGGATGACAGCCTTGACCTTCTGCTCCTTCTACTGAGTTCTGTTGTTACAGACATACGACACAACATATGGTTTGTGGGGTGCTGGGGATGGAAGCCTGGGGCTTTGCGCATACTACGTTTCATCCTGTATTCACCTCTGTTTTCTTTCTTTTTTATTTGTTTGAGACAGGATCTCGCTATATAGTCCAGGCTGGCCTTGAACTCAACAGAGACCCACCTGCTTCTGTTTCCTGAGTGCTAAGATTAAGAGGTTGCTACCATGCCTGGCTACATCTGTATTCTCTCTGTGTGTTTTTTTGAGACAAGGTCTCTCTGGCCTCCAGTTCAAAGATCCTCCTGCATCTGCCTCCAGACATGTGCTACTATGCTTAGCTAATGCTTTTTTTAAAACTAGTTTTTTTCTCTCTTCTTTTTTGTGGCTCGGGGGATCTATTCCAGAGGCTGCAAATGACAGACATGCACTCCCTCACTGCACTCCAGCCCTCTCATTCATTCATATAATTACCTTTATTTTATGTGCATTGCTGTTTTGCCTGCATACATGTACAAGTGTTGGATCCCTTAGAAACGGAGTCACAGACAGTTGTGAGCTGCCATGTGGGTGCTGGGAACTGAACTCGGGTCCTTTGGAAGAACAGCCAGTGCTCTCAATCAATGAATCATCTCGCCAGCCTGAGCCCTCTCATCCTTTACACAGATATTCTGAAAACTGTAGAAGCTGGTCATGGCGGCCCACACCTTTAATGTCAGCACTTGGGAGGCAGAGACAAGGGATCGCTGTTGAGTTCAAGGCCAGCCTGGTCTACATAGTGACTTCCGAGAGAGCTAGGTAGAAAGATTCGGTCTCAAAACAAAACCACCACCAACCAACCAACCAACCAACCAAAAAACAGCCCGGTCTACATAGTGACTTCTGAGAGATTCGGTCTCAAAACAAAACCACCACCAACCAACCAACCAAAAAACAGCCCGGTCTACACAGTAACTTTCAGGACAGCTATGAAGAAAGAGCCTGTCTCAAAACAACAACAAAAACAAAACCAAACCAACAAAGAGATAACAAATAAATGTAATTTAAAAATTTAACAACATATTATTAACAGCCTATTGGGTAAGCAAATCTTTTTTGATCATCCTCAAGCCCACAAAAGAGTTCTTGTGGGAACTTCATCTTGGGGTTGGGGGGGGGGGAAGGTAAATATGAAGTGTACATCCCTCCAAAGCGGCTGAATTTACGGAACCCAAATGGAAAAGTGGCTGACAAGTCAGACAGGAGGGAATGTGACACTCTAGCTGTTGGGGGGGGGATCAGCCCTGCCATGGGGTAATTGCTGAGAAGGAAGAGGTCAGTAGTGCTAAAAGCCAGTATTTAAAAGAATGCTTGTTGGTAGCAACCATTTATCCCTGGTCGGGGTGTGGTCCAGACTGGAGCTGAGGAGGCTTGCCCAGTACCTGGTTGATGCCTGGACTCCTGGGCACTGCCAGCCAAGGCTTTGCTTACACGTCTGGCCTGGCCTCTCTGGTAAATGGAGGAGGAGCTGCTACTCAGGCCTGATGCTGATCTCCCCTGACAGCTTGCTCCTAAGGCTGGCAAGCAGCAGGCAGTGGGGGAGGGGCCAGATTTAAAGACCCACCTGCCCCGCCCCCTGCCAGATTTGGACAAGCCAGCTGAGGTGAACATCCTATGAGCACACTGTGTCCAGGAAAACAGGTCAGGGACCCCTACGCTTCGGTTTCTACTTCTTGATACCACGGACAACATCTAGTCTTCATTTCTGCTCCCATTCCACTGGCCCACAGGGAGACCACTGCCCCCCACTATGAGATTTCGACGCCTGACCCCTGGCTACTTCCGGGTGCTACAGGTAAGTACATTTAAATACCAGCTTTCAATACTGACCTATACCTCCCCCGCTCCCCCCACGGCGGGGCTCATACCCCCAACAGCTAGACTGTCACTGTCACGTTCCCTGCTGCCTGACTAGCCAGGACCCAGATAGGCAGTGAGGCGAGAGGGATTGGGGTGGAATCTCCCCGGGGCGGAAATGGCATCCATATCTTCTTCACCCGCTGTACTATCTTATGCCCTTCCTACTTGGCAGTCTCAGTGGATCCTTCCTGTGCACCCCCACCCCCCTGCATTCCCACAGATGCAGGTAGCCGGGGAACTGAAGGCAGAGCCCCGGAGTCCGTTGGTTGGAATTGTGGCTACGTTGTTGGCGGTCCTCGGGTTAGGCGGGTCCTGCTACGCTGTATGGAAGATGGTCAAGCAACGGCAGCCATCACAGGCCCCATGATGAGGCAGGAAGCCTCACCCAGGCTTGAAGGTAGGTGACTCAGGGGCAGGACAGAGTGTGCAATCTCGGAAATCCACCTTTTCCCCGTGGGGATCAGTCTCTGCCATCGCCAGAAACACAGAAAAAGCCTGATCCTACTCCCCAGTTTTACACAGTACCTGGACGCCAGCCCGGATCCAAAGAGGGTGGGATGGGGTACGGGTTCCAAAGCTGGACCTAGTAGGTCCAGAAACCCCTGAACAGCTGAAATCGAAGTTAGCATCAGAGGTGCACAGTCTTGTCCAGGTCCTTTATTTTCGGCAGAACACCCAGAAGAGAGCATCTCTCCAAACCCAAAACCCAAAGTACACACTCTCAGCCTAGCCGCTGAACCACTGTCCACGGGCAGTTTTTCTGCCTTGCATCCTCAAGGCCGATCAGGTGGACGTGTCCATCTCTGGGATCTCAGTGGACACTTCTGTGGGCACAGCCAGCCGCTGGGGGGGGACATACGAGCCCATGCCCGCTGCCCTCTCAGCCTCTTCCTGACTGTAGGGTTCCACGCTCAGCTGCTTCAGCCTGGGAGAAACAAGAGATTGGAGCTGACCAGATGCAGAACTACCTGCATGGTACCCACCCACCAGCCCTCTACTAACCCCTTCATCACATCATACCTTTTCTTGTGGTCTTTGGATCGGAAGTGGGTCTTCAGGTTGGCGGAATCGATGAAGTACCTCCTGCAGGGATATAGGGGTAAGGGGAAGAGAAAAGAGGTGAGGCCTGGGAGGTATGCCTACCTCCCCGGCCCTCGCTCGTTCCCGGACATCAGGTTCGGAGCCCGAAATGATGAGACACAGACTGACCCCAGACAGGAGCCCCGTGCGCCTCGTGGCCAGGCCCTCACCGCTCTGGGATGGCACCTCAGACCCTGCTCCGCCCCTGGCTGGACTCACGCGCAGGCCAGACAGCGATGCAGGCCGCCCCCCGGCAGGTCCGGGTCGGGCTCTGCGTCCAGCTCCGGCTTGGGTCGCGGGAGACCCTGCGGCCGCAGCTCGCGGTGAATCTCATCCAGGTCCGGCCGCCGCTTCTTGGCCTTCATCTGGCGGGCTAAGGAATGTGCTCGGTGCGCGCCTGTCCGGCGGGAGCGACCCATGATCAGAGACAACCAGACCAAGAAACGCGAATCCGGGAAAGACCCACACGTGTCGGCGCTTCCGGGCCGTTCGACGACGTCACGAGAGGCCCGCCCGGGGGCGGAGCAGGATTGGCTTGACCGCCTCTGATGACGTCACGGAAGGGATGGCTGCTTGAGCGCCCCCAGGTGGTCTTGGATGATAGTGACTGGGCTCTGGCCGGCACGAGCGGGCCTTGGGGAAGCGGGTCCTACAACTCTGCCAGCCCCTTTACTTCCCGGTTTCCACACCTCAGATTTCAGTCGTAGGAATGCTTTCAACGTTTCTGGATAGCACTGATGCTTGTGCCATGAATAAATTATTTCGAAAATGAGAATAAGTTTGGAATCATGGATGGAACACCCAGAGATAACCCGAGGCTCTAACAAAGGGCCTCTTGCTCCCCCCCCCACACACACCTCCTACGTCATTTCATTGGGTCTTCATCTCTCTCCTCTGTCCTTCCTCTACTCTCAGATAAATTCTTAGGGCAAAGAGCGGAGAACTGTTTCCCAGAGAGTCTAGCACCTAGGGTTTCCATCCTCACAGTGGTCAGCTCTTCTTGCAAGAGCAACTTTTTGTCTGTCCGTCTGCTTTTTCAGCGCGGAGGATGGAACCCAGGAAGACAGTCTAACGGGGTTGGGGTGGAGTATGGTGCTACATCCCCAACCCAAGAGGAAATGTCCCTGGAAGCGTCCCCATCTCTGCTTTCTCTGTGCCCAGGCTCCTAGGCGAGGCCTGGTAGGAAAGGGGGAAACAAGCAGGAACTGTGTGCTTAGAGTAGGGCGAGCGCCAGAGGGCCTTTCTTCCTTCATCTTGGCCTGGTGCCGCTCAGGCTGGCCAGAGCCAGCTCTACCATGTGGGAGCAGAGGATCTCAGCAATAATTCAGGGGTCCGGCCCTCTGGAACCAGTTGCCAGGAAACAGGGAGACTGCACGTGCATCCCTGGGGAGAACAGGTTTCTAGGTCAGACAAAGCAGTGAAATGGAAGCCCCAGGTGCTGACTGGAGGCCCCGGGGATCGTCCCACTCGAGCTCATGAAGGCTGAGTGGAGACACAGGCTGAGGCCCTGACGAGGACTTAGCTAGTGTGGCTAGGTATGGGTCCTGGACTCAAGAATGTGAGTGGGAAACTTTTTCTGCAGCTATTCTAAGAAATAAACCCCCATCAGTGCAGGAAATTCCCAGCCGCAGGAAAATGGACTCTCCAAAATGCTGTCTTCCTTAACTTTGGCCAATATGGGTCAAGACTGAGGCCTACCCCAACCTCAGAATCGGTGGGATCAGGTTCGCCTGCTTGGCACTGTGCCAGCTGGGGAGACTGGTGCATCTTTCATGAAGTCACCAGATCCCTGGGACAGGCTCTTGCTTCTTCCGGGTTTCTGGATCCAGACCCACTGCTGCCCACTGAGCTGCCTCCGTGTGTGCCTGGGTGCCGGGGCCCTTTTCCCTGCAGCCATGAACCAAGCCTTCTGGAAAACATACAAGTCCAAAGTGCTACAGACGCTGAGTGGAGACTCTGAAGAGGATCTGGCAGGGGAGGTGGGTGCTACCCATGTTTCTAAGACAGAGAGACGGCAAAGGGGGAGGGGAGGACCAAGAGCATTTAAAAGTCTGGGGAGGAAGAGGGATTCATTAATGCACAAATTTTGGGCATGTTCAGAGATTACAAAGAGCACGGTGCAATGGTGTTCAAGTAAACAAGAAAGGGAAGAGCTGGGACCACGTGAGAAGCTGTCACTGGCCCCAAGGACCTCATGAACTGCCATATAAAGCACGTTCTAATGCTACTTGGCAGTGGACACTAAAGGATATTAAGCTTGAGACAGCTCTCTAGTGGACAAAGCTAAGCAAAAGTGTGGTGGCTTGTCCAAAGAGGTAATGAGCTCCTGTTTGTGGGAGTAAGGAGCAGCTCTTAGGGTTCTGTGGGCCACAGTTGCAGCGTCCCGCCAAAGCCATCCTTAGACCAGACTTGGTTGTGATGGGGAGGGTAAAGAGGACTTTGAAACTAGGAGTTTACGTCTAGAAGTTGTAATAAGAGGCAGTCACACAAATAGATGTGGCAGGGGCAGGGACTAGCCCCGGGAGGGAGGGGCTGCTGTCTGAGGCTGAGCTTTCTACTGATGTCTATAGGATAATGCTACAGTTGGTGTTGGTGGAAACCCCAGTGCAGGCATGAACTGGATTTAGTGATTTTTTTTCATGGATATGCATTTTGAGTAGGATTCTATACCTGTAATGCCTTCATGTAGGCATTTGCAGGGGTAACATTTGGTTGGGAGAGAAATGTTGGATGTTGTGCGTAGACCTCGGTTTAGCTAGCTGCCTGCAGGAAGAGAAGAAGCAGGAATGAGTGTTTAACCATATGAGTGTCCTTGTGTGGGTGCCTGACCATACATGCATCTGTAGACAGGGGGAAGGGGTCGCCACCAAGAGGTGTGCTCATGTACAGGTGTGTGTCTGTAGTGGTGTGCATAGTGTGCCCTTGTCCAAGTTTTTGAGTTTGTTTGGGTATGTTTGGTAGTGGGAAAGGGTACATGCTTAAGAGTGTGTGCAGAAATGTATCGTGCAGGCCTGTGTCTGTGACCACACACACACACACACACACACACACACACACACACTCACTCATGCTGAGGGTTGTCTTGTATCCCAGAGGGAGAACCCAGCATTGGTGGAGTCTGAGACAGCGGAACCCGCAGAGGAGGCCTTCAACCCCGTGTCACAGCTGGCCAGACGGGTGAGTTCACCAGTCTCCCACCCAAGCCCAGGGAAGCCTGGCGGAGGCTGCAGTGAAGCCTGGGAGGCTTGGCCGAGTCCTGCCCATTCCTGACTCCCACCTCTCTCCTCCCAGGTTCAGGGGGTTGGGGTGAAAGGCTGGCTGACGATGTCATCTCTGTTTAACAAAGAAGATGAGGACAAACTGCTGCCACCAGAGCCCTGCGCTGATCAGTACGCGTGTCCTTGGGGGGTGGGCAGGGTTGGAGGGGTCCCAGGATCTTTCTTCTACCACGCTGGCTCCCTCTGCTCTGTCTGTCTATCACCCCTGTGGGACTTCACAGGGACAACCCTGGCTGTTCCATCCTCTTAATCAGGACACAGTGGCCTGTGTAGCAACTGAGGTTAGACCTCTTGGGACTGAGGTAAAGGAAGTCCTTGTGGGTGCAGCTCCTCCCTCTGTCTGAGGACAGCCATCTCCCTAGAATCCAGGACAGCAGGGAAGACCTATTTAGGGGGCTTGCAGGAAAGGATGGTCTAGGTAGTAAACCTTCACACACACCTCAAAGCAGCTTGTGGCCAACATAGGTTCCCGTTCCTATTCTCTTGGTGCCCATGGGGGCCTGAGGATCCCAGAGGACTCGAAGGCACACCAGTTTGGAAAGCATTGCTTTACAAGGTCTTTGACGTTGAGAACAGACCTGGGCGTCATCTCCAACTGGCTCTGTCGCTTACACACACAGCGTCTCTGCCTCCTCCCTCAGCCCTGCACAACCCACCCATCGCGTTCCCTTCTTTCCTATGCCACTACTCTTCCTCAGGGGTCCCCCACTCCTGCCTTCCAGGCCCAGTCCAGAGGCAAGGCTCCTTCTTCAAGCCTTAACACCCCTCCTTGAAAGCCCTTCCCCACTTTGCTTCCACCTCACCTCTCTCCTTGGCTAAGTATCTGCGCTAGGATATCTTTCTCCGGTGGGCTAAATTCCTGCTTCCCTCAATCCTAGACCCTAGCCACTGTGCTTACCGGGCTCCCCACCCCCGTGGGGATGTTTTCCTCCTGTGCTCTCTGAACTCTCTCTTGCCTTTCCCCTCTCAGAGACCCTCCCTGGGTTTCCAGACCTGGCTTGTCTCCGTTGGCCTAACCTCTCTGCACCAGAGTCATCTCTCCAAACTCCTGAGTGCTACTACCCACCTCAGAGGTCCCTCTGCCAGGCCCTCACCTCGTCCCAGACGCTGTTCCACTTAACCTTTTCCCCAGAGACTTTGAACCGTCCCCTGGCTTGCAGGCCCTGACCTTGCCCCGATTCCCTTGGCCGCACGACTCATCTTTTCTCCTGCCCACTGTGTCCCGTGGGCCAGCCTGCTGACCCCTCGCTTCTTCTGCAGCCCGCTGGCGGCTGCCCCCTCCTCGCAGGCGGCCGTGGCCGAGACGGAGCCGCGCGGACCGGGATTCTGGGACGCGTTCGCCAGCAGATGGCAGCAGCAGCAGCAGGCGGCAGCGTCCGTCCTGCGCGGAGGAGTGGAGACCGCCGCCGGGCGGGACCCGGAGCCCCAGGACAAGCCTGCCGAGGAGGCCACCGAGTGCGCCGAGACACGGGAGCCCGACCCCGCCGTAGGCTTCAAGTGGGGTTTCCTCACCCACAAACTGGCAGAGATGAGGGTGAAGGCCGCGCCCAAGGGCGACTAGCAGGCCAGCCTAGCTGGCGCCCGCCCTTCCCTACCTCCCATAAAAACTCCTGGATCGACACCCAGCGTTAACTGAATTTTTTTCCCCCCGACGACAGGAAAAGCTACTTTTAGGTGGGCGACCTGGGGGCGGGGGCGGGATGTCTAGCCTAAGGATTCCTCACCTCCTTTCCCGATACAAGTGCGGAGGCACTCCAAGTGACCGGATGGGTGGCCTTAGATTTAAGGTGCGACTTTCCAGGAAGCCCCAGGACCGACTCCACTGTCCTGTCCAGCTTCAATTCGTCAGCAAACCCTGCTGGTGGCCCTACGGCATACGCTCTCTACCAGTGGGTCCTAAACAAGGGTTTCTGGAGGCACAAAATGAGCCTGGCTGTCCGGGGCGGGGCAGAATCAGAGATGAGGCCGATGGGGAATATGGGGAAAGTTTCCTGGAGGAGAATGCAGAGTTAGAGGAGGAAACCAGAGCCCGAGGAGGCGGATCCTGAACAAAGGCTTCGACCAGAACCTGTGAGGAAAACCTGCGAGGAAAGCTGTGTGTTCTGGAGGGGAAAGCGAGCCCTGTTGGGAATGCAGCTGGGTTGGCGGAGGGCTTTCTAGCTGCCTGAAGCCGCGTGTTCAATCCCCAGTGTCACATACACCACAGCGCGTGCTAGCAGGTGAGGCTAGCCTGCGATACGTCAGGCGATAGTTACCAATCCCGGCCTCAAATGCCCGAGTTTTTCGTTATTTCCGTTGCAGATCCTCCTGAGCCTTTCTTACCTCGGGGCCATGGGGGGGGGGGGGCAAAGCCCCGGGAATCCTGGATAGCGTAATCAAGATTCCGCTTATTGACCACTTCCTTATTCCAGGCATGTTTGCCACATGCATCACAACTACTCCAGAACGCTACCCTCCACCGCCTTTGATCTCCGAGAAAGGCCTCCTCTTGGCCGGGGTCACCCTCGGCCTGGAACCCATACTCAAAGCCCACACACACCCAGGCACGCTAGCCGGTTCTGCCGTTCCTTCAGCGTCTGTCCGCTTAAGCCAAACTCATGACCCTTTTATTAAATAACATTTTCGCTTTATTCAGAAGTTCGCTCATCACCCGCCCCAGTCCATCACTGCTCACACTCGGCCGCCAGGGAGGCCACGTGGCCACCCCACCCCTTCCAGAACTCAGCGCCTGGCCCAACGCGTTCCCTCCTGCTCAGGGCACAGACGGGGGAAACTGAGGCCCAGGGGGAGGGTCTGTTCACAGGACGAGGCGGGCTCTCCGGGAGCCGTCTCCGGGGCGGCGGTGGTCACACCTCGGACTCGCGCGGCGGGGCGCGCGCGCGCTGGCAGCCGTACAACCACTGGATGACGCGCGCGTTGCGTTCCACCACCGACACCGGGGGGCGTCCGTCCCGCGCTGACCCCGCCGCCGCCGAGCCGCCGCCGCCCGCACAGTCCGGGCCGCCTGCGTCCCCGTCGCTGGATGTCCAGTCGCTGGTGTCCCCGGAGCCGGGCGGCGGCGGCGCTGAGACCTGCGGGCCGCGCTCGGCGCCCCAGCTCTGCGGAGAGAAGCGCTCGGCGCCCAGCACCTCCACCAGCGCGCGCTCCAGGCCGCAGTAGTTGAAGAAGCGCTCCTTCTCCGACAGCGGCAGCGAGCACGTGGGGCACAGCGCGCGCTTCCCGCTCGCCTCCTGAGGATCCGGGGGCCCAGCCCACCCCGCGGGAGTCCCGGGACTCTCTGTGGGTCCCGGGCTGCTCGGGGCAGCGTCCCGGGGGCCTCCCAGGAAGAGCCGTCGGACTAGCCCGTGGCCCTTGGCGTTCTCTTTGTTCACCGAAGCCTTGCAGTCCCGCTTCTGGCGGTAGAAGACGAGCGAGTCGGGCCTTGGCTGTCGCCTGCCGCTACCCCGGCGGGCAGGCCCTGGAGTCCTGGGCGATGCAGGGGCCCCCAGCTCGTTGCAAGGGTGTGGCGTTAGCGGTCCGGGTCCCCCGCGCAGGGCTGGCTCCTGGCGACGTGCTATCACCTGGTGCGTCTTGACGTACTTGGCTTTGTCTGCTTCCAGCCTCTCCACGGCGCTGGGGGTTCGTCCCCTCGATGGTGTGGAGGGAGAGGCCAGGAGCATCTTAGCGAGGCTGGGCAGGTCAGTGCTCCATACACAGGGCTGTGCACAGGTGGCTGAGGAGTTCCTGCAGGGAGACAGGAACTGTCTGGAGAGGGGAAGCTGTTCCTGCCCCTCTCCCGGGTAAAGGATCAGCCAGTCACCCCTCCCCCATCAACTGGTGCCATGCCCCGGAGGCAGAAGATGAACCCCCCTCCCAACCCTTTAGATGCATTGGATGGTTCTTGGGAAGGGAGCATCTATGCCCCTCTGAGAACACCCAAATCTGGCCACTGGGCCATACACACAAGACGAGGGAGCAGGACACTAGGAAAGGAAAATCAGGCGGGCCCTAGCCCAGTTCCCGAAATTGGCCTTAACCGGAAAAAATACCTCTTCCCAACAGAGCAGCTTCAAGCCCAGGACAAGGAGGTTCCCCAGCCACAGGCTGGCTGCAGTCGATCCACCCTTCCCGCCCCCAAGCACCGAGGTCAGAGACATAACCATAGGGTAGAAGCCTCTGGTAACTGCGGCCAGCTTCCTTGCCCAGGCCCGGCAGGGCTATTCAGGAAGGCGAGGGAGGTGGTCCTTGGGCCGGGCCGTATCAGTCTGCGACTGCCAGCCACTCTATAGCCCTGCCAAGGGGAGTCCAGAAAGCCTAACTGTAAACACCACCTCACCCAACAAACGCTGCTCTTCCATTTCAGAGGCCAGGACAATGGCGTGGAAAGGAAGGAGATTGTTATGGGTTCATTTGAGGGTTAGGGTGCCACCCTGGAACCCAGATTTCTTGCCTCACTGTGCAGATCAGATCAGCTTGGACCCCTCCCTGCTTGCCTACCAGACAGAACTCCTGGTCTCACTAATCAGTTCCCTCCAACTGATTCTTCCTAGTAACTTGCAGTCTCAGAAATCTGCCCTCAGCGTCCCTGCCCCTTGCTATCCAGAAACCTCTGACCCTTCTCCATCACCTCCCATGTGCTCTGGAAAAGGGCAGGAGGGACAGTAAATCAAGAGCTGAGAGTTTCCTTGTCAGCTAACAGAATGGGCCACCCACATGGCTCAACACACCCACCCCTGTCCTCAGATTTCCTGTCCCCAGGGTTCGGAAAGAGACTCACTGCTTCTGGGGACTGGAGGAACCTCAGATCAGGAGGCAACAAAGCAAGGGTGTTTGGAGACGGATGCCCCCCCCCCACAGGCCTCAAAACAGAGACCCTGGCAACTTCGGCAACAGCCCAACCAGTTGCACCTTTCCATACCCCTACTCAGCACTGCGAGGTGAGTGATTGAAACCTCGGCAGCAGCGACAGTGGGCCAGGGCCCCGTTCTATTCTCTCAGGGACTATACTAGGCAGCAGATCAGATTCCAAGGTCCCAGGAGGGCACTGAGCTAGCTTGTCTGACCTCATGGATGGCCTCTGTCCCCTCCTCTCCTTTGCCTTGAGCAGGGAGGCTATAAAAAGGCCCTAAACACAAGGACCAAAAATAGTCCACTGTCTCCAGCCTGTTTCCCTGTTTTCTGGGCTGGCTTTGATGTGTGACCACAGACATCCATCCTAGACGGTAGCCAGTCCTGTTCCCTCTGTCCCATCACCTACCCTCTCCCAGGCATAGTTAGTAAATCCTAACCCTGTCCACTCAGGCTTCAGCTCTAAACCCTGGCGCTTCTAGGTTCAGCAGCTTGGCACTAGCCTCCTTGCCACCCAAAGGTGGCCTCCCACCCATCGTTCGGGTCCGGATGCGCTCACCTCTATGTGGAGACAGTAGCAGGGGTCCAAGGTTGTGCCCAGACTGAAGGCAGGAGGGACAGCAGGGGCTAGGGAGTCACCTCGCCAGCAGCCAAGCCTTACTCTCCACAGGAAAAGCCTCCACCCCCTAGGTTAACCCTTTCCGACCCAGAGCTCAGACTCAATTAACCCCTTCCTAACTAATCTTAGTGCCGACAGGACCCACTGAGCCCTGTTTCCCCACAACTTCACTCTACGGGTGGTTAAGATAGTCTCTGTCAGGTTCAGTGGTTGCCATGGAGGCGTCATAAACTGGGCCTGAAGAACCATAACCCCAGACAAGACCTTCTGCTCTCTCAGGCTCCCTCTGAAGTCTTGATGCAGAGTAGGGTGTTATGCCATTTGCTTCCACCCCACCCCCCACCCCTGGCAGGTTTAGGCCTGTCTTACTCTTGGTTTTGGGAGTGTGGTGAGTCTGCTCTTCCTCGAGGTGAGCCTGGGCAGCCGCAAGCTAAGAGTGGGGTGCAGTGTTGCTGCAGGTGTGTGGAGGACTCAGGGGCACAGCCCTCATGATGGCAGATGGAGTTGACAGGGAAGGGTGTGATGGAAATGGTCTTCCAGGCTAAGCCTCCATCCTTTGGCCACCTACTTGGGGGGCTCCTAGGCGTCTTGCAGACTCTTCTCTGACACCATTTATCTCAAGGGGAAGCCCTGGCCATAAAGGAGCCCCACCCCTCTCAGCAGGTGAACTTCTTAGCACCCAGAGTTCAAAGGCTGGTGCTTGGCTCTGGTCCTTGCTTCTCTCTCAGTTCCCACCCCCTACCAGCCCAGCCACTTAGCATAAGCCCCTTCCCCGCCTTCTAACCCTTCTAACATTTGCAAGGCACGTTTCCAGCTACATTCTCTGATCTCCTTTGGGCCCCCCTCCTCCATGGAATCTAGATGGGGCTCAGCAGGAATAGTAACCCCACTTAATGGGGAAGGAAATTAGGAGGGATACTCCAAATCCCCTCTGTCCTCCTCCCCCACTGTCTGTCTAGCAAGAATCAAAGAACCTAAAACTCATCACTTGCAAAAAAAAAAAAAAGAAAAGAAAAGCTATTACCAAACCTGGCCTGGAATGGGCTGGGAAGACCCTAGGACTCACAATGTGCCTTGCGTGGGAATAGGAGGAGAGGAAGGGACAAGGTTCCTCCGGCTTCCTACCTGGGGAGCCTGTCAGATCTCCCTGACACTGTTTATATCAAGGAGAAGCCCTTACCACAAGAGCTACGCTCTGACAGGTGAACTCTCTGTCACCCAGAGTTCAAAGGACAGTGCTTGAACCTGGTCCCCTCAACCCTGGCGCCTGACCTCCTGTGAGCTCCTGGATCCCTGTCCTGCCTATATTTGTCCGTAAACAAAATTGTGTTGTTGCAGCATCTTAGAAAATGCTCTTAAATGTCACAATTCTCTCAGGGACCATCTTTGGGGATTAGGTTTTATTGCTTTTCCCAGTTAAAGCTGAAGAGTCCAGAGGCTCGGGGTGGTGAGAAATAATAATAGCTAGCCTTTTTGTTTTGAGACAGGTTTTCAAGTAGCTCAGGCTATCCTTGAGCTTCTGATCCCTCTATCCCCCCCCCCCCCCAGCACAGGAATTACAGGCCGGAGCCACAATGGCTGATTTTGTGCTGTGTGGTGCTGGGGATGGACCCCAGGCCATTGTGTATGCTAAGCATGGCCTCCACCAACCGAGCTGCATCTTCAGCCCAACAGGTGACTTTCATTGAAAACTGTGTAAGCGCTAAGGTCTGCTCTTGTTCCTTCACAGGACGGTTCAGAGACTTAATCCAGTAAAATGGTCTCTTGAAGGTAGGGCACAGGCCAGTAGCCCTGTGGCCTGGGCATGAAGGGGTTAAGCAGGAGGGGGAGGCTGGGCGGGGGCCCAGCTGGGACGCTGTCAATGGCAGGAAACCTGGCCTGCCAAGGGGAGGATGGGACCTAGTGTCTCACCAGGGCCACCCCCACCCCTTTGGTCTTAAAGGGGCATCCGGTGGGACTAGCATGGGGCCCTTTCACAGCAGCGTTCTGGGCATCAAGGCCAGACTCTAGACTACTGGAAGGGGAACCCAGGGGGTAACAGGAGAGTCATCCTAATTGGATGTCTTGTTTTCCTCACTCCCCCTTGGTACCGTCAAGGAGCAGAGACTTCAGGGAGCCTTAGTCAGAGGGCAGTGCCATAGCTATGCTCTTGGGGGGTTTTCGATTTGGGTGTGTGTGAGGGTTTGAGGGCCTCTCTGTCAGGGGTTCCCGTCTGAAGTGTCAGTGCCTCATGGGGGGGGGGGGGAGGGTCGGTGTGAGGGAGAGGGTTCCAGTGAACACAGTGTTCAAGGACAGGCTCAGACCTTGGACCACATAGTCAGAGCTGCAGCACGTGGGAGAGGGCAAATGGGGTGGGTCAGGAGAGGGACCCTAAAAGCGCTAGAAGGGACAAAAAGCAGGAGGATGGGAAGTCATCCATCTGCCTGTCCTGAGAGGGTGGGGCCCACATCCCTCTGTCCAGCTGCCCTCCTTTCTCAGGGGCACTCAACAAGAGCTGGATCTCTTTCTGGTCATGGGTCTCCAGGGAGATCTTTAAAGTGGCTCCTTCCTGCCCACTAGCCAGGACCTGGGGGGTGGGGCGGGGAGGCCAAGTCTGAGGGCTGTTTCCTTCCTATATCCGACCTCATTCCCGGAGCACCTGAGTGGGGAATGGGCCTGAGTCAGAAGCGGCTCCTCTCAGGAGAGGGTTGACGCCAGACTAGGAATAGCTCTGGTCAGTGTCGGGAATCCTGAGATAGGGGCTGGGAAGCCTTCAAGCCTGGCTTCAGACCCCATGCCTACACTGTCACAAAGGAGACTCTTGTCTACTCCCTAGCCAGCCACAACCCCCAGGCCACAGCCATCCACCCTTCAGCCCTGCCTTGATTCGAATCCTGACTTTCCACTCTTTCTATGGCTTTTGTGCAGTCTGAGGGTGGGCTGAGAAACCGCCAGCACCTTGGGGAGCTCTGGAAATGGTGGGTAGATCTGCCTTCCCCCTGGGTTCTCAGGCGCTCAGACTTGGACTGATACCTGCAGTCCAAGCCTTTTCTCGCTGGCCCACAGCCTCCCCCTCAGATGCTGGCAACAGATCATTGGGAACACGTTCCCTGCGCTGTGGGGTCTGCAGACAGGGGGTCGCAAACTCTTGAGGAACTTTTGAGGGCTGCAGCGAAGGAAGACTGATCAGCCCTGCTGCTTGCACAGAGAAATGAACAAAGCAGATGACGGGAGGTGGGACAGGCCGATTTGTTCTGCCTGGGTGGGGGAGCTTCAAAGAGGGGATTTGAGCAGGGCCTGGAAGGGATTGGTGTTTGGGCTGGGGGGTGAAAGAGCCCTGAGGGCTCAGGTCAGAAGACAGCAGGAGCGGGGGTCTCCGGGAGGGCAAGAGGCTTAGAGAGAAAATGGGATGCAGGCTTGAGAGGTTTGCCCCAAGGTAGGAACTCTGACCTGACCTGTGAGGAGGACCCTGGATGGATTGGTGGCCTCCCTCGATTCCAGAGAGCCAAGCCAAAGCTTCTCTCTAATTTGTGGTTTTCCATTTGGGGAAAGAATCTCAGCCACAACAATAGCCTGGCCCTGGCTGCTGTCCCTCAGAGGGGTGTGGCTCCGAGCACATCGAGGACCCCAGCACCACCAGGACAGGACACATGGGGGTGGGGAGGTGTCCTATAGAGGGAGATGCCATGGCTCTGAACATTTGTTCACAAAGTCAGTGAACAATGCACATTAGATAAGATGTCTGCTCTCTTAGTGCCGGTCACCCAGTATAGCAAAACCAGGCATACCCGCTGAGTGTTTTCCAGTGCTAGGTACTGTGCAAAGTGCTTTATACTCAGTACCTCCCTTACTTACAAACTCCTATGTAAAGTAGGACTTGTTATACCTATTTTATTTTATCTACTTTTTTTTTCCAGTGGTAGGGATTGCAAGCCTAAGGTCCCACAGATGCTAAGCATTTAGAAAGTAATAATAGAGTTACCACCTGGCCTTATTAGCACAAGGTTAGTCAGCTGTTTAAGACGTCCATGGTCACACAGATGAACAGGATTTCACTTTTCTTCTTCCTCTTCTTCTTCTGCTGCTTCTTCTTTTCTTTCCTTCTTCCACCCCCCACAGTTGTATTAGTTGTAATACTTATCTCATTGCAGCAACAAACTATCTTACAAAATCAACTTAAGGAAAAGAAGGTTTGTTTTGCCATCATGGCAGGAAAGGCATGGAGCCAGGAGCCGGAAGCACCGAAGCTGCAGTCAGGAAGCAGAGAGAGATGAATGCTCTGCTGGAGGAAGGCGGGGGGGGGGGGCTCTCTCTGTTTATTCAGCCCAGGACCCCAACCTATGAAATGATGCTACGCACACTTAAGGTCGATGGCCTTACCCACCCCAGCTTGCCCTTTGTTCATGTATGTGTATGTATGCAAGGTACTGTCTGTGACCTCTAAAGACTCACAATGTCCAACTTTTTTTAAGTGTCTTTGTCACTTTGCCAGACAGATGCCTTCTCTCTCCTTGATGGTGTTTAGATGTAGCAGTGTTTTTAAAGGACTTGAGTGAGCAACAGGAGAAGGCGGAGCATCATTTGCTTGTTTTTGAGGCTGCTTGAGCCATAACATTGATAGTGGGCTTTGTGGTTTGTTTTGAGAGACGATCTCACTATGTAGTCTGGCTGGCCTGGATCTTGCTATGCAGGCTGGCCTCAAACTTACAAAGAGCCTCCTGCTTTTGCCTCCCAAGTGCCAAGATTAAAGAAGTTTGGCACGATGCCTGACCTATTTGAGACAGGGTCTGAAATAGCCACAGTTGGCCTTGAACTACAGACCCTGAACTTCTGATTCTCTACCTCCTGAGTTCTGGGAGTACAGATGTGTGCCACCATGCCCAGTCTTATACAATGCTGGGGATCAAAACCAGGGCTTCCTGCATGCTAGGCAAGCATTCTACTAACTAAGCTGCAACCCCAACCCTTCTGAGGGCAATCCCTCGTTCTCTCACATTCCCATGCAATCTAGCATCAAGACCCACCAGTTTATCTTCAGAAAACATCTGGACTTCCATAGCCTGGTATCCTGCTCCATTTCCACCACCTCAGGCCAAGTCATCAATATCCTGGCCTAAGTTGCTGAGATGCTCTTTCTGCCATTCCCATTCCCAGGAGTCTGCTCTCAATATGATGGCTACATCAGTCCTTCAAAATATACATCAGACACATGTGCCATTGCACAGGCGTATATGTACACACATACGCATGCACCACACACCTTAAAAATATACATCAATGCTATGGCTTTTCTGCTTAAAATGTCACTCCAGCAAAAGCCAATGTCAGGGGCCATCAGGATGGCTCAGTGGTTAAGAGCACTGGCTTCTCTTATGGAAGATCCAGGTTTGAGTCCCAGCACTTCTGTGGCAGCATGCCGTCTCCTGTAACTCCAGTTATGGGTGACCCAACCCCCCCATTCTGGCCTCCAAGGGCACCAGGCACACATGTGCTACAGTGACATGTATGCAGGAAAGCAACCCTACTAAATAAAATTATATAAATGTAAATACATTTATATTTATCTTATAATTACAAAGCCACTGTTCTAAGGACTGTGTTGCTGTAGTAGAATATTGGCTTATGGGTCCATGGTCCTGGGACGTTCATTCTTGGGCACAAAAGAAGCCAACATTCTTGGTGGCACGCAGGTTTTCTGTGACCTATTAGCTCTGTGACCTTATCACCTACTTCCTTCGTCTCCCTCTTGCAAGTTTCAGACACACTTGGTGTCCCCTTCCTGCTCTTTGCTTTGGATTTTCTGCTTTGCAGTAGAGTCTCATGCTGCCCAGAACAGCGCTGAGGTTGCTGTGGATGAGAATGGTCTGCCTTCAGATTCTCCTGCCCCCTCTTCCCAAGTGTTGGGACTATAGGCCTGCACTACCACACCTGGCTCTGGGCTGCTCTTTGAACACACCGAATATCCCCCATCGCACTGGAAGGATTTTCTTCTCAGTCTGCTCCTCTGGTTCCTCTAGCTTCCTTAGTGCTGTTCAGAATTCCCCTCGAAGGCTGAGCATCTAGCTCAGTGGTAGAGTAGTTCATCTAGTGTGTATGAGGGGCTGGGTTCCATTCCTGGCACTGTGGGATGTTCAACTAACTAACTAGTTCCTAGCACCACGTGGTGGCTCACAACTACTTGTCACTCCTGTTCCAGGGGACCCAGCACCCTCTTCTGGCCTCCAAGGGCACTAGGCATGCAATTGGTACACATGCATACACTCAGATACGAATATATACAATAAGATTTAAATATATACATAAAATTATATATAAAACATAAATATATACTTATATAAAATATATGTTTATATTGAAATATTTATAAATATATAAATACACATAAATACATAAATAACATAATTATATGTATACTTTATATTGGCATATATATGTCAATCAATATAAACTTTTTTTCAAGAAAGGGTTTCTCTGTATAGTGCTAGAACTTTCTCTTTATTGACCAGGCTGGCCTCTTCCTCCTGAGAGCTGGATTAAAGGCATGTGCCACCACACCTAGCTGCATTAAAAAAAAAAATTTAAAGATTTATTTATTATGTATATGGTGTTCTGCCAGCATGTATACCTGTGTAGCAGAAGAGGGCACCAGATCTCATTATAGACGGTTGTGAGCCACCATGTGGTTGTTGGGAATTGAACTCAGGACCTTTAGGAAGAACAGCCAGTACTGTTAAACCTCTGAGCCCTCTCTCCAGTCCCCAGCTGCATTTTTTAAAGAATATAGGAACACAGGACCAAGAGTGGGGGCAAGAGCCGCTAACTCACCAGGACTCCAAGGACCTGGGGAATCATCTTTGGCTTTTGTAGCACTGAAGCTCCTGGTTCTCTTAGGGCTCCTCACACGTTTCTTTTTAATTACATGTATGTGTTTGTGTGTGCATGCAGCAATGCTCACACCACTGTAGGTGACCTCAGGGGCCAGAAGAGGGCACTGGACTCCCTAGAGCTGGAGTTGCTGGGTTTACAGATGGTGCTGAGTCCCCTGATGTGGGTGCTGGGAACTGACCTCTGAGTTCAATATGTGCTCCTAACTGCCATCTTCAGTCTAAGACCTCATGCTTGTCCATAGGTGTTGTATGGCCGCCTCCTGGCTTCTCTTGGCTCCTATGTCCAAGGAGTGGAGAGAGGAATCTTGACACACCCTCTTACCAGGCATCTTTGACTCTGGTTATAAGTAGGAATAAGGCCTCTGGCGTACCGCAGGGATGAGAACGCTGGGCCGGCGTCCTGGGTGATGATCATCGGTAATCGTGGACAGACAGGTCACGCAAACTGCAGCGCCGGAAGGGAATGGGAGGCAGGTGCTCAGGCTCTCTGAGGACATGAAGGTCTGCACTGTGTCACCCTGAGAGACATAGAGGCCTGAAGAAATGGCGAGGAGAGAGGAGGTTGAGGAACGGCTGCTGCTAACACTGCCCGTAGTGTGAGCAGTGGCTGGGTCCACCCACAGTTCTCCATCATTTCCCTCGGTAAGAGCCAGCGGGACCTGAAGGAGCGTCTTACTCAGGGCAGATGGTGGCAGGAGCAGCACCGGTTTTCAAGGGAGGACACACTGTAGGTGTTCTCAGCAGTGTCGCCTTCTCTAGGTCCACCTGAGCTGCTTGCCAAGGTCACCGTCTTCCCAGGATGGCCTGCTTTTGTCCCCCTCCTGCCCTCAAACAGACTGGGGCTCTGGCTCATTGGTAGAGCACTTGCTTAGTACGGGTAAGGTGCTGAGTTCAGCCTCCAAAATCCAAACAAGCCAACAAACAAGAAAGAGGTGCGGGTGAATCTCTGTGTCATCAAGTGCTCTCCCCTCTGGGGGCTTAAGACATAGCCCGAGAGCCTGGCCTGCGGTCCCTATTGACCACCAGGAGTCAGTAGCATCTCCCAAGCCTTGGTTAACCACACATGAGAAATTGCCACCGTGATAATATTGCTTCCAACGTGATCCCACCATATCTTACAAAATCAACAGGCAAGCTCATGAGCTTGTGGGACCGGAGCGGTGCAGACGCTCTTTGGAGAGTGGCTTTACTCCTGGACACCCCGAAAGCGCAGGACTGTCCAACCTCATCCACCAGGAGCCAGGCTGTGTGTTGACGCCTTCCAGATCCCTCTTCACCTCCTTCCTCGTCCTTCCAGAGCTCCAGGGTCTGCCCACATGGCTGCCTGCACAGACACCCTGGATGCTTTGAGCCATGTGGAAGGGCTCAGGCGGTGCATGCTGACATTGGGTGCTCTGTGGTGGTAATTAACCAGCAAGGGCGCAGACACCCTGACATTAGTGTCCCTCCTGGGAGGTTAGGAAATGTCATATGACATAGGTTATTGTCATGTGGTTAGCAAAACGATTTGGAAAAATAAGTTATTGTTACAGCCCCTCCTGAGAGGACCTGATGCTGGAGCAAAGTCCAAAGGTACAGCAATTGCTCCTGCTGTCATCACTTCGTTGATCCCGGACATGAATTCTGTGCTTACCGCGTGCTGCTGTGTGCAGAGACTTTTCCCGGGAGCACACAACACATGTGTGAGCTATGTTCCCAGCCCCCTTTCTTTTTCCCGAGATAGGCTGACCTCTAACTCATGAGCCTCACGGGCCGCCATTGCACCTGGTTTTGTTCAGTGTTGAGGGTCTTGGTGCATGTTCTACCAACTGAGCCATGGCCCCAGACTCTTCCTTTTTTCTTTCTGGTTGCAAATTGTGTGTCTTCCTCAGCTGAAAGCAGGGCCTTATGTGGCCTCCCTTTGTAACTAACTGTCAGGAGGTAATTTTCCATGAAGGGGCAGGACCTCTGAATTTCACAGCAAGAGTTATACCCAGGTTACTGACAATGATTAATTATTACAAAGACCCTTTGAACTCTTTGGATCCCACATACTTAGAGGAAATCCTGAAGCCAGGAAGCTTCTCCTCTAAAGCCTGGGCCTAGGCCGAGATTGTGGGCCTCGATAAACATGATTTAGCTCCAAAGATTACACTCTCCCTGCAGCTCACTGAGCACATCGTCACCGAGCTGGTCTGGAGAAGATGAGACAGGTGCGGGGTGGGGTGGGGGGACCCATCAACACTGTTGATGAGATTGAGCCACAGGGCTGAGGCCCCCCTGGTTGCTCAGCTCCAGGAAATCCCACCCTCTGAACGGGGAAAGGCAGGGCCAGGCTTGGTTGGTCCCTGAGCCATCTGGAGGAGGCCCAGCACCTTGGCTGACTCCAGTAGTTGTCGCCTGTGTATTCTGACAGGTGGGCCCAGGGGAGAAGGGTCACCTCCAGGAGACGGAAGACCCATTTCATGCTTTTCCCAACCACGTCTCACTGAATGGCGTGTTAGTAGCGACATTTTGCCCTCTTTTCCCATTAGAATAACTAATATTTTAAAATATTTGTGTAAGGGCTCCACCTCCTGAATTTCTGATAGTTAGAACCTGGTCATCAGGGTGTTTGCTTTTAGTTAAATAGCTTTATTGGACTGTAATTAACACAGAAGTATAAACCACTTAGCACACTTACAGCCCCCAATGGGTTTTCTGCCACATTAGTTCTAGAATGTTCTATGAATGCAAGCATGTAATATGTACTTTTGAAGCTGAGCATCTTGGCTTATTTTACAGTATTTTCCTGGTTGGCTTTTGGCAGACACAGACCCAGACACATCTGGGAAGAGGGGGTCTTAATTGAGAAAATGTTTCCATAATATTGGCCTATAAGCAAATTTGTGGAGTATTGTCTTAATTAATGATTGATATTGGAGGGTTCAGCTCACTGTGGGTAGTGTCACCCGTGGGCAGGTGGTCCTGGGTTATATAAGAAAGCAGGCTTCCCGGCGCGGTGGCACACGCCTGTAGTCCCAGCACTCGGGGAGGCAGAGGCAGGCAGATCTCTGTGGGTTCAAGGCCAGCCTAGTCTATAAATCGCGTCTAGGACAGCCAGGGCTACACAGAGAAACCCTGTCTCAAAACAAACAAACAACAACAACAAAAAAAAAAAGGAAGGAAGAAAGGAAAGGAAAGGAAGAAAAGAAAGGAAGAAGAAAAGCAAAGAAGAAAGGAAAGCAAAGAAGGAAAGAAGGAAGGAAAGGAGGAAGGAAGAAAGGCAGGAAGGAAAGAAGAAAGGAAAGCAAGCCAACAAGCAAGAAAGATAGCAGGCTGAGCCAAGAGTGGTGGTATACACCTAGCACTCAAGTAGAGGCAGGAGTTTGCGGCCAACCTGGTCTACACAGTGAGTTTCAGGACGCACCATGAGAGTGAAGCTGAATAAAGAGAGCCTGTCTCAAAACAGAAAAGGTGGAGGGCGCTGGAGAGATGGCTCAGCTTTCCACTCTTGCAGAGGACTCAGGTTCAGTTAAATTGCCCTCTTATCGCCACATGTGACCATGGCATGTGAGTGTCCACACACACATGAATAAACGGATGTAATTTAAAAAGACACACTAACGCTTGCGGAACACACTCACACCAACCTCCGGCTTGTGCTCTTATGTCCCGCAGGTATTTGCATTTTGGGAGTTCTCTGCCTCTGCCTGTCTGCTTCTGGGGACAGCAGCAGCATTTGCTCTGCAAACCTCACTTTCATTCATCTCTCCTGTCCCCTGAAGTCTTCCGCTGTAGCCCAGACTGCCCTCCAACTCAAGGTGATCCTCCCGCCTCAGCTTCCCCAGTGCTGGGACTGACAGGTGAAACCCTACACCTTTCTTGATTATTTGGCTCCTTCAGCTTTTGACCTTGCTGGCTGGTGGATGGCGACTTCCTGCAGTGTCAGTGACAAACCCAGGGCAGGCCCTCCAGAGTGATGTTTTTGAGAAAGGGTCTCACTGTGTAACCCAGGCTGATCTAGAACTTGCTATGAAGACCAGGCTGGCATTAAACTCAGAGGTGTGCCTACCTCTGCCTCTGTACTTGGATTTAAAAGCCAGGCACTACCATGCCCAATTCTGCCTAATACTTTTTTTTTCTTTTTCTTTTTTTTAAGATTTATTTATTTTATGTATATGAATGTTCTATCTGCATTTACACCTGCCAGAAGAGGGAATCAGTTCACATTATAGATGGTTTTGAGCCACCATGTGGTTGCTGGGAATTGAACTCATGGCCTTTGGAAGAGCAGACAGTGCTCTTAACCACTGAGCCATCTCTCCAGCCCCTGCCTAATACTTTTTTTTTTCTTTTCTTTTTCAAGATACGGTTTCTCTGTGTGGCCGTGGCTGTCCTAGACTCACTTTGTAGAGCAGGCTGGCCTTGAACTCACAGAGATCCGCCTGCTTCTGCCTCCAGAGTGCTGGGATCACAGGCGTGTGCCACCACACTCGGCTTTTTAACTGAACGGATGACCGACACTACAGTTTCTCTTCAGCGGGAACGTGGGAACCCCGACACAACAGAGTATGAACTTGAGCTTCCAGAGTGTGGAGAACGTTCAGGGGTCAGCACAAAGGATGAAGATTCCCCGGAACTGACTTCACAATCACAGTGACTCCCTGGCAGGTTAACATATTACAACTAATAGGTTTTTTGTCTTTTTTTTTGGTGGGGTGGAGGGGCTGGAGACAGAGTTTCTCCATGCAGCCCTGGTTGTCCTATAACTCTCTCTTTGGCCTCAAACACAGAGACCCGCCTGTTTCGACCTCCTGAGTGCTGGGGTTACAGGCACGCGCCACCACCCCCCTAATGTATGTTTTTGAGAACTGAAACATTTTTGAAATCATTGTATGATTTTGAACTTTATTCAGGCCAGATTTTTTAAAAATTACTTTTAAGCTGGGTGACAGTGGTTCACTCCTTTAATCCCAGCAGAGGCAGGAAGATCTCTGAGTTGGGGGATAGCCTGGTCTACAGAGCGAGTTCTAGGACACAGAAGAAACCCTGTCTCAAAAAAAAAAGAAAGAAAGAAAGAAAGAAAGAAAGAAAGAAAGAAAGAAAGAAAGAAAAACTAAACAGAAAATCACTTTAAATTTAAAAAGAAAGTCTCTGTAAGAAGGGTAGGTGGTGTGACTGTGACCAGAATGTATCGTATGTGCATGTGATGGCTACTCTTGGTTATCAACTGGATCCTGGTTGGGTAGACAGACCTGTGAGGGGTTTTGGTTACTTGGATCACATGAAGTAGGAAGAGCCACCCTAAATCTGGGCCGCTCCTCCTGACAGTCTGTATACAGCAGATGGAAGAAGGATGCTTTTGCTGTTGGCCGGCTTGCCCTCACCCTCACTGGGAAATTCAATGCCCTTGGGGCAGTCCTTCCCTGGCGCTCAAGCCTCTTCTTCAGATTCTGACATACTGGAGACCAGCTGAGACATCCAGCCTTGTGGACTGAACAGCTACTGGGTTCTCTGACTTTCCGTTATTTGACGGCCATTGCCGGACTAGCTGGACCACAGCTGTAAGACACTCTAAATATCCTCTTTACATCCCGTCAATCCTGGCACCTGAGGCTGAGAGACAGCCGAAGACATCTTGAAGTATAATACGATCAGAGGATCGAAGGCGGGGCAAGGGGGACCTGAGACTTTTATCTGCAGAGATCTGTAAGGCAAGAAGAATGGCTGGACCTTTCAATCCCGACAGAGAAGATGCTAACCTGATCACTGAAGTAAAAATGGCAGCTAACTTCAGTAAAAAAGCAAAGGAGCCAAAAACCCGATGGCTATCAGCAGTGCAAACCGGCAATAAGGGAAGCTTTGAGCCCCTCGCCAGTAGTCCTGAGAGTCCCGGCAGCAAAAACAGCTGTGTGCTGTCTGTTTCAGCAGCTGGCTTTTTGGAGAGAACCTTTGCATATCAGGAGTTAAGTGTTCTCTGTGGAAATCCAGGAGGCTGAGCAAGGTACCTGCCTGTAACCTCAGCACCCGCGGCCAGGCTAGAACGCAGAATGAGGTTCTGTTTCATTAATAATACCCACCGGAAGCTGAGTTGCAGAGGTTAGGATGCTAATGAAGTTAAACAAGACTGGAACGATACAGGGTTGCTCCTTTTCCCTTTCCTGTCCATCACAGCTGATAGTCCCCAGCCCTCTTGCATTCTTTTGAGACAGGGTTTCTCTGTGTAGCCCTGGCTGACCTGAATTCACTTTGTAAACCAGGCTGGCCTTGAACTCACAGAGATCTGTCTGCCCCTGCCTCCCGAGTGCTGGGATTAAAAGCATCTACTGCCGCCCCACCGCAACCAACTTGTTTTCTGAATTTTGTTTTTTTCAGTGGGGGTTCTCTGTGTACCCCTTGCTGCCTGGGGAACTCACTCTGTAGACCAGGCTGGCCTCAAACCCAGAGATCCTGTCCGCCTCCGCCTCTGCCTCCCTAGTGCTGGGATTAAAGGCGTGTGCGTGCCACCTCGTCCTACCTTTACTGTTGTTTTGTGAGACAGGGTTGAACTATGTAGCCCTAGATGGCCTGGAACTCACTATGTAGACCAGGCTAGCCTCAAAGTCACAGACAATCCCCACCCTGCCTCCTGAGTGCTGACTGATTTGGGGGTGGAACCACTGAACTACACTCCCAGCCTCACCTTTGTTTTTTTTTTTTTTTTTTTAAGGGATATGGCTCAGTTGGTAGAGTGTTTGCCCAGCACACAAGAAGCTTGGGTTCAGTTCTCAGCAATGCATAAACTAGATGTGGTGGTGTACAGCTATAAACCACGCACTTGGGTCATGGAAGAGGAAACTCTCCCCCCCCCATTTTTTTTAAGTGAAGTGTAGTAATGTATCTTAAGTCTAAAAACTGTGTCAGACTTGGGAGCACTTGCCTTGCACATGTGAGGACCTGGCAGTGATGCCCAGAGCTACAAAGTGTGGCTTGCCGAGTTTACACACATCGACACACCTGTGTAGTCACATAGGTCAAGGAACGAAATCACTAGAATCCCTGGTGCATGGCCTCTTTAAGTCGGGAGTGCATCGCAGAGGTACACTGGGCACCTCAACACAGGTCCCTCAACCTGGGGTCCATGTGGACTCCCACATCTGTATCCCCTGGAAATTCTAGGCAAACGTTTTCCTGAGGAAGGGGAACAGTGCCTTTACCAGAGTCTCTTAAAGGGGAGGACAAAGCTCTCTGAAGACTGGCATGGTGATCCTTTCCTTCTTCCTCCTCTCATGGAAATTCTATCTATCTAATCTAATCTAATCTATCTATCTATCTATCTATCTATCTATCTATCTATCTATCTATCTATCTATCTACCCACCTATTTGAGGTAGAGTTTCTCTGTGTAGCCTTGTCTGTCCTGGACTCACTTTGTAGACCACACTGGCCTTGAACTAGAGACACACCTGCCTCTGCCTCCCTGAGTGCTAGAATTACAGGCGTGTGCCACTGCGCCCAGCTCCTCATGGAAACTTATTGTGGTGGGTTTTGTTGGTGGTGGTTTTGGTTCTTTGTTTTATTTCTTATTGTTTTTGGAGACAAGGTCACACTATGCAGCCCTGGCTGACCAGAACTCTGCTCTCATAGATATTTAGAATACATGAGCCAAGACTATTGAAGAACTCAACATGCAGGTGCTATGCCAGGCATTACCTCTACACCTTACAAAAACAATGAAATGTAAATATCATTTTGCAGCAATGGGAACTGACGCTCAAAATGACACACATTACTTAAGTCCTATTTGCAAAAGCTAGTTTCCCACACCGGATCTTTCTTTCGGCTGCGAGACCACACAGCTTCAATAATACCAGATTGCTTAACCTCAGCTCCAAACAGGCCAAGCTTGAAGTACCAGGCCGAACTGGGAAAGACTGAAGTCCAAAGCCCAGGTTTTTGGGTTTTGTTTTTGTTTTTTTTCAAACAATTCACTTCTAACCAATGACAACTCTTCACCTCGGTGGAAGCGCCACCTTTAAGTGCCTAGAGGTGTGGCCTCGCGGGCAGTCTCCGGTGGGAGTTACTACCTACCCAGGAACCGTCAGAGCAGGGCGCTTTACAGGCTGCCCGCGATTGGCTGGTCGAGACAGCAACATTTGAATTTCAAGGACGGCCGGCGCAGGGCTGGTTCCTTCTGCCGGAGAGATAAAGCTTGGCTGGGAGAGGAACGCCAACTGGAGGCGGAGATTAGGGGGCGCCGGCCTGGGCTGAGATCAAAACCGCCTGCTAGTTCTACCTGAGGTTCTTCACCAGCAATCGGCCCCTACTGCAAGTAAAAGATACGGAAAGAATGAACGAGACATGTTGGCGCTTTGTGAACTGCAAAAGTTCTGGTACTTACAAATTTATAGTTTGAAACTGAACTTTAATTCCCCACCCCCACATCCCAGACAGGGTTTCTCTGTCCAGGAACTCACTCTGTAGACCAGGCTGGCCTCAAACTCAGAGATCCACCTGCCTCTGCCTCCACACAGGCTGGAAATTGAATTTTTAGAAGATAATATTCCCCGTAGATACAGGCTGTTTGCGGAGGCTGTCTGCAGTGGGTGGCAGTCCAGGGCAGGGCTGTTTCCTGTCCCTCAGCTGTTCCGCTAGGAGACTGTTTGCTAAGGCAACTACACAGTTTACAAAGAGCAAAGAAAAAAAGGGGGGCTGACAATTTCTTTCCCCGAGGTTTCACTATGAAGTTCTGGCCTAGAACTGGTTTGCTGAGAACTCTCCGCAATCTGCCTGGCTTCTGCCTCCTGAAGCGCAGGGGTCAAAGGCGTGGGGCACCACTCCCAGCTAAAATTGCATCCACTTAGTACATTTAATAGAAACTATCAAATGCGGGTTGAGTACTCAGTCAAATGAAATAGGATAAATGAAAACATTACCGCTCAGCTTGGAGAGATGGCTCTGTCAGAGGACCTTGGGTTCATTCCCAGCATCTACATGGAGGAAACTCCAGATCCAAGGGATCTGACACTCTGTCTGGCCGCACACAGTCCTGTAAGCCAATCACCTTCCTAGGCGAAAGGCTTCTAGGAGAGAAGGATTTACTCCCTAAGCTTGAATCCTTTTCCATGATGTACCTCACTTCCCACTTGTGACTTAGACTGCACAACTCACAGGGCCACCAAAGCCGCAAGAGAACTTTCAAGGTTTTGTTGTTGTTGAAATTCACTTTATTAAAAAAAAAAAACCCTCATGAACAATAAATTACAATACTTTCCCCTTTATAAATTCTTCATAAAATATATTTGACAATTTTAAAAGAAAAGTTTTAAAGTTGCTTTTGTTTCTGATGTGCTGATGACATCTTTTTTTTTGACTATTTTGTCATGCTGGTGAATTATTTTGTAGCTGCTACAACAGTTTGATTGGTAACATTTTACAATTAAAACAACATGGAAAAAACAAAAAAACCCAGACCTGCAGAAAGAACTATTCTGTGCTATTCATCTGACACTTAACATTTACTTCATCAGAATGACAAAGTATCCCTTAGCACCAAGAATCTACAGAACCCCATGTTTCTAAGTGACAACTAGTGCAAATTAACATCCTAGGAACTAACTGTACAACCCTACAGTGACTGGACACAGCTGCCTATAAGCTTTATTTGAAATATTTGGTCTCTTTTTTCTCAATTAAGACAAATTTCATAAAACACTAAAAACCATGGCAACAAACTATGAGGAATAACTGTTTATTGAGTACCTATTATGGGCAAGGCACTGTGCACAATTTCTTGATTGCATTTTTCTTTTAGCAAATATCCAAAATTTCCAAGTATCATTCATCTTTTATTTCTTACACAAGTCTGGAGAAAGTGCTTGGCTAAGTGCCATTAAAAAATGGTTTGTTTCTAGTTTTTAGATTATACATGTGTATGCACATGGAAGCAAGAGAGGGTATTGGATCCCCTGGAGCTGGAGTTACAGGTGGTTGTGAGCCACATGGGTACTGGAAACTGAACTCCAGTTCTGTGCAAGAACAGCAAGTCCTCTTAACTGCTGAGTAGTCTCTCCGCCCCTACAACTACAAATCTTAAATTGTTGTATCAACTAAATTTCAGTGCTGAGCACACAGTAGGTACTTAATAAATACCTTTGAAGGAACAAAAGACAAATTATTATCCTTCTTGTTGATATCATAAGCTACTTTAGAATACAAGGGCTTGAAAACATTCTGAAAGAAATTTCTTGATCCCCTCAAACCCTTACCTCTAACGAAGGAAAGAATTCTATTTCACAGGTAAAAATATTTCAAAATAAATTATAACTGGAGCTGGACATTTAGCTCAGTGGTAATATTTAGCTTTGTGTAGCACATGCAAGGGCCAGGGTATGTTCCCAGTACCAACTAAAACAAAAGACAAACCCAATTACTCATTATTTTCAAGAAGGCAGGATCAAAAGCTATGTGCTTAGGACACCAGGGCTTCAAGTGCACAGGTCCTTGTTGGCGTACATCACATGTCAATCTGATGGCAGGCCAAGCCATAAGTTATACATTATAATGACTTCTAGTTTCCTGCAACTCAATCCCCTGGTCAGATGTGTCAACTTTGTGACCCAGAGGGTCAATTACCACGAAGGCTCAGTACACTTCCACCTCTTCTTTCCAAAAGAATTTAGTTGAGTCTGCAAGTGATATTAAGTATTTGTGGCTTTTTTCATTTGATGAGATTTTATTTAATTAAAGCCTCTCTGTTCATGTTTTTAAACTTCCAGATTAATTCAGTCTAGAATTTTACAGATTCCATCTTTTCTGTTTTATCTTTTATTACCCTCAGAACACATTTACTGACTTAGTGATTTGGGCGTGCTGGGATTGAATCCAGAGCCTTTACATGCGAGACAAGCACTCCGCTGAGCTGCATCCGCCCTTACTGTGAGGGGAGGCGGCGGCGCAGTGAGCTGAGCTCTGCTGATGGCAGGGTGCTGGCGTTGTTTTGGCTTTGGCATCTTAGTGCTTTATAAAGCCCCACGGGGTCAGCGGTCTACTGCTCTGCCACATGCCCCAGGCCCGAGGCTCCACCCCAGCACCGGAGGTGGCCATCTAGTGCTTTATAAAGCTTCCCTAGGGACCATGGCAGAATCTACTTCATCTTAAAGACCGCTCTTCTGGTTTAAGAAAGCAGCCTTTCCTCATTGTTCCTGCATTAGCAAGAACAATCTGGAGACAGCCATGCAGTTAGGATTTCACTTCAGGAATAGAGTCTTGCTTTCTGATAGACAATCCCAGGTGAAACTGACAACTTTCTACTCAGAAGCAGTTGATGGCATGGACTTTTATCCATTTGCCAAACTCTGTATGCATCATCTCTCACTTTGGAAAAAAGTGACCAATATTTATGACAGTGATTACCAGTCCCATGATTGTCTCACACGAGACAAGAGAAAACCACATCAGAGTCAGAGTGACAGGGACCCCAGTGATCCAACAGGAAGCCACCCCAGGGCCAGCAACTCAAGGCTGAGCTCATTTGTTTCTTCAACTTTATGCTATTTATAAAGTCTTAAAACTTGAAATCAATACATCAAGTATCACAGTCGTGTAAAGCAATGTTTCAGAACAGAAGACTAGCATCCTCAGGTTGTGGCCGATGTCCCCGTGCACACCTGCCCCAGTGTAGTAGTTTAATTAGTTAGACAAATGCTCAGTTTCCTAAAGGTCTGAGTGAGCCATGGGCATCCTTGCCAACCTTCTACCATGAGACTGAATGACTAATTCAACTCCAAGAGTTACAGGGCCCTGGAAAGCTCAGACATACTTCAGCAGTTTAGAACTGCTTGGTTTCAATTATGGCTAATCAGCCATTTTGGACCCTCCAAAATGATGCCTTTAAAGAGATGTATACTGGGAAAACAAAACAAAACAACAAAAAATACCCTTAGCCATGTTTCCAGTAGTAAAAGGGGCAGGGAAGGAGGATGAGAGGTGGCTTGTGTGGTTTTTCATCACCAATTTCACCAGCAAATCTCAAAAACCCAAACCTGTAGCAAATAATTTAAACAGAAGTGGCATTTTCTTCATGTGGAATGCAAAATGCACACATTCACATACTTACATATACATAAATATATACATATATGTTTCCTTTACAAAGCTTCAAAGGTCGCATTACCAGCATGCAAACCTCTTTTTCCATGGAAGTGCCTAATACTGACAAGGAATGTCTAAAATACTTACAAGACGTATTTCCAGAAAATTGGACTCTCTTCTCTGCTTGGCTCTTAAGAAAATTTTTTTCTGCCAAACTTTTTACCAATGATTTAAAGAAAAAAATTTTACACCCACATTGGTAATACACATTCAAAACATACAATAGGATGGCCTGCATGGATTAAGAAAAACGAGGGAAAAAAACTACCCCACAATAAAACCTAAACCCTTAAAAAGTAGAGTCTAACTTCCGTCTTCTTTTCGGCCATGTAATGTTGTATCTCTGTTGAATCAGCAGCAGCACCTATTTAAGATGCTTGCACGCAGTAGGTCACGTTTCCCAGCTGCTGTCTTTAAATGCAATTTGGACTAATCTGAGTTCTAGTTCAAAAGCATCCGGACGATCCTGAGGGTTTGCAGCCAGCATTTCCTTAATCAGCTGCTTCATTCGCCCATTCATAGACTTTTTCTTCACAGGGATGAGAAGTTCCATTTTGGGGTTTTCCAGAAGTGCCTCCCCAACAGGCACAATTTCGGTCCCCTGCTTTACGTAACTCCCCAAGAGCTCCTTCTTTGTCTCTGTGTCTATGAAGGTGATCCTCTCTAGCATCGCCCAGATGATAATTCCCAGAGCAAAGATGTCAGCTTTAGCTGTGTAGTGTCCTTCCCATACCTCGGGAGCCATGTAGAAATCTGTTCCACATGCTGTGGAAAGGAAACACTTGTTTACACTGACAGGTTCTTCTGGGTTCTGCCCAGATGCTGAGCAAACTTTACTTAGGCCAAAATCGGCCACTTTCAGTGTGGGTTCCAAGTCACTGGTATCCAGTCTACTCTGAGAAATCAAGATGTTATCAGGCTTCAGGTCTCGGTGGATGATCTGGTTTTTATGCAAGAAAGCCAGAGCACTGCTGAGCTGAAGCATGAAGCTGGTGTTAGTTTTTCGATTGGGCTTTCTGGACAATAGATACTCATTCATATCTCCTCCGTCACAAAAATCCATCACAAACCACAAATAATAGGCGCTTCTGGGATCAAAGGCAATTTCTCCTTTTAATGAAGTCTCTACAAGCTGTGAAAGATGAGGAGAGAAGTTGTTATGAAATCTGTCTATAGAAAGGTTAAAGGGGGCTGGAGACAAGGTTCAGCAGTTATAAGCTTACTGCTCTCACAGAGGCCTGGATTCAGGTCAATACCCACATCAGTGGCTATAGCTGCCTGCAACCATAGCTTCAGAGGAAATCCAATACTTTTTCCGGCTTCTAAGTGTACCTGCACTGATATACATATACCCCCTCCCCCAAAATAATTAAAAATAAAATATTTTTTTGTTTGTAAACAGGGTTTCTCTCTGTGTAGCCCCCTAGCTGTCCTGGAACTTGCTCTATAGACCAGAACTCAGAGATCCACCTGCCTCTGCCTCCCAGTGCTGGAATTAAAGGTGTGTGCTATTACCACCAGCTATAAATCTTAAAAGATATCTAAAAAGAAAAGAAAGAAAGAAAGAAAATTAGGTCACTCTGCAGTTTTATGTCTGCAGTACTGGTAATTGAACCCAGGTTTTGTACATGCCAGGGAAAGGTTTCTTTTCTTTCTTTCTTCTTTAAGATTTATTTATTTTTTATGAGTATGAGTGCTCTATCTGCATGTACACCTGCACGCCAGAAAAGGCCATCAGATCCCAGCATAGATGGTGTGATCCACCACGTGGGTGCTGGGAATTGAACTCTGGACCTCTGCAAGACCAACCAGTGCTCTTAACCTCTGAGCCATCTCTCCAGCCCCTAGGGAAAGTTTTCTTATACTGAATGGGGGGTGAAGGAGTTACAGAAAAGCTGGCAACAGTCAAAGGTTTAATTTCAGCTACCAAAAAATTAATTCAAAACCAACCTGCTGTGTCTTTAATACACATACAAAGTTGTCTGCTTTTATAGGAACATAATGGTTTAATTGAGGAAAACCAAGACTTCCAATATTTCCCACTGTCATTTCAGCAAGCAAACCCCAAAGTAGTCGATCGATGGATTGTGTTATGGTACTGTTTTCTTCCTTCTCCTTTTTGAAGCAGGGCCTCAAGCAGTTCATAAAGGTCTCAACCTCACTGCACAGTTCAAGGCTGGCTGCTTCCACCTCCAGTGCTGAAATTACAGGGGTGTGTGTCACTACACCGAGCTAAGAGATCTCAAGTTTAAGGCCAGGCTGAGTTAGACAGCAAGGCTGCCTCAGAGAGAGACAGAGGTTAAAAACTGTTGCTTCCAGGTGGGTGTGACGGCACACGCCCATAACCCCAGCACTACAGAAGCAGAGGCAAGAGGCTCACGGAAAACTCCCAGAACAGAATTTCCAACAGTTTCTAAATTTACCTTAAACTTACGTCTACCATTGTGTGCTAACATAGTTTATGTTAGTTATATGCACTGTTCTCACCACTAATATTTATAAAATAAAAATAATCAACTGTGGAAAATGCTAAAGATGCACTATGTTCTACAGTAAATATTCAGTCCAATTTTTAAAATGCATTTAATTGTGTTTGCGTACATGTAACATGGGCCACCACGCGTGTCAGAGAGTAACTCTGGGGAGCAGGTTCTCTCCTGCCACCTTGTGGGACTCGAGGATAGAACTCAGGCTGTCAGGCCTGCAGGCAAGTGCCCACTATGCCATCTTGCCAGCCCAAGATTTAACTCTTATGTAGAAATGAACAGGTACATTTGCTTCATTAGTGTTTAAATTTGCTTTCTACCTTAAAAAAAAGGTAAATTTATGAAGCCAGGTGTGGTGGCACACGCCTGTATTCCCTGCCTCTACATTCTCTGAGAGGCAGAGGCAGGTGGATTGCTGTGAGGTCAAGGCTGGCCTGGTCTACAAAGTGAGTCTAGGACAAACAAGGCTATTCAGAAAAACGCTATCTCAAAACAAAAACAAAAAATGAGGTAAAATTATATTTATAGCAAAGGATTGCTTTAAAATGAAATGTCAGACTCATTATTAGTACGCTTGATCTGTAGATCTGTTTCACATACCTTTACCCAGTGTTCCGCACGCGTTTCTCTGGGGAGAGCCTGAGAGGACGGGTTAGGAAGCTCTGCTCTGCTCTATACTGTGAGTCAAGCCCCAGTCCCCAGCTTTAACTGGAAGCCTCAGAAATATTTGATTTCATCAGTGATTTTATATATGCATTACATTTTTTTTTCAGTACCTCAGAATGCCACCTTTGTTCCTAATGAATACACACTAAATTTCTAAGCCAAGAAGTTTTTAAGTAGCTGTATTTTGGCAAGTGCCCATCTAGCCTGCATTTTTAACATATGTCAATATAGCTGAGTTCTCCCATCACCTAGCTCATCACTTCATGACAAGACTAAAATATAGAGGCATATTGCTTTTAATTTATTTATATGGTGTCTTTTTAGATCAAAGAAAAGGGAAAGAATCAGAGTGGAGTTGCTGAAGAAAAGTGATAAGTTTACATTTAAATTAATCACTATTACTACTTCATCTGCTTATAATGGCAAAAAGCAAACAACACCCCTTCATTCCGTCTTCCGCAGGCAGAGGGCAGCAATGGTGATGGCCTGCAGGAGTCTCCTTGTTGCATGGTGTGGCAGTGCAGAAAGAATGCAAACTTAATAAGTAGCTTTGTGTTATGCAGAACACCAGAAGAGTGGGTTAGAAGGCAGGTAGGTGGTATACATAATGCTAGCCTGCAAGAAGGGGAATGTATAGTTCTCATGTCCTTGTCTAGATAATGCTTGTTAGACTCTGTAAGTCTTAAAAATAGTTTATAATTTTTTTTTTTAAGTCCTTAGATAGGGTCTCACTCTGTACCCCAGGGTGACCTTGAAACTCATAAAATCCTTCTTTTCTCAGATGTGTTAAGATTACAGGTATGCAGGGGCTGGAGAGATGGCTCAGAGGTTAAGAACACTCGCAGTTCTTCCAAAGGTCTTGAGTTCAATTCCCAGCAACCACATGGTGGCCCATAACCATCTGTAGTAAGATCTGGTATGCAGGCAGAATGCTATATAAATAATAAATAAATATTTAAAAAAAAGATTACAGGTATGTGTACCACACCCAGTCAGTTCATAATTCTTCCAGCACCAAGATATATCAGATTTCCTATTACAAGTTCCCACACCATCTGTGCCACTAATCTGAAATATACAGACTGGAGGCCACACACAAAGCCCCTATGCATGAAATCGAGCCCTTGTAACTGTTTTCCATTTTCTCTTGTTTTAGCTATCAGGAATTGATTAAATGATTCCTACTGAGAACAAGGAAGAATATATCTGGAAAAATATATAGAAAAATGAAAATTTATACAGATAATAGAGGCCATGCATAGGGACTCTGGTTACACTACAGATTTGTGTAATGATTGTATTGTATTGTTTTAATGCAATTCTACTGATAATAAAGTGGTCAAGCAGGATGGCCTACATAGTGAGTTACAGGCTAGACAGGGCTACAGAGTGAGACTCTGTCTCAAAAAAATAAGTGAATAAAAAAATAAAGAAAAATCTGGTTTACTTATTAAATTCATAGAAAAGAATATTGTATTTTAATACAGGTACCTATTTCTGAGTTCTTATTTATCAAATCTAGTTTCAGCATCCCCTTTGACTTTGACAATGCCCATGGAAGGCAAAAATGATCACCACACATATGAACAAATAGCTACTAGGAAAGTTGGATTATTTATTTCAAGTCATCCTGAGAGCAGAAAGTGCCATAAATCAAATACAGGTCCATAAGGCTTTAAAGGGTGAAAGATTTACTAAAAAGGCAACTTAAAAACAAAAATCACTTAGTCAAATCTGGTACTTCATTCTTAAAACCTTGAAAGACTAAATAATACCTAATTCTTTTTTTAATTAAATTTTTATTTATATTATAGTTTATTCATTTTGTATCACAGCTGTAGCCCCCTCCCTCATTCCCGCCCAATCCCACTCTCCCTAATAACTACTTCTTGTTACAGTCTCTAGATCTGGACTTAGCACTAAGTCAAATGTGTTAATATCTCTGCTTTTCCTCTGAAACTTGATGTAACGTTGACAAGGTTTAGGAGGGAATAGTTTAAGCAGTGTGGCCCAGACGCTATCGCTCAATCTCTAACAGTGGCCAAAAGAAAAAAAAAAAAAAGGAATGTTTCCAATATTTTTCTATCAGGGTAGCTTTTAAAAAAGTAAACAATAAAATAAAGATAGTTTAAAATTTTAAGATTATTTCTTTTGTGTATGGGGGCCGGTTACGACAGAATAAAAATTTAAGATTATTTCTTTTGCGTGCGATGGAGCACTTGTGGAGGTAAGAGAACTTTCGGGAGTCTGCTCATCTTTCTACCATGTGGGCCTGGAGAAATGAACTCAGGTTCTCAGGCAACAGATTGCTGTACCCCCTGAGTCTTTTCCCCAACCCAAACATAGTTTTTGTGCTGTCATTATTTTTTGTTTTTTTAAATTACACTTATTTATCTGAGTGCTTCCATGTGTGCATGTCACAGTGGGAGTGTGGAAGTCAGAAGACAACTACTGTCCTGAACTCCTGACTCAGTCTAGGAGATATCTTGAACTAAATATACAGGTGGGTCTGGTCTTAATCTCCTGAGTCTCCTGGCTCCACCTTTCAAGTACTAGGATTATCGGCATGTACCAATTTAGTCGAGTAAGGCTTATTATATTTAGAACTGTGGCTTATAGAAGAGAAGTCCAATTACCTGTGGGTGTGGCTATTACTGATTATGGTCTTTTTTTTTTTTTTTTTTTGTCTTCCCTGTTTATTTTCAAAATAATGGTTTCCAGGAACTGAACTTAGATGCTAGTCTCAAAACTCCTTTGGTTCCCACCCTGTCCTATTGCTGTGCTGACTGGCAAGTAGCAGGCGTGGCAGGTGGCTTGTTATTTTTAGGTGTGTGCAACACATGTAAAGCACACATCTCTGTCCTCCGTGGGCCTCTACCTACACCTGCATTTAAGAGAGTTCATCTGACACTTTCACTTCCTCTGGCTGACCAACATTACGTCCATTTCCTATCCAGTGACACATACCTGCAAATAAAGGGAAGAATTAGAGCCGTGGGACATCTTTTGCACCATCCCATCTTTTTGTAGAATGCACTCTTCCAAGTGAATCACATTTGGGTGTTGGCTCTTGATACTGCTTAGTGCCCAGAACTCTCGAAGGGCTAGTTCAACATTTTCAGGTGCGTGGCATCGAATTTTCTTCACTGCTACTCTTGCAGAGGTCTTTCTGATGACTGCTTCATACACAACACCGTAACTACCTCGGCCTACCTCCCGTATTAGATCGTACTTTGGCTGGCTACTCACCATCTTCAAGGTCGAGGTTTCTGGAAAAATCAACAAAGTACTTTGTTGAAATGAGGTGTACCTATTGGCTTGTATTCTTACCCATGATTCAACCATCTGTTTCGCTGTCTGTAGTACTTGAAGGGTATCTAGCTACACCTTGGACAAATCTACCAATAAAAGGTAACAGATAGCACTTACCACATATCAGAAACTATTTCAAGTACTTTACAACAGTTTTTAAAGTTTTGTTATCTTTGAGTCAGAATCTCGCTAAGTTTCTCCGGCCTGGAGCTTGACCTAGAGACTAGGCTGTCTTCAGAAGCCATGCTGACTGTACCATGATTCCTGACCTTTTAAAAAAATCTTGGTGTGTGACTGCAGGCATGTCCATACCACGACACACCTGTTAGAAGATAACCTTGGCTCTCCCGTCACTTTTACAGCATATGGCAGCCTGTGAACTACTACAGACTCTCCTGTCTCTGCCTCTCAGTCACCACAGGAGGGCACATCTGGCTTTACCTGGGTTCTAGGAATCCACACTCAGTTCCCCATGACTACCCCTTGAACTCTCTTTCTCCAGGCTCTACCCATTCACTCCTTTTTTGAACAGCGTCTCACTATGTAACCCTGGCTGGCCTTCAACTGACAGAGATAAGCCTGCCTCTGCTCCCCTAGTGCTAGGATTAAAGACTTGTGCCACCATGCTTTTTTAAAAGACAGGATCTTGTGTATCATGTAGCTCAAGATGGCTTTCACTTCTTTTAGAGTTGTAGTATATATTTTGTATGCATGTGTATGGCTTTGTGGAAGTCAGAGGACAATATGTGGGAGTTAGTTCTCTCCTAGTTCCATTTGGGTGCCAGGAATTTAACTCATGTTGTAAGGACTGGCAGAAAAAGCCATCTCAACAGCCCTGGCTGCTTTTCTCTGGAATGATGGAATAACAGGTGTGTGACACCCCACCTGGCTACTTTATATTACGTTCATTTAATCCTTAACCCTAATCTGTGTAGAAATGAAATAGGTGTTGTAATAGCATTTTAGAAGTGAGCAAATTAAACCACAGAGAGGATAACTAAAAAGTCAACAACCAAACAGCCCTTTACTTCAGATCCCTGTGATTTAAACCACTAAACTCCACTGCTTCTTATATGCTGCTTGAAATGTCATTGCTAAAAAAGTCCACCCAAGCCAGTGGCGGCGCATGCCTGTAATCCCAGCACTCAGGGAGGCAGAGGCAGGTGGACCTCTCTGAGTTCAAGGCCAGCCTAGTCTACAGAGCTTGTTCCAGGTCAGTGAAGACTACACAGAGAAACCCTGTCTCAAAAAACAAAAACAAAAAAAAAACAGTAAACCTGGAATTTGGAATTAATCAAAAAGTGGTGGTGTACACCTTTGATCCCAGCACTCAGGTAGATCTCTGAGTTCCAGGTGAGCCTGGTTTACAGAGTGAGTTCCGGGACAGCCAGGGATATACAGAGAAACCCTGTTTCAACAAAGCAAAGCAAAACAAAACAGTGAAACACAAAAATCCCTCACAGAAACATAAACTCCTGACTTATGCTTATGGGCTAAAAGTGAACAAGACCACTAACTTATGCTTTGCGTATAAGTATTATAGCCTGTAGTTCAGGCTAGCCTTGAACTCAGTCTGCAGCAGAAGATGACCCTGATACTCTCCTGCCTTCACCTTCCAAGAACTGGGCTTACAGACATGTACCAGTATGCTTGGTAATTTATTTCTTACAAAATAAGCACAAATAAAAGTTTTTGCAGAAGTGTTCCCTCAAAATGAAGTAAGCCAGTTTGAATAGAACTACCTTCTAATTGTCTTAACACAAGTATTTAATTCTAGGCCCTTTTTGCCAAAGGGGAAGACTCTTCTACATCAAAGGGATTTCTCTTACAAAGTTCTTTGGAGTTTAACTTAGTAAATCATTTAAAGGCAAGCTGGAGCACAGGCCCTACAGAGAAATGTTCTTTTGAATGGAGAGACTGCTCGGTGCTTCCTCAGTCCTCAAAAGCTCACTTGGCGGGCTGTCACCACAGGCAGGAAAAGCAACGCTGTATTTACATTGCACAACTAGGAAAACAAGAAGCGACTGACCCTGGAAGCCGAGACTGTGGAAACTACTAGTTTAAGTTCATAGGCCAGATTTAAAAGAAAATGACTGTTTCTGATGGTTGCCTTGAGCGTTACTTCCCTTAATTGGCCGCCTACCCTCCAAGTTCCTACTGTATTTCCTAATGTCAAGATTTCCTGCCCCGCTCCGCGTGATCCCCAGTTCCTACGAGCTTCCAAGTGACTCTGCTCTCTGCGGCAGTCCCCAGCTGGTGGCCTCCGGTGAGAGGGGTACCTTCCTCAATAAGAAAGGAAGGTGTCTAGCAAATCCTGGGGGTCCTGGGTGGAGAGACGCCCGGTGTAAGCATCCTTCGAGAACCCGGGGACCTCACAATGCTACTTCCGGACCCTCCAGCCTGCCACGCTGCCGGGTGCCGGGCACCGGCGGCCCGGACATGCACCTGCCGGTGCCAGGGAAGGGACGAGCCAGGCGGCGCCGCCGGCGCGGAGGCTCAGGCCGAGCCCAGTGCCCGGACAGCAGCATCACTCCCGGCGGCGGAGCCCGGAGAGCCCGAGGGACCCTCCCGCGGCCCTCCAGCCGGCCCCGCAGCCACTGTGAGCGGCCGCCGCTGCGGACCGGGGGCCGGTATCCGGGAGCGGCCCGAGCGGGACCGGAGGCCGCGGTCCCGGTGGCCGGGGCAGCGCCGGGCCTTTCCGGGGATGACTCCGCTGAGAGGTCTCCGACGGGCCTGCTGGGGACAGTGACACATGCAGGGAGGTCGGTTCTGACTGCGGGGCATCCGAGCCGCGGCGAAGGGCCAGATTTACCTCAGGGCAGCCGCCGCCGCTTCTCCCTCTCGTGAGCTCTGCAGGCCGCCATTATCGGGCAGCTCGCGCCTCGGCCGCCGCGGCCTCCACTCAGAAGCTGGCGCGCGCGCCCGGGGCTGCGCGGACACACCCCCTCACGCCGGGCCCCGCCCCCTCCGGCTCTGCGGAGTGCGCGTGCGCGGCCGAGCGCCGCCTGCCGGGCGAGCGCCTCTCCCCCCTGCGCTGCTGCGGGGTGGCCGCCGGTGAGGCTGCTGCTGCTGCTGCTGCTGCTGCTGCTGCTGCTGCTCCTCGGAGCCGAGCATCGCCAGCGCTGTGCGCGCCGCAGGGCGGGCCACTGGTGCCCCGGCCCGCAGGGGTGGCGGCAGGGGACGGTCGCCCTCGCCGCAGCGGGCCCCGGGGAAGCCACGGCCGCCGCTCGGGCCCGGCAGCGCACATGGCCGGCCGCGGGCCGCCCTCCCCGCCCTCTGCTGACCTACCGAGCGGCGTGCTGGAGTGCGCGGTTCGCTGGGGCCGGACGCCCGGCGCATCTTCCTCGCTGGCGGCAGGGCTGGGCGGCGAGCCTGCGCGGAGGCGCCGGGAGGCTGCACCTTCTGTCCGAGTCACGGACCCGTGTTTGCGGGCGGCGCGGTGGCCCAGGCGGCGACGCGGGGCTGGGTGCGATCATCTAGGAGGATGCCGTCCCCTGCCCCACCGGCGCGGTGGTATCTTCCTTAAAGAAGCCGGAACCTCATTGTTCCCGGCCGTGAGAATCGGGGCGCCCTGCCGGGTGGGGGAAGGAGGGCGCGGCCGGTTTGGCTGCGGCGCCCCGCCTAGCCGGCCTGAGCCGGAGTCTGGGACTCACGTAGGAGGGTGTGTCGACACAAGACAGGTCGCCGCGGATCAGCATTGACGGCCAGAACTGCAGTCCTCCGGGAGGTGGGCGCTTCGGGACGAAGCCTTTCAGATACTCCCAACAGCTGTCAATCATATCCCTGAGTCGCCCTGAGATCTTCCACCGAGACCAGGACCAACTGACCGGCCCGTTAGTTACACAGATTCAGTAAGCGCCTGCCAGAAACTCCCGTTGTTGGTTTTTTTTTTTTTTTCCTTATTTTTCTGCACCTTCTGCTTGTTAATGGTCCTGCTCTCGTTGCCGTGTAAGGCACAATAAGAATCTGTCACTGCCCCCAGGATCATTTTCCTTAGTCTTCTGTTCACGGGACTACTATTTGGGGGTCTGGGCAACTTTTTTTATACAATCTGAGCCATACCCCAAAAGTAAAGGCTTTATACTGACCCCACTTTCACAGGCGAGAAAGCCAACTTCTGCCACATTTGACCAAAACGTGTCAAATGTCCACTCTGGCCCTCTCCGAGCCTCTCTCCTAGTAAAACTCCAGTAAACTGTTCAGAGTGTGTCCGGAGTACCATCCTGCCGCTGGTGGTCACAAGTCCGTCAAGACTTGTTTCCTGCCCTGGGATGTCGGGTAAGAATGCTGTGTAGACATCTGGCTACCAGTGTTACGGAAGGATGGGCTAGGAAGAGGTCTGGGTCAGAGCAGCCTTCTTGTTCGTTTTGGTCATTAATGGTATAGGAACTTCAAGCGACAAGTGTGTTCTGGCTGCTTTCCTGTGATGGAAAAAAACCACACACCAAAAACACCTTAGGGAAGGCAGAGGTTTGTTTGACCCTCCAGGGCTTGGGAAGTAGAAGCAGGTGAATCTCCATGGGTTCAAGGCCAGCCAGGCCTATGGAGTGAGCTCAAAACGAAAGATAAACACTGGAAGAATTAAACCCTGCTTCTGTGAACGCCACCGTCTATATTCATAGGAGAGACTGGGGCCAGGTATGGTGGCGCACACTTCAACCCTTTAGCTGCCTGAAGGCTGTGCAGTGTGTTCCTGGCTTCTGTGTGCTGGCAGTTGCTGCTGTAGGCGACACAGTTGTCTTTGAGTCACTTCTGCTCTGTAAGTAACCTCAATAAATCTCAGGGTTCACCGAGTTGGACCTGGGCGATATCTGTACTTTGGTCTGTTGTGGGCTTCCCATCTGCTGTGAGTAGCCATGCGTTGCCTCTCCCCAGGAACAGCCTTGTCACACAATAGTTCTTCTCTGGCCTCCACATCATACAAGAGAAGTACATTTTAAAACAAAGTTCAGGGTCATCCTTTGTGACATAGTGAGTTTGGGGCCAGCCTGAGTTACATGAAACCTGTCTTCAAAAAGAAGGAAGGAAGGTGAGAGTGGGCGTGGTAGTTGAGTGGGTAATGGCATCCACTGTGAACCCTGACAATCTGTTTGATCCAGAGAACCCATATGGTGGAAGCAGAGAACTGACTTCCAACGGTTGACCTCTGACCTCCACACCCATGCTGTGGTATGTGTGCACATTGGCCCCCCTCCCCTTCTCAAAATAAATAAAGAAGAAAACAGCAAAAACATAAGCCTCAAGATGCCACTAAGGGCTATAGCACAGGCGTAGTGTGGGTGATGTCCCCCCCTCACTGCGAGAAAGTGGTCAAGATTTAAAGGTAATGTGGTGGCACATGAATGTAACCATTGCACCTGGGGGGCTGAGGCGAGAGTATCCTGAGCTCCAGGCCAGCCTAAGGTACACAGACGCTTCCTCAAACAGTGACAAGAACAAAAAAAGAAGCATCGGTCACCGCTCTTTCGGAAGTACCTACCTGTCTTAGCCTTACTACTGCTATTGGCATAAAACTCAGCTGGCTCAGTAACTGTTCTCAGGCCTGGGATAGAAACTGTGAGCTTGGGTCACCCTGTTTCTAGAAGCCAGAAAACTAGTAAAGACTCAGAGATTCCGTAAAAATGACCAAGGAACCAATCCATGGGGCAGTGGCCAAAGATGAAGCAATTTCAACGTTAAGAGGGAAAGTCAGGCATGGTGGCTCACACCTATAGAGGATTGCGGTGAATTCAAGGCCAGCCTGGGCTATATAGCAAGACCCAGTCTCAAAAAATCCAAACACCAGGGCCAGAGAGCTAGCTGAGTTGGTAAATGCCCACTGTATAAGCATGAGGAGCCTAGTTAGGATCTTCAAAACCTCTAAAAACAAAACAAAAAACCAGGCGCTGCGGTGCCTACCAGGGGCCTGTGGAACCCAATTGGAGGAGCGGTGATTGAGAGAGGAGACAGGTGCATCCTTGGAACTCACTAGTCACGTGTGCACACGTGTGCGCACACGTGTGCACACATACATACACACTCATACACAAACACACTCTTGAATGCACACACCTACACTAAGAAGTCCTTACATACAAAGTGAATAAACTGTAATTAATAAAAACAAAAGTCCTTCAGCGCACACCACACCACAGCCAAGAATATTTTAACGGGTTGTGTAAAAACCTATTAATTTACAATGTATATGGAATATTAGCCTGGCTAGTCTTCATAATTACATTTAGGGAGAATACATCTGTTACCTCTGTCTTAAATAAATAAACATTGCTAAAACTTGTGGCACACATTTAATCCCGGTGTTTAGAAGGCAGAGGCAGGTGAATCTCTTGAGTTTGAGGCCAGCCTGGTCTACATAGCAAGTTACAAGACAGCCAGGGCTCCATAGTGAGACCTTGTCTCAAAAAGAAGGAAAAAAAAAGGAAAGGGAACGAGAAGAAGAGGAGCAAAACATTTTTCTGGTCTTTTATGTTGTATATCTGAGATAACTAAATAGTAGACTTTTAAAAGTTACTTTCTATAGAATTCCAGCCAATAAATGGTTTAAGAAATAATAAGATTAGAAAGGCAGAGCTTTTCAAGCCCTAAAGAAACCACACACACAGACAAAGATAACAAAACTATTTTGAAAAAAACAGCAGCTGTGCACAGCGCACCTGTGATCCCAGCACTCGGGGAGACTGAGGCAGGTGGATCTGTGTAGGCTGGAATCCAGCCTCGCCTACAAAGCCAATCCAGGACAACCAAGCCCACACAGAGAAACCCTGTCTCCAAAAACCAAAATCAAACCCAACCCCCCAAACAACAACGATGACAACGGAAAACAAACCCCAGCAGTGTGAATGGTGGTCGTGAGCATAAAGTTTAAACAGCCCGAGTCAACTGACCGACGGTTAACACCTAGGGGTGACAAGGTGTCTCCAGGAAGCATTCCTGCGTAAGAAAGGAAGGAGTCGGAGCCTGATTCAGATGGCGTCTGTCAGTTCAGCGGAAGTAGTGGGTAGGCAAAGGCGACTACTGTCACTCAAAATATGGACTGGTCTACAGGACAAGCTCCCTAGTCTTACAGGGCATTCATAGATGAAATCAAAAGGAAAAGAGGAACCCGGACAAGGGAGGGTGAGGCAGGAAGAGGAACACAATTCAAGGCCACCTTGAGGTGACAATGAAACAGGACCTCATCAACAGAACAGGGGCGGTAGAAAGTTAACTCTTTCCACCAGCCTGGGCTCCGAGAAACCATATCTCAGAAGATACCGCCCCCCCTCCCAGCCTCAGCTCTGCTCCCCTAAAGTGCCCCTGTGGATTTTGCTTAGGCGTGATGTGGTTGCAAAAATAGGTGGAACAGAACGATGGTGTATTTCGGACAAAAGGAAACGAGGTCTAGGACACCCTTTCAAAATACTGCAGGAGGGCTGGAGAGATGGCTCTTCAATCAAGAACATTGGCAGCTCTTCCAAAGGTGCTGAGTTCAATTCCCAGCAACCACGTGGTGGCTCACAACCATCTATAATGAGATCCGGTGCCTTCTTCTGATCTGCAAGCACACATGCAGGCAGAATGCTGTATAAATAATAAATCTTTTAAAAAAATACTTCACTCAGTGGGCAAACCGCTTGCTGAGACCATGTGACACCCGAATCAGACCCCCAGGTCCGGTGTAAATGTGGCAAGCAAAAACAAAAACAAAAAATGCCACAAAGATCCCCCTTGACATCGCACCTACAAACAACAATAGTGAAATAAAACTTCTACAAACAGCACCGAGAACATAAGGAAGATGGGAAGAATGGTAGTTGTTGAAACCTAGTGATGGGTATACGAGGGTCAATGCACTACTGTGCTTTTTTTAAAGAGGGTTTCATGTGGTCCAGGGTGACTTTGAATTTGCTTTGAACTTAGAGCGGAACTTCGAGACTCACTGCTCCACAGTGATAGGGTTATTGGCATGGGTCACCACAGCGGGCTTCACGGTGCTGGGGATGTAACCTCGGGTCCCGCGAGTGCTTGCTACCCAAGCCCTCTACCAGCTGAGCTGCATCCCCCGCCCCAAAGTTTTTTTGTACGTTGAAATTTTTCTGAACTAAAAAGATTCATGCTCAAAATGCGTGGTTGGGCAAGTGGGCATTTGGATGGGACAAACCTGCCCCCTGGTGTTAGGTTCTGGGAGTGCAGCGGTCAGCCGCAGGGTGCCGAGCCTACCCTGCAACCGGCTTCCCACCTTACCCCAGCTACAGGCAGGGACCTGCTTGTCACGTCTCTCGGCTAGCGATTAGCTAGAGTCACGTCCTTTTATCTCACAGGAGGCCCATCCAGCAGACCATTTCAAAAAAGCAAGCAAACAAAAAAACAACCAAACAAAACAGCAAAAAAAGGGACGCTCAGTGACTTAGGTGCTTTCTTACAGTTGAAACAGGTCAAACTCATAGGTTGACAAGCTGCTTTTGCAAACCTGCCCTTATTTCAATCTGCTCTTGTTTGCCCACGGGGCCAAGGGTCTGGGTGCACCTGACCCTGAGCCTGATCACTGATAATGGTTGTGTGCACAAGTTCAGTGGGAACAGCCGACACCAAGTGCCTGTTCTGGGCCAGGCTATACACACACACACTCTCTCTCTCACTCATACACACACAAACACACACACACTCACTCACTCACTTTGCACTGACAATCCTCCTAATTTCACCAATAACCCTGTGAGGAAACTGAGGTACACAGTGGGGAAAGACCTGCCCAGAGTCTTGACAAAATGGCAGATCTGAGCTGTGGGTGGTGATTCACACCCACGAACCCAAGTAGTTGGGAGGTGGAGGCAGGAGGATCAGGAGTTCAAGACCATCCTCTGCTACTTGAGGAGTTCCAGGTTAGCTCAGGCTCCAGGCGAGGAGAGAGCCTGTCCCAAAACTAAACAAAACAGACAAGCAAAGCTGGGAGCTGGAGGAGGGTGGTCCGGCCTCGGGCCTCGGAGGCTGACCATGCCAAGACGTTAGAAGCCTAAACTTGAGGCCTTTGTGAGTGTGTGTGAGTGCACACATGTGTGTGGGGGGGGGTGGGGGTGGGGGCTGTTTCTCTTCTCTTCCTGATACCCAGGCTCCAAACAATGAAGCACCTCAAAGGAGGACAACAAGAGGCAGAGAGCAGGACCCTCTCTCCCGGGGGGTGGGGTGGGGGACCGAAGCCTGAACGAAAGCTGACCTGCTCTGGGCAGAGCTGATCCATCCCTGGGTAGGGACAGAAGCTCCTGTCACCTGATTCTCCCTTCTAGATGGCTAGGCAGGGGCCTCTCTCTCAGGTTGGCTCAGTCTCTACCCCCTGGGGCTGCCCCGAGGCCCAGGCCAATGGCCAGGCCTACAGTGCATCTATTCGAGGGAAGGGTGCTTCCTGGAAGTCCATGCTCTCTTGCCCTGCCCCATCCCAGCCTCTGGGTTTCCTGAAGTTCAAGGAACTGGGCCAGCAAGTGTACTGGTCAGCTACGCTGTCTCGGGGCCAGGGCTCAATGTTTTGGGCTTTCACCATCCAAGGGGTGAGGTGAAGCAGAGCCATTGACGGAGAAGGAGAAGGAGAGGGATTTGAAGCTGCTGACAGATGAGGTCAGCTCAGCCACTTGTTTGCTCTGTGGCCCAAGCAAATGAAGGAGCCTCAGTTTTCCCCAAATTAAAAAAAAAAAAATGGAGATGCTTGAAGTATCTGAAGCGGCAGCCATAGGAAGACATGACACGGCTCTTCAGTAGGGTTGCCATGGTGACCTCTCTCTCCAGCATACCGGGAAGGAAAGCCTGCTTGGAGACGCGGCCACTCTTATCAGTGCAGCCTCAGAGCTGGCCTATTAATAGTCCCGGTGCCGCACAGCCTGGGAGCTAGCACTCTGGCAGCGAGGTGCAGAGGTGGGCGGGCGAGGCTGCGGAACAGGTGGCCTGGGTGGGAGCAATCCCGATCTCAGCAGGCAGCCCTTCTGCCAGACACCCTCCACCTGCAGACTAGGGTCTAGGCAAGTGTGAGATTCCTGACTGGAGTCAAGCCTGGGGCAGGCATCTTCCTAGTCCCTTAAGGGCGTCGTCGCACCGTCCTGTCCTTCCAGGGAGCCAGCTGGCCAGTAAAGCAGGGCCCGGATGGGTGCCAGGAGCAAGCCCACGCTTGGAACTGTGGCCTGTCGGAGTGAGAAGGCACGCGGACAACTCCAGCCTGCCTTCCCTGTCACGGGGCACCCTCTAGACGTTGCCCGGGGACAGGGAAAGGCTGCTTCCGCTTCAGTCTCATCAGGGTGCTGGGATCGGAACCCTTCTGTGTACTGTAAATCCTTGTTGGCCCGGTGCGCTGGCACACACCTTGGAGGCTGAGGCAGGAGAATTCCAGCCCAGACTGCAGTACATACGGAGACTGTGTCTCAAGAAATACTTGTACGGGGGGAGGGGGGTGTCACTCAGTCGGCAGGGCGCTTGCCTACAAGACAGGAAGCCCTGGGTTCTGCCCCCAGCCGCGCAAGCAACTAGCAACTGGTGTGACATTCCACTCCAGGAATCTCTGCAGTCCAAGGCAGAGGCAGGAGGATCAGCCCTTCCTGTTTAAGGCTGGCCTGAGCTACATGAGATGGCTTTGGCCATTGAAGAAACGAATGAGACAATCCTTACAAAGCACGGGAATTAAACCGGGCGCGGTAATCCCAGCACTCTGGGAGGCAGAGGCAGGCGGAAGTTCAGAGGCCAGCCTGGTCTACAAAGTGAGTCCAGGACAGCCAAGGCTACACAGAGAGACCTTGCCAACATAGATAGATAGATAGATAGATAGATAGATAGATAGATAGATAGATAGATAGATAGATAGATAGATAGATAGATGAAGAAGAAAGAAAGTGCAGGAATTAGTCTGTAACTTGTCTTCTGAGATGAAGTGCTGGTAGCCCAAGTCCTTTTTCAACACGTAAGTGCTGGCGGATCCCAAGAAACAAAGAGCTTACAGGAATTCCCTCTTCTGCCACCCATACGCCGAACAATGCTGCTATGGTTCCTTATATTGATTGTAAAAATCAAGAGCGGGCTGGTGAGCTGGCTCAACAGGTGAAGGTGTCTGGGTTTGACCCTTGGGACCCCTGTTGGGGCAAGGGAACCAACTCCCTCAAATATTCCACTGACCTTCAAACCCTGGCCATAGTAAGCAAGTACCAATAAACATGCACACAAAATGAATGGAATAAGGTGGTAAATATATATATGTGGTAAATAAAACAAAATAAATATAGTGTAATAAAAGTTTTAAATTAATAGCATTTATTTATTTATTTGTATTATGAGGCAGCACTTACTGAAGACCTTTGACCTCTTATTAAAACAAAACAGAAAATCCCACAAGTGCATTATCTCATTTAAGCGTCTCTCTTTCTCTCTCTCTCTCACACACACAATAGTTTCTATGGTTTCATTTCACAGCTGAGGAAACCAGACCCTGGAAAGCTAAGCCAGCCGTTGCCTGGAGGCTCCTCCCAGAACACTCCATCCCCCACCCCAGCATGGCTTTTGGGCTTCAGGGGACAGTTCGTCTCTGCTCCTCCTGGCATCTGCCAGGGCTGAGGCTGGGAGCCATCCATACCTTCCCGTGACTGGCAGTCGGTGCGGGCTGGAGTATGGGGTTCTCACCGCGTGGTCCTTGGGTTCTGGAGGCTGAGCTGCTTTCTGACTTTTTCTCTCCATCCCTCAGTCATATGCGGAGCTGCTCCATTTTGTTTTTCTGAGACAGGGTCCCATGTAGCCCAGGCTGGTCCCTAATTTGCTACCTAGTCAAGGGTGACCCTTACCTCCTGATCTTCCTGCTTTCGCCTCCCAAGTGCCGGGATTATAGACATGTTCCACCATGCCCAGTTTCTTGTGTGTGTGTGTGTGTGTGTGTGTTTACAAGCAATGATTTATGGACAAAGTCCAGGGTGTTTTACCGTACCTGCCCCATGACACACGCTGGGTAACTAACAGACCGTACCAAGATAATTGTTCTCCCTGTTAGGTGGTGAGCTTTCTGGTGGCAAGGAGCCATGCCAAGTCCAATTGTATCTGGTAAGGACCCCACCGCTATGGTGGAGTGTGCTGGAGAAGGGGGAAGTTGGGGTAGTATTTATTGCTTTGTTTTTAGCTGTTTGTAGTGGCAATCAAACCAGGGCTTCCTACATGCATGTACTTATTAGTGGATCTACTCTTAGCCTGTATCTTTTACTTAAAAAAAAAAAAAACAATTACCTGTCTGTGTGTGGATACACACATGAGCATGCAGAAGCCCACAGAGGCCAGTAGAGGGCGTCAGCTCCCCTGGAGCTGTAGTTACAGGTGTTTTTTGTTGTTGTTGTTGGTTGCTTGTTTGCTTGTTTTGGTTTTTGAGACAGGGTTTCTCTGTGTAGCCCTGGCTGTCCTGGACTCACTCTGTAGACCAGACTGACTCTGCCTCCCAGGTGCTGGGATTAGAGGTGTGTGGGACCACGCCTGGCTTCAGGTGGTTTGTTTTTAACTCATCCAGTATGAGGGCTGGAAACTGAACTCTGGTCCTCTGGAAGATTATGAATCAATCCTAATCTTTGGCCTATTTCTCCCGCCTCCTGTCTCCCCAACACCCCCCAACCCCCCCCCCCCCACACACACAATTTCTCTATTATGTAGCTTTGCATGTCTTGTAACTAATATGTAAACTAGGCTGGCTTCGAACACACAGAAGATCCATCTACTTGCCTCTGCCTTCTGAGTTCTGGGATTAGAGGCATGTGTACTCCCGGTTTACTATTTTTTAATGATTTGTATTTATTTTTTGGATTCATTTTATCTTGGTGTATTGTGTTATGTCTGTGTGCGTACACCATATGAGTGCTATGCTCATGGAGGCCAGTAAAGGGCATCAGACCTCCTGGAGCTGCAAGTGCAAAGTGGCTGTGAGCTGCCGGTCTAAGGTGGGTACAGGGGACTAAACTCCCATCCTCTGGAAGAGCAGCAGGGTGCGCTTAACTACTGAGTCATTTCTCCAGCTGTTTATGTAGTCCTAACTAGCCTCAAACTTACTACGTTACCCAGGTTGGCTTTGAACTCCTGATCTTCCTGCCTCGACTTCTTGAGTGTTGAGGTTATAGGCATGTGCCACCAGGCCTGCTTATTCCTTTTCTTTCTTTAAACTTTATTTATTTATTCATTTTATTTTATGGATATGAATGTTTGCCTGTGCCTGTGCCTATAGAAGGCAGAAGATGATGATGAATCCCCTGGAATTAGAGTTACAGATGAATGTGAACCAGTGTATTAGGACTTGAACTTGGGTCCTTTGGAAGAACGGCTTGTGCTCTTAACCCCTGAGCTACCTCTGTTTCGTGTTCTGATTGTTGCGCTTTAGAAGCTCTCTCTCTATGTTAGCTAAGTTCTTTATTAACTATGTCTTTTGTAAATATTTTCCCAGCTTACTCATTATATTGACTGGGTTTTTTTAATTTTTTTTTTTTTAATTTTTAACACAGGGTCTCACTATGTAGCTGTCGCTAGTCTGGAACACTCCATATAGACCAGGCTGGCCTCAAACTCAGAGAACCATGTGTCTCTGCCTCCTGAGTGCACCCCACCACTCAGCCACAAACACATAACTTTCCTAATGCTCAGCAAACCATTTTATTTGTTTCCTGTAGGTACTGGCTGCTCTTTCAGAGGACCCGGGTTCCATTTCCAGCATGTACACGGTGGCTCACAGCCATCTGTAACTCCAGTTCCAGAGAATCTGACTCCCTCTTCTGGCCTCCGTGAGCACCAGGCATGCACATGGTGCACGAGGCAGGCCACAGGATGGCTCGGAGGATGAAGGTGCCTGCCATGGAAAACGGTGATTTCAGTGAGACCCCTGGATCCCACCATAGAAGAAAAGAACCGATTCAGAAGGTGTCTCATGACCTCCACAGCACACATACACCTACGTGTGCGTGCGCGCACGTGCGTGCACACACACACACTGAAAAAAAATTGCAGAAACAAGCTGGGTGTGTGAATTGCATCTGCAATCAATAGCGCACTCTGGGCTATGGTGTGAGACCTTATTTCGGGGGGGTGGGGGGAGGTCAAAACAAAATTTACAGAAACAAGAACCATTAGCATATATTATTTTTCATTTATTGTTGCTCTGTCTCCCTCTCTTCCCTTAAAATCATTGGTTCCAGCTCATGCTAGCTGCCTGCTCCTGGGCATGGGGTCCGCCCTAGGGTGTGCTCAGTGTACCAGCTGTCACTTCAGTGAAGAAAACCGACTTTGCCCCTCTCGGCACCAGCTGCACTCGAACGCCAAGAGTTGCTGGTTGGGACTAGTCACTAGTGTTGGGGCTTTAGGCTCCTCTTCTTTCCTCTGCAGTGGGATTTTTTTTGGGGGGGGGGTCTGGCTTCATCTTGTGGAAGGAGATCTTGCACGTGTTCTCAAAGTGTGTGAGTTCCTCTGTGTGTGTCTGGAAACACTGTTTCCTCAACGTCACCCAAGGCCTCTGGCTCGTACGTAGATCCCTGAGCCCCGAGTGTGTGTGTGTGATACATACAAGCATAAAAGCATCGCATGTAGGCTGAGAACACCGATGTCCCTTATTCTCTGTGTAGTGACCAGTCCTGGGTTTCTGTGCTTCTCTGATGAGGGTGGCTCAATGCACAGCCCAACGGGTAAAGCAACTAGTCATTAGGAATCTCTTTATTACTGCGTCATTTGTGCTGAATAATAATAATAGTAGGTTTTCTCCTAGGGCCCATGGCCTATTAACTTTCAGCTTTCAGGAGTAAGGATGTTACAGAAATAGTGCACCTTCCCAGTGAGGAGTCAATTCGTACACTTAGAGACCAGAAAAAGGCTTTCTACAAAAGCATGGCCAACGGGGGCTCACACCCATGTAAGGGTCAGCCTCGAACAGAAAAAAATTCACTAGCTTATATACACCACAGGCTGACCCTATCCACATACGAAGGTTTCCTTAAGTCTCTTTTAGGTCCTGGCTCCAGGTTACACTTTGAACAATTTAAACAGAGACGGGAGACTACAAGTCTGGCCACTGGGGCAGAGGGAAGATTTATACAGCAAAGATAGGGCCAGGATCATTGAAGTACATCGCTGTTGTTCTTCTGGAATAGTTGTTACCCAGGGCCATCTTGCCCACCTGGTAGAAGCATGCTTTTTCTTAATGAGAGACCCGGGGCTTTATGGCAGACCAGGACTTAACATCTGGCTGTGACCTTGCACTGTCCCCGTGAGCTGCCTGTTAGAGGCATGTTTGAGTCATGTTTTTTGAGGAGGGGCCTGAGAGCCGGTCCAGCCAGGTGAACAAGCATTTGCTGTCCTAACATTGTAAATTTCTCTTATATCTAACAGGCCTGGTTAGCAGACAGCCTATCCTACGGGTAGTTCGGGGTAGGACTCCCTTAGCTGAATTCTACTTTGTGAGCAAATCCATTAGTAACTCCTTTAGAACATCAATTTTATTACTTTGGGTTTCTTCTACATCAAGGAGATAGGGACATATTTAAATGGGCTGGTTAGGGAAGGCTTAACCTGGAAAAGGTGACACCCGAGAAGGCTCAACCAAAAAGGTCTAGACTATTTATTTATAAAAAAATACAGTTCCATATTTTTTTCAGTTATTCATTTTATTATGGCAGGTAGGGGAGGGCATGCGCGTCCAGCCTTGGTCAGAGAGAAGCTGTGGTATCGGTCCTTCCTTCCCACTCGGTTTGTTTTCTGACAGGGTCTTGCTCTGTAGCCCAGGATGACCCCCAGCTCACCTTGATCCCCCTGCCTCAGCCCCCGGAAAAACTAAAACAAAAAACAAGCCGCCACATTTAGGTAGGGGCAGACTTTTTTTTTTTTTTTAAATGTGTGTCATTAGTTTTTTTTTTTTTTTTAAAGATTTATTTCTTTATTATTTATACAGTGCTCTGCCTGCATATATGCATTCTCACCAGAAGAGGGCCCTAGATCTCATGATAGATGGCTGTGAGCCACCATGTGGTTGCTGGGAATTGAACTCAGGACCCTTTGGAAGAGCAGACAGTGCTCTTAACCGCTGAGCCATCTCTCCAGCTCCC
>CM053763.1:107712564-107871843 GCA_028658305.1 Pachyuromys duprasi
TTTTTTTTTTTTTTTAAAGATTTATTTCTTTATTATTTATACAGTGCTCTGCCTGCATATATGCATTCTCACCAGAAGAGGGCCCTAGATCTCATGATAGATGGCTGTGAGCCACCATGTGGTTGCTGGGAATTGAACTCAGGACCCTTTGGAAGAGCAGACAGTGCTCTTAACCGCTGAGCCATCTCTCCAGCTCCCAAGGGCAGACTTTTTGATGTTCGGTTTTGTTGTTGTGTATTTGAGACAGACGGTCCTGAGGGCTGCAAGGTCACGCTACGGTCTTGAGCAAAGGGCTTCTCACCAGTCCCAGCCTCATCCTTCTTCTGAGTTTAGCTGCACTTCTGCCTCTGCCTGCGGGTGGACTGCCACGGCAAGCGGTCACCCACCTGAAAGGCCAAGCTCCTCCCATCTCCCAGCGTCCTGCTCCCCTTCACTGCTGTGGCCCCGCCCCCAAAATCTTCCCCTCCTCTCTAACCCGTCTGCTTCCTCGGCTGGGCTGCTGGGTGCCCGTGCTGCCTAAACCAGGAATTTAGATGTCCTGGGTCCCGGGTCAGTGGCCTCACTCTGACATTCGGCTGCTGTCACTGGGCCATGTGGGGGAGAACTTGGATGGTGGCTGGAGCCTCTGGTGGGGCAGTGACGTCGTCTGTGACAGCAGCTGGCACACAGTGGGTACTTGATAAACGGCAGCGTCATGCCCTTTCCTGCCAGTCTTAGGGGGACTGTCTTATTTCCTTCACAGCTCGGCCCTTTCTATCAGGGAGGCAGAGGGGTGTTTTAGATTTGGGGTGCCCACTGGCTCCCTAAATAGCTCTAGGAAGGACCCAGCTGTCTCTGTTAGCCCCACGGGGAGGGACCTGGAGCAGCAGCTCACTCCGAGGTGTGATTCAATCATGGAGTCAGTATTTGAAGCACACTAGTCCCTGGCTGAGCCCATGCGGAGACCTGCTCTTCTGCTCTCCTCAAGGAGGGCCATCCTTAGCTACCCTGAAGTCCGTCCTTAGCCTCATTGCCTAGCTCAGAAACTGAGGTTCAGGAAAGTGGAACGTCACATGGTTAAACCACCCCGTTCAGGAATGAAACGGGGAGTGGAGTCACTTTTTCCCGCCATCGTAAACCTAGGCATCCTGTCACCGGGCCATTTCGATTTGGGCCTCCTTAACATGCAGGGCAGGGGTTAAGCAAACCCCATTCCCGACAGAAGCAGAGCAGAGAGGTGACTGGGCTTCGTAGGATCCCACAGTCAACTGGCCACAAAATTAGAAGGGTCTGACCACCCCCCCACCCCGACAGAGAAAATGGCCACTTGAGGGTGGCCAGGCTCCCCAAACCTCAGACCAGAGGCTGCCTTCCCCCCCCCCCAGCAATGGGGTTTTAAACACAGCTCTCACAAGGAGGGTGAGCTGAGTCACGGTGTATTTATAGATGAGCCTCCTCGCCTCTGCTCCTTCGCCAGGGTGCGCCAGGTTCACTCGGGGCTCAGGCAGAGGGTGACAACCTGTTTATCATCCAAGGTGCCCAAGCAAGCTGTTGAGACATCCTCTGAGAACGAGATCTGGATGCCCGCCCAGGCTCAGACCTGACCTGACCCTCACAATGCCCAGACCCAAGCAACCCTTTCTACTCCCATTGCCATACCCTCTGCCAGCGTACCCCGGGCTACCTGAGGCAATCACACACACCAGGCGCTCAGACTTGTATTAAAATAGGACAGAAATGCTGCTTCTTCCAGGAAGACAGCCTGGGTAGATCTGGAGGGCTGCAAGCCTTTGCTGGTCCAGCTGCCACGGGTCAGATGATTAAACCAACCACAATAATTACCAGAACCTTCTACATACCAAATGGTCTTTGTTCTTGAGATGGGGCTTCTTGAGGGCTGGAGAGATGGCTCAGAGGTTAAGAGCATGGGCTGTTCTTCCAGAGGTTCTGAGTTCAATTCCTAGGAGCCACATGGTGGCTCATAATCATCTATAATGAGATCTGGTGCTCTTTTCTGGCCTCTAGGCAAAATACTGTACAAATAATAAATGTATTTTTAAAAATGAAGAGTTGAAATGGGGTTTCTCTGTGTAGCCTTGGCTGTCCTGGACTCACTTTGTAGACCAGGCTGGCCTTGAGCTCACAGCAATCCACCTGCCTCTGCCTCCCCGAGTGCTGGGATGACAGGTGCTACTATGCCCTGCAAAATGCTGAAAGTCTTAATATTGCCTTTTTGCTTGTTTATGTATCTTTTTTAAAGACAAGAGTCTCCATAGCCCCTCCTAGACTGGAACTCACTATATAGACCAGGCTGACCTCAAAACTCACAGAGATCCTCCTGCTTCTGTGATCACAGACACTCCCTGCCACCCCCCCCCCGGGATTAAATGTGCCATCATACCTGGTTGTGAATTATTATGAGACAGAGTAAGGCTCTGTTTTGTAACTAGGCTGGCCTCAAATTCACAGTCCTCCTGCCTCTGCCTCCCGTGCCGAAGCATGGTGCCCAAAACCACACAGCTAGGCAGAGCCTGGTAAGATGCCTGTAAATCCCGGCTCGGGGGAGTGGAAACAGGAGCATGAGAGGCTTAAAGTCATCCTTGCCTACATAAAAAGTTCGATGCCAACATGAAACCCTGTCTCAAACAGCAACAAACCAGGCTGTGGCCACACATGCCTTCACTCCCAGGCAGAGACAGGAGGATCTCTGAGTTCAAAGCCCCAGCCTGGTCTACAGAGCAAGTCCAGGACAGCCAAGGCTACAGAGAGAAACCCGGTCTCCAAAAAACCAAAACCCAAACAATCCAACCACAAACCTGGTAATCAGAAGTGCTAGGCTCAAAAGGAGTCGTCCTGGGTTCAGAGTCGCAGCTGTGGATAATCTTGGAAGAATTATTGGTCCCCTAAGCCCCCCCCTCACCCTCCTCCCCTCCTCTCCCCTGCAATCTACCCTCAGTTTTCTGTACCTACCTCCCATGGAAGTAAGGACCCAAGAAACCTGTACATACTTTCCAGCCAGGTCTCCAAGACTGTGACCCTTCTAAGGCACCAGGCCATCTCTGGCCCCAATTTCACACCAGGAACCTAAGGCTCAGGCTGTTCCACTGCTCCATCCTGTCCAGAGTAGCCAGGCTTTCTGTTCCCATAACTCAGGGCATAGGGTGCCCAGGGGTTAGCCAGGCTCAGGAAGCTGGAACCAGAAGTCTCAGAGCCCTAGAGCGGCTCCTGGGGAGATGTAGAGACAGCGCTGACCTCAGTGTGGCTGTAGCCTGGCACTCAGTGGCTCTGGAGTCCAGCCGTAAATGTCTGATCTTGTACCAGCAACTCTGGGCTCTGGTGCCCTCGATCCTCCAGCCTGACCTAGCCCTGGCTCCTGTTCAGTCAGGTTCCGGTCCAAGGCCTGACTGTGCATGGACCACCTGGGTGACAAAGCTATGTGCTTTGGTGACATCACGGTTGTGAGAACTAATTGGTGATGTTTCTGGGTCCCTGGGTCCCAGGCTCCCAGGCTCTCAGACTTACTGGTCATTCTGATCCTTAGTCTAGTGGCCAGGGATCAGTGTCTACTCTTTTCTCTTTTTCCTTCCTTTCTTTTATTTTTACTTTGTGTGTGTGTGTGTATGCCCATGTGTAGGTTAGAGAACAAGTTTCAGGACAGTCCCAGGGACCGAAGTCAAATAGTCAGGTTTTTGTTTGGTTTGCTTTGGTTGTTTTTTTGTTTGTTTGTTTGTTTTTTTGGTTTTTGTTTTTTTGTTTTTTGTTTTTTTGAGAAGGGTTGTAGCCCTGGCTGTCCTAGAACTCTATAGATCAGGCTAGCCTCCAACTCACAGAGACCTACCAACCTCTGCATCCCAAATGCTGGGACTAAAGACATGTGCCATGACTGCCTGGCTTCCTCTTCCTCCTCCTCCTCTTCTTCAAGTCAGGGTCTTGTTGTGTAGCCCAGGCTGCTCTGAAATTCACTATGTAGACCAGGAAAATGTGCAACCATCCTCCTTCGTCTGGTCCCCCACGCTAGTGTTATAAGTGCGAGCTGGCGCTTCAGTTTGGGGATGTCGGTGTAGCATTTGTTGTTGTTTTGTTTTGATTTTTTTTAGATTTATTCCTGAATCACAGTTTTTGATCCATAAAGGTTATTTACACAGCCACACACATTTAGGTGTTTTTCTTTTAACACTACATTTATTCATCTTGTGCATGTGTGCAATTATTCAATGCCAGGTGAGGCCAGAGGCCAGAGTTGAGGAGTTGGTTTTCTCCTTCCACGGTGTAGGTCCCAGGGGTAGAACTCAGGTTGTCAGGCCTGAGAGACAGCAAGCACGTTTACCTGCTGAGTCATCTCTCTGCCTCTGTTACTTTTTAACGTTATAGTGACGTATTAGATTACATATAACCAACAATATTTTTCTTCTTTTTGACATGTATTTTCCTGTTTGCACCTAACAATATGCTACTGACACCTTTTCATATTGATACTCGGTATGCAAAGCTAGGGCCTGGAAAGATGGCTCAGCAGTTCGGAACACTAATTGTTCTTCTAGAGGACTGGGATTCAGTTCCCAGAACCAACGTGGCAGCTCACAACTCCTGTTCCAGGGGATGGGAAGCCCTCTTCTGGCCACCACAGGCACCAGGCACACACATGTCCCACATACAAACACACAGGCAAAATATCCACGCACACGAAATAAAATTCAAAAACATGGAAACCTCCATGCCATTTACTTCTCTCTTGTTCTAATTCACCCACCTCACGCTCTTTTTTGCTCTCTCCTCTTTCCTTCCTTCAAGACAAAGTCTTACCAGGTAGCCCAGGCTAGCCTTCAACTTGAGGCCAAGTGTTGCCATGACAGGTATGAGCCAGCTAGCCTGGGCTACATACTTAAAACACCTGTCTCAAAAAAAACAACAAATCCTTATTTGGTCACGGCTTTAAAGCCGTATCTGTTATATATCTATTGACGGTTTCATACGTTTAATTCCTCGCAATTGCTCACTCACATGTACAAATGTATTTTTTTTAAATTTATGTACATAGGTGTTTTGCCTACATGTATGTCTGTGCGCCACGTACATGCAGCACCCAAAGGAGGCCAGAGAAGACGTTGGATCCTCCACACCCCCACCACTACCCTGACTTGAGCTACAGACAGTTGTGAGCTGCCCTGTGGGTGCTGGGAATTTTCTAATCTGGGTTCTCTGCAAGAGCAGCCAGTGCTCTTAACCACTGAGCCGCCTTTCCAGCCCCCTGGAGGAATAGTTTAGACGGTGATTTTTATCAAATTGCGTTCCCTGAGGTCTCAAGAGGAGCCAATCATTAAAATATTTTTTTTTTGCCGGTTTTATAGAAGAAAATCGAGTTTTATGATGACTTTGACGTGACGTTTGTAAGCAAATGCGGCTAAGCACGCTGCCTCTGTTTTTGCTGGAGGCTCAGTGCATCTGTGCCTGTTAATCACCTTTCTGTGCCCCTTGCTCTCTCTATTACCCTTTGAACTCCTCACTGCACTGACAATCTGTCTCGTCACGTGTCTCCGTTGTTTTTCCCCCTCAGCCAGTTACTTGTCTTTTAGTTTTGTTTATGGAGCAACTGCGGGTTTAAATATAGTCTGTTTTTCCCCCTGCTTGCTGTTTGTGACCCGGACAGTCTTGGAAGCTATGTGTGGCAAGCCCCAGGTTCAAGCTGGTGGGGGTGGGGTGCAGCAACAGCTGGACCCCCAAGCCTGGCTCTCTGAGGTACAAAGAAAGAGGCAGCACAGAGCCACTAGCCCACAGTGTGCCTGGGGCACTTTCCCTTGGTTCTTTCTGGGTCCTGCTGGGAGTCCAGGGTGCCTATCAGGGAAGATAGCTTCTCCTCCAGGCCTGGGCGCAGGCAGGAAGTATGGGAGCCAGCCAGTGAGCACAGTGTCCCTTTAGGCAGGCAGCTTGAGTTCCAGGCCTTAAATACCACGTTGGGGGCCAGCAAGATGGCTCAGTGGGTAAAGGCACTCACTGCCATGCCTGATGACTGAGCTGTTTAGTCCTGAGGACACACATGGGGGAAGTTATCTTCTGACTTAAACTCAAACATGTATGAACTCTCTCTGTGTGTCTCTCTGTCTCTCTTCTTCTCTCTCTCTCACACACAAAATGCAATTATCCACTTGAGCTGCGATAGCAAAACTTCCACAGAGTAGCAGAATTCCACACTAGAAACTGATTTCTAGTGAGTTCTCGAGCTCTAGAGTCTGGGAGTCCAAGTGAAGGTAGCAAAGTAGGCCCCTAGAAATGTAGCATCTCGCGGTGTGCACACACACATCCTCCTTGCTGTGTATGTGGAGGGAGGACAGGAACCTTCTCTTGTGATCCCCCACCACTGTTTTTGTTATTTACATTTTTAAATTATTATATTTATTTAGGTTTCTTTGAGACAGGCTTTCTCTGTGTAGCCCTGGCTATCCTTGAACTCGATCTGTGGATCAGGCTGGCCTCGAACTCACAGAGAGCTGCCTGCCTGTGCCTCCTGAGTGCTGGGACTAAAGGCATGTGCCATCACCACCCAGCCTATTATTTATTTATTTTTTTAAAGCAGGAGCTTATGTATCCCAGGCTGGCCTTGAACTTCATACGTAAGTGAGGCGTGGCCTCTACATATCATCACGCTCAGTTATGGCTATGAATTGTGTGTGGTGGGGGGCAACATAAGCTTTCAGCTTCTAGGAACGCCCCAAACTGTTTTCTGGGAGCCTAACGATGGACTTATTATCTAGAATGCAATGCTCACATGTTATGAACATATGACGCAGCTTCCTTATCTGTTTGATGGGGATGGGACTGGAATGGACCTCATGAACTAATAAACCGGGACCTATAAAATACTCAGGACAGCCTCCAAGGAAGCCCTTGGCAGCTCCTGCACATCTTGCCTCCTGGTATCCACACCCTTGTCTGAGCCCCTTTTAGGGCTGGGCTGTGAGTTGGGTAGCATTCAGTCACGACGACAGCATCTGGCTAGAGATGGCTCAGAACTTGCCACCAAGTCTGACCTGAGTCCAGTTCATGCAGGTTGTCCTCTGACCTCTACACACCACACACACACACATGCAAAGTAAGAATTAGTTAAAAAGCTGACAGTGTGTGACTTCCAGGACAGCTTGCTTTTCTGAGTCACTTGCTCTGAGTGAGGTGACATGGTTTAGGAACCAGCCAGGGGACCTGTGGACAGGGATGTGGGCTGAGGGCTTTAACCTGTAAATGCTGAGTGAGCTCTTTTGAAAGTAGCTCCTCAGCCAGGCCTGGCGGCGCACACCCGTGATCCCAGCACTCTGGGGAGGTGGAAGCAAGCAGACCGCTGTGAGTTCGAGGGCAGCCTGGTTCACAGAGTGAGTCCCAGACAGAGAAACCCCGTCTCAAAAACAAACAAACAAATGAAAAGAGGCTACTCTAGCTCCAGTTAGGCTCCCAGATAAACTGGCCTGTGGTCCAGTCAATGTCTACACCACAAACTCTTAGAGGCTCTGAGGCGGGAACACCAATGCAGCAGCTTCTGACAGTGTGATCCACCAGAACCAGGACTGTCATGCTTACTATGATTTTAAGCTAACTTTGGGGATAATTTGTTACAGCAAAGGACCATCCCCAAATGGAGGTTGTTGGGGGGGGGCGGTCACAAGGGCCAGTCTAGGCTGTACATGGAAACCTCACTTCAAAAAGAAGCGAGGCCAGCAGGGGGGGTCATCACAGAGCCCCACAGGCTGTGGCAGGGGGATTGCCATGAGTTGGAGATCAGCCGTGGTTACATATTGAGACCGGACGTGGCTCAGGAGGTAGAGTGCTTGCCTGGCATCTGTGAAGCCCTGGTCTCTGTCCCCAGCTCCACAGCAGGCCAGATGTGGCAGTACAGGCCTGTGATCTCAGCACTCGGGGACGGAGGCGGGAAGACCGGGAGTTCAAGGTTATCCCCAGCTTCACACTAAGCACCGGGCCAGCCTGCGGTGAGACTCCGTCTCAACAAACACACAAACACACCTTCAGACCGGTGTCTCCAGAGCTCCGCTGAGCAGGCGGCAGCTAGTCCTGCCCCCTGACCAAGAGGCTACGTCTGTGAAGAACTGCCATGGATCAGACATAGGCCCCCTCTTCGCGCTGTAGAGGACAGTCACCATGAAGTCCAGAGAGATCTCTGCTCTCCCTAACTGCCATTTTCAACATATTAGCAACCTGACACACAGAGATGCTGGCTCCTGACCCACAGGCTGGCCATCCTGCCCGAGGTGACCTCAGCTGCATTGGTCCTCTGTGGCCTCTTCATTCCTCTCAGGGTCTTAGCGTATGCGGCTCTGACATGCCTCACACTTCACAGAGCACTTTCACATCCTTCTTCAAGCCCACCAGTCGACAGCTGCCTCATGTCCCCTGAAATAGCCCCTTATTTTATTTTATTAGTTTTTTGAGACAGGGTTTCTCTGTGTAGCTCCGGCTGTCCTGGAACTTGTTATGTAGACCAGGCTGGCCTCGAACTCACAGAGATCGTCTCTCCACTCCCCAGAGCCCTCCAGCTGTCCATAGTGTTGTCTAGACCTGGGGACAGTAGAAGGCGTCCATGGGGTTCCTGGCCCAGACTTCATATGCCGAGTTCTGAGGACACTCTGCTCCTTCATGCGGCATGTGGGTCAGGCCCAGTGGGCATCGTCCTGACCCCTGGGACACTGCACCGTGCCCCAGAACCCACAGGCCTGATGCTGCCAACTGCTCTGACCTTAGCCACTACATCAGATGACCGTTGGTTTGGTCCTGTGACTCGGGCTGACTCTTCACCGAGGGTGACATCAAGGCCTACGGCCGAGACCTCAAGCCTTAGCAAACCAACTCCTATGCCTCCCTGCTCCTGTTCCTGGGGGAAAGTCTGGAGCAGAGGCAGGGCAAACCCCGACACCCTGAGAGGGGGAGGAGGGGGCAAGCAGGAGAAGCAGACACCTGAGACAGACCTGCTCCGTGATGTACTGTGCTTAAGCAGGGAAGCATGTCAACAAGCTGGAAACAGGAGGGTACGGAAGGGGAGACGGGGTGGTTTCTCCCCCACGTGGCACCAATTTCGTCATCTCGGACCAACTCCCCCAAGAATAGGCCACTGGGGACAGAGAAAGGACCCTTGGGGATCCTCTCCAGCACTTGTTCCCTTTGGCAGATGGAGTCACTGGTCGTGGGTGTGGCCTGCTGGGTATCACATTGCAAGTCTTAGTCAGAGAGGGAGTGGGAGCCTAGCTTCCAGCTCTTGGCTGGTGTCTTCTCCTGTGAGCCAAGAAGCCTCAAACTCTCAGGTTTCTGAAAAGTCCCTTTTCTAGTGACAGTTCCAAAGAGCACAGACTTAGGGATCAAACAGGCCTGTTCCAGCTTCACCAGTACCTGTTGAGGACATGTTGGCAACTCCATTATACCAGTTTGTGCCTCAGTTTCCCCATCTGTAAAATGGAGATAATAAGCATGACCTGTATACATGAAAATTTCAGTCAGGCCTTTTAGTGGATGTTTATAACGCTAGCTCCTCGGAGACTAAGGCAGGAGAATCAAACACTGAAGGCAAAAGACGCTATAGAGCGAGTTGTGATCAGCCCTCTTATCTTGGTAATACCCTCTTTCTTTCTTTTTTTTTTTTTTTTTTTTTTTTTGGTTTTTTGAGTTAGGGTTTCTCTGTGTAGCCTTGGCTGTCCTGAACTCACTTTACAGATCAGGCTGGCCTCGAACTCACAGAAATCCACTTGCCTCTGCTTTCCTGAGTGCGTGGGCCCTTGCACCTAGCTTGGCAACACCCTCTTTCAAAATAAAATGAAAAGAGAAGGTTGGCAACATGATTGTTCAGTCAAAAAGAAAGAAAAGAAGGAAGGAAGGAAGGAAGGAAGGAAGGAAGGAAAGAAGGAAGGAAGGAAGGAAGGAAGGAAGAAAGGAAGGAAGAAAGAAAGGAAAAGTAGTAGGTTTCTCACTAGAGCCCATGATTTGCACTCGTCAACACTTTGGCCAGGTCTACGGAACCAGCCATGGGTTCACCACTGTCAAGAAGGCCTCACATTGAATTGGGAAGCACTTGGTTGCCCCACAACAGCCATGCAGCTATTGCTCTAGTGGGCACATGTTGCCTGGCAGGTCAGTTATGCAGATTGCAGGATTCATGGCGAAGTAAGATGGTTGATGATTTTTCTCCCCAGGCGGGCTGTGTGGCACCTTCTAGGACTCAGAGGGCTAGCCAATGTGGAGGAAGCTTCCAGCTCAGCTCCAGCTTAAGTTCTCCATGACCTGTGCCCAAAGGGTGGGTAGCTTCCGCACTAAGTCCTGGTGGGTCACCAAGGGCAACAGGAAATGGCCTGTACTATTTGGGCGCGCACCAAAAATGATGTCTTCTGGATGTGACGTAGCCGGTTCATTCGTAAACTCGCTGCAGCTGTGGTTCTCTGGTGAGACTTGCACAAAATTGGGCCCATCAACATTTCCTCGTGGATGGAAGAAAGGCCAGGAGGCAACGCTCTTCCTGGCATTCCCAGTTACAACTAATGCTTGTAGGGGGGGAAAGTGAGAAGAAGGGGTCCCAGTGGGAGAGGGAAGGGGATGGAGGAGGGCAATGGGAGTTGAACTAAAATTTATTATGTAAATATATAAAAATGGCAAACAAGTTTTAAAAACAAAAAGGTGAGTTATAGCTTGGTGCTTAGCATGCATGAGGTCTTAGGTTCATTCTCCAAACACACACACACACACACACACACACACACACACACACACACACACACACACACAAAACCAAAACCAATGAATTGAAGCTGGTCTTGACTACATGAGCTCATTAGACTGTTCTCCCTACTTTCATATGTTTGAAATCTTCATTAAAGTGAAAATAAGCCAGGCATGGTACCCTGTACCTGTTTTCTCAGCACTTGGGAGGTAGAGGCAGAAGAATCAGGTCTTCAAGGCCAGTCTTTGCCGAATTTCCAGCGATACTCCAGACCCTGTGTTTGAATGAATGAATGGATGAAGCAAGCTTGCAGCCAAGCATGATGACACACACCTTTAATCCCCACACGGGAGGCAGAGGCAGGTGGATCTCTATGAGTTAGAGACCCGCCTGGTCTACAGAGTGAGTTCTAGGCCGGCAAAGGCTACACTGTGAGACTCTGTTTCCCCTCAAAAACAGTCCTGGGCTCAGCCTACCACTAGTGACTCATATAGGTCTCTTCAGCTGCCAGTCCCATGGCTTTCTAGTTTGTCCTAATGACTGGTGGTGATGTTGGTTTATAACTTCCTGGTGATGTCCCTGGCTTGGTCACCTACTCCTGGTGGAGCCTGGCCAAGTGACTTCGCGTCTCTGAGTCTCTGCAGGTCAGCTGGAAGCAGGGGAGGTGCTACTCCCTGCCCCGCTGAGTCACTTAGAATGACAGGAAGTGTGGAAAAAATCTCAGCTCACTGCTCAGCCATAAGGAACACTCAATAACTGCCCTTAACAGAAGGTTTGAGAGGCGCTCTACAATTTCTGGCTGTGTGACTTTGACCAAGTCAGCTCACTCTCTGAATCTTGTTTCCTGCTGGGAGGGGAAAGACACAGCTCTCCCTGAAGGACAGGTGTGAGGATTGAATGACCAGACATGTTTTGCTGCCCAGTGAGGCCCACGTGGGAATTTCCCCATCTCACCCCTTGATGATCAACAGCACTGGCCTTCCGTCCAGGTTGGAGACCTTCCCACTGTCTGTTTGTTGGGGCTCTGCACCTGGCCTGCCCAGAGCGGCCAGGAGAAAGTCAACAGGAAGCTGTGAACGGCTCCTCCCAGGCAGCAAGCTTGTCCAGGACACAGACATCAGCAAGGCTCTTTCCTCCTTCGCCACACAGGCTGCTCCAAGCCCTCAGCTCCTGTCCATGCTGCTCTTCCACCTTCTACCTCAGCTGGTTTTCGAGACAGGGTTTCTCTGTGTAACAGCCCTGGCTCTTCTGGAACTCCATCTGTAGCTCAGGCTGGACTTAAACTCACAGAGATCTGCCCGCCCCTGCCCGCCCCTCTGCCACTCACTATGCCTGGCGGCTTTTTGTTGTTTTGATTTTGAGACAGGATCTAAAATAACCCATGTTAGTCTTCGACTTAGGATGTAGCTGAAGGTGACTAGGAGCTTCTTTTTTAAAAGAATGTTTACTTTATTTTTAAAGTTTTTATGGGTGTCTGTGTTTTCCTTGAACGTATGTCTGTGTACCGCATGTGTGCTTGCAGAGCCGAAGAGGGCACAAGCTCCCCTGGGACATGGTTGTGAGCCACTGTGTATGTGTGTTTGTGTGTGTGTACTGGGAGTCCCACCCAGCTACTCTGGAAGAGCAGCCAGAGCTGTAACCACTGAGCCGTCAGCCCTATTATACCTCTTAAGTAGGCAAGAGTCAGGAAATTCCAGTTGGCACCAAAATCCCAGGGACTTTTTATCTTTTAGTAATTTAGTTATTACTTTTTATGTGCATTGGTGTTTTGCCTGCATGTACATATATATGAAAGTGTCAGATTTCCTGGAACTGAACTTACAGATGTTGTGAGCTGGTATGTGGGTGCTGGGAGTTGAACCCGGGTCCTCTGGAAGAGCAGGCCATCTCTCCATCTTAACTGCCATCTCTCCACCCATGTCCCCGCCCAATCCAGGGACTTTTTCTAACGGCTTTTCACTCACTCACGGCCCCATTCGAAAGCAAGGGTGAGGCTTTCTTCTTGCACTCGTGTTTTTAGCGTGGAGAAAGTCCTTATGGTTAGCAAACGTGATTGCTAATAATGTTGACTTTGGCAGGGGCCGCACCATTAGACAGAAAGGAATGAGATTCCTATTACAGGCTTAAACCTGCAAAATTAAAAAGAGGGGCTTTTCTAATACCTGCCCAGCTCCCAAATAACAACACTGAGACCGTTATATTTATTAATAATAGTTTAAGCACTATAGCTGGGCAGATATGGAGCTATTTTAACCCATCTATACTGGTCTGAACTACTTCCCAGCCGGGTACCCCCTTATCTGCCATCTTCGTCTCGCCCTGGCTGGTCCTACTCCATTCATGTCCTCATGGTGACTCCCTCATGGCAACTCTCTCTCTGTCTCTGTCTCTGTCTCTGTCTCTGTCTCTCTCTCTCCCTCTCTCTGCTCTCCACCTGGGAGCCCCTCTCTGGGCCTGGAACCTGAAAGTCCTGCCTTAGGACTCCTGCCCAGCTGTAGGCTGTTCAGCTCTTTATTAACTAATCAGAAGTGAGGGAGAACAATGTTTATACAACATTGACCAGGAGATGCTTCAATAATAATGTTAATGCCAATGTCTGGACTGTAACCAGATCTCTGGGTACAAAAATAAGCATTTGAATACACAGTGCACAGAACCATCTATCAACATAAACCTCCTGTGACTTATTCTCCATGACAGGGGAGAGGTCCCCCTTTCCTGAGGCACCACGCTACCCATGCCTGAATGAACGGCAGGCCCTGTTAACAGGGAAGGATGCCTGAGACCAGTTCTCATATTCCTCTACCTCTGATGGTCTGAAACTATCAACTCATCCCAGACACACCTCCACGGAGACGCGAGCTCAGACCGGGCTGTGTCTCAGAGCCACCTGCTGCTGGCTGTGTGACTTCACACCAGTCACTTTGCCTCTCTGTGCCTGACTTGCTGTGCCCAATGAGAGAGCAGCAGTTCTTTTAGTGTTGGCTTGATCGGGTGATGAAATGCCAAAGGCAGGTGAGTGCTTAGCACAGAGCCTGGCTCACAGCAAACGCTCAGCAAACACCAAGGGAATCATGAGGTCCTCAAAAATCAACATGTTCTTATGCAGCAGTCCAGGCTGACCTTGAACTCACGGCTGTCCTCCTGCCTGAATCACCACGCCTGGCTTTCTGTCCTTTGTTTCAAGGCCTCCTCCTGTAATCTTGATGGGACTGGCTCCTCCTCATCTCCCCTCTCTTGAGACTGACCCCACTGCTCTTAGAACTCCCCCTAAATTTTTTTTATTTTGTGGGGGGGGTGTGTTGTAGAGAATTTAACCTAAGCTCTCATCCCACATGCTAGGCTTCTGCTTCTTCTTCTTTTTCTTCTTTTTTAACCCTTTAAAAAAGATCTATTATTTTTATTTTATATGTGTGTTTTTCCTGCATGTATATCTGTGTACCATGTGCATCTGGAAGAGGGCTTGGATTCCTTGGAACTAGAGTTACACAATTGTGAGCCACCATGTGGGCGCTGGGATTTGAACCCAGGTCTCCTGAAAGATAGCCAAGAATCTTAACTGCTTAGCTGTCTCTCCATCCCCTACTATTTAAAAATTATTTTTTATTTTATTTTTATGTGTATGTGTGTTTTGCCTGCATGCATATATTTGCATCACAAGCATGCAGTGCCCAAATAGGCCACAAGTGAATGGGGAATAACAGTTGTGAGCCACCATATGGATGCTGGGAACTGAACCCTGGCCTTCTGCTCTGTCTTTTTACTTTTAAAAGGTGCTTTTAAGCCAGGAGGTCGGGACGCATGGCTTTAAACCCAGCACTTGGTTTTAAAGAAGGAAGTGGATCTGGTCTACAAAACAAATAGGACAGCCAAGACAGCCAGGACTACAGGGAGAAACTCTGTCTCGAAAAAAACCCTGAAAACAAGCAAACACACCCACAATCCATTTTTATACCTTTTCTTTTGGGGTGGTGTGGCTTGTGGTGAGGGGTCATGGTGGTGACCAGAGGTGTGTGGTGACAGCGTGTTGGTATTTTGAGATAGGGTCTCACATAGCCCAGGCTGGCTTTGAACTCCTGTGTCTGTCTGTCTTCTAAGTACTGGAGTTACAGGCGTGTACCATCATGCCCTGCTTCACCTTTCATGCTGAGACATGACAGCACTATGTAGCCCAGGATGGCCTGAAACTTTAGATTCTCCTGCTTCAGCCTCCTGAGTTGCTAGGAATATAGGCTTGCAGATCATCTTCGATCAGTCCTGTCTCTATACCCATATATTCCACAGCCTCGTAGGGTCTTCCCCAGGGCCCAAGAGTGGACACGCATGCAGAGTCCAGGGGAGCCTCTGGCGGGTTTCCAAGTGTCAGGGCAGGGTTCGGGGGCACCCCAAGGGAGTTGGTGTTTGTCCCCTTTCTGAGCTGTGAACATGTCAGTGCAGGGAAAACAGAGGAACATGTGAATGCACCGTGTCAGCCCTGAGTCATCCCACCAGCCCCCAGAAAGCCCTTTCCGCATGAAGTGAAATAGTTGGCTGAGGTGGGGTCCGGGTGGGAGTCTCTAAAAACACAGTTGAAATGCTTTGAGGTAGAATAGTTCTCAGAGGGCCTATCCCGAGCCCTTAGCTTGGAGCTGCTCAAGGATCCAGAAGGGAAACTGACTTAGGTTGGTACAGGAGGGCCAGCTGTTATCCCTTGAATGCCAGGGTCCCTCTCTCTAGGTTCCCATCCCTCACTCCCACTTGACTGAAGGGGGGTGGGGGGAGACTATGGTACCTGCCCCACCCCCAACCTGGCTCTGAACAGTCTGTTCTTGTTTACGACCCCCCACCCCTGGGGGAACAGCGATTGCTCATCCCTGCATGTGATCTGAGCGGGCCAAATCTCTGAGGCCTGGAGGAAACTCAAGCCGTGCCAGCAGCTTGGCTCGGGAATGCTCAGCTGGTCCCCGCCTGGGGCTCATGTGACCGACGTGCATCTATAAATATCAGAGGGGCCTCAGACCAAGACAGAAGTCGGGCGCCAGGAGACAAAGAGTATCCGAGTGGGCTTGGGGACAAAGGCAAGGCCTCCGGTTCCGCTTAGTGTGCTTAGTGAGGCGGTGGCATCTCAGAGCAATATGGATTATAAATCTAGCCTGATTCCGGATGGAAACGCCATGGAGAACCTGGAGAAGCAGCTCATCTGCCCCATCTGCCTGGAGATGTTTACCAAGCCAGTGGTCATCCTGCCCTGCCAGCACAACCTCTGCCGGAAGTGTGCCAACGACATCTTCCAGGTCAGCACTAGGCAGGGCCAGGACCTGGAAGGCTCCCCCCACACCCACACCCCGACGGCTTCTTAGACGCCTCCTTAGACGCCTCTTGCTCTCAGCGTAGGCTGCTTTTGACGCTCACTCCAATGTGAAGCCACGCAGAGACTTCTGGGAAGGGTTAGGGTTGCGGGATGGGGCCGGGGGGAAAGGGGAGCTTCCAGTTCGGCTCCATGACGCACCCGTCTCGTCCCCACCCTGCCCATAGCTCCCTGCTCTGCCTGGATGGCATACTATTCCGTCCCTAGTCAAGAGTCAAGTGCCTCAGGTGATAAGAGGGGGAGGCCAGTAGAGGTGAGAGAAAGCAGGCGCCTCCCTGGGGCAGGAGCCAGCTCCAGGGGAGCACGGGTCTAGAGCTTTGGGAGGAGGGTGGCAAGAGGCACATAGCCACAGAGGCATCCCAGAGTCTGTGAGCTCCAGCATGGGGCAGAAGAGACTCCATCTTCCTGGGGTGAGGAGGGAATAGTTGTGACTGCACTGGGAAGAGGGAATAGTTGTAGGGACAGCAAATGGCCTTCCACAGTCAGGTGTCCTTGCATATGTCCATAATGCCAGCATGTGGGGCTGGAGAGATGGCTCCGTGGTCAAGAGCACTGTCTGCTCTTCCGAAGGACCCCGGTTCAATTCCCAGCACCCACATGGCAGCTCACAACTGTCTGTAACACCAGCTCCAAGGGATCTGGCACCTTCACCCTAATGCACATAAAATTAAATTAAAATAATTAAAAAAATAATCCCAGCATTCAGGAAGCTGAAACAGGAGGATTGCTAAAAGTCTGGGGCCAGTCTGTGATACCTAATTAGCCTGTGATAGCAAGACCCAATCTCAAAAACAAAACAGGAAAACCAATTTTTTTTTTTACCCGTACAGTTATCTTTAAAGTAACAATCTTTAGGAGCTGGCTCTAATTCTAAGGCTTGAGACATCAGTGGTAAACTGAGGCAGAGAGAGAGAGAGAGTTGCTGGTCTGAAGTCACATGACTTGAACTCCTGTTGGCTGATACTGAACCCTTTGACTCAGTGCTTCAACCAAGATACTCCAGCCGGTGGTGGGCTGGTTCTAGGTCAAGCCCGGGAACCCGTGGTTTGGCCCGTGTGTCTGTGGCAAGGGGAAAGGAGAGCTGGAGACTGGCGTGGGGAAGAATTAGCCTCACCTTTGCCTCGGCTGTCTGCAGGCTGCGAACCCCTACTGGACCAACCGCGGCGGCTCAGTGTCCATGTCCGGAGGCCGCTTCCGGTGCCCCTCCTGCCGCCACGAAGTGATCATGGACCGGCACGGGGTGTACGGCCTCCAGAGGAACCTGCTGGTGGAGAACATCATTGACATCTACAAGCAGGAGTGCTCCAGGTCAGTGTGCGGCTGGGGAGGCCCGCAGGCACATCCATCAGCACAGACAGAGAGAGCTTCAGCTCTGGAGGTCGGGGTACACGGGGTGGGGGGAGGGCGTGAAAAGGAATCCCGAGAGCAGGGTGCGGGTGTGTGCGTGTGCATGAGAGATGAGAGAGAAACTCACAGCCGAGAGAACACCTGGAGATGCAGCCAAGTGACCATAAGACAGCAAGGCACCCAGAATGCTTCATCCTGAGGGACTGTCCCTGTGCAGAGAAGGAAGTGGAACCCCCAAGAAGGAAAGTCAGCTAGGTGTGGTGACTCACACCCATTAACTCAGCCCTTCAGAGACAGAGACAGGGGGATTACTGTGAGCTCCAGTTCACTCTAGGCTACGGAATGAGACCCTGTCTCACCCTTCATCAATAATATTAATAACAATAACAGTGATAATAGTTTTGGACAATTACCCAAAGTTTACCAGTGGGGAAGGGGATGATGTGGGCAGAATTTTGGAATGGCAGAGGTTGTGCAGTGTTGGGCATCAAACTGGAAAGCAGCAAAGCTACTGAGGTGATCTTTACATGGAAGGGCATCCTGACTGGGGGCCCATGGTAGACCCTGCTGAGAATCCACAGGACCCTGGGGGCTGGGATCCGCAGCGCCAATGCCAATCGGTCCATTTGCCCATCAATCAAGTACATGAGAACATCCCAACGAGACTCCTGGGCCACCCACCTCATGGCCTCACAGCCTAAAACCTTCAGCAGGCCAGTTGAGATGGAACACATCTGTAATCCCAGCACTTAGAAGGCTGAGGCAGGGGACTGAGAGTTCAGGCCCAGCCTATGTAGCCAGACTCAGTCAAGGGAACAAATGGTAGGATCTGTGAATGTCAAAGAGGCTATCACCAAGAGTTGCACAAATATTAGATATTCACCCTGCTCTGAGCGCCACCCTCGGCTCCACTGTGCGTTTCCTGTCCAGCCTCACAGTGATATCACAAGGCCATCTCCTCCCTGTTAGGTCAGCAAATGGTGAAGCTGAGAGAGAGGGTGTGACTGACTCGGTGGTGAAAATTCCCCAATGTGTGTGTGTGTGTGTGTGTGTGCGCGCGTGTGTGTGCGCGTGCGCGCGCGTGTGCGTGCCTGGTGTTTGTGGAGACCAGAAGAGGAGACTGGACCCATTCTCCTGTATTAGTCAGTTTTAGATCCCTGTATTAGTCAGTTTTCTATAGAAACAGAATGCACAGCAAATAGGTGTGTGTGTATATTCTGTATATATATTTTATGTATGGGATTTAGCAGAATGGCTTACAGGCTATGGGCCAGCCAGTCCAACCATGGCTGTCTACCAACAGAAGGTCCAAGAATCCAGTAGTTGTTCATTCCATGAGGCTGGATGCCTCAGCTGGTCTTCAGTATTCTCCAGAATCCCAAAGAAACAAGCCCTAATGCCAGTGAAGAAAAGGACTTGCTAATGAGAGAGAGAACAGGCAAAGAGAGAGCTTCCTTCTTCTATGTCCTTTATATTGGCTGCCAGGAGAAGGTGTGGCCAGATTAAAGGTATATTTTCCCACCTCAAAATGATCTGGATTAAAAGTGGGTCCTCCGACTCCAAGCAAAAAAAAAAAAAAAAAAAAAAAATGTCCTGCCTGGGCAGTGGTGGTGCACACCTTTAATCCCTGCACTCAGGAGGCAGAGGCAGGTGGATCTCTGTGAGTCTGAGACCAACCTGGTTTACAGAGCGAGTTCTAGGACAGCTAAGTCTCAACAAACAAACAAATCCTTACAGGCATACCCAGCTGCTTGGGTCTTAGTTAATTCCAGATGTAGAGAAGTTGACAAGGTATAGGTATCGCAATTCCCCTGGAACTGGAACTGGAGTTACAGATGGCTCGGAGCTGCCATGTGGGCGCTGGGAACCAAACCGAGGTCCTTTGCAGTAAGCTCCTGTAATTGCCCACCCATCTCTCCAGCTGTCACAGTGACCGTTCTACACTTCTTTGTTAGATCGTGCCTTGTGTACTTAGAACACAACACTACAAATGGGCAGTGTGCTAGGTGTGGTACAATGATCCCAGCTACTTGGGCGTCTGAGGCAGGAGGATTTTACTTTCGAGGTTCTCCTAGGCTGCACTGCAAATGCAGTGCCTGTGTGGACCATTCAGCAAGATCCTGATTCAAAGTTAGAACAAAGTAATGCAAAGGAGAGGCTGGACATGCAGCTTGGTGGTAGAGCTCTTATTTAACACAAGGCTCAGTCCAGCCCCCAGTCTCTTCCCCAGACAACACATGCATATACATTAAAAAATATTTTTGTTTATTATCATTATTAGTATATATGTGCCCATGGAGATCAGAGAACAACTTTGTAGAATCAGTTCTCTCCTTCTGCCTTCGCATGAATTCCGGGGCTCAAACCAGGTTGATAGCTTGGGGGGCAAGCACCCTTCCCTGCTGTGCCATCTTATCAACCTACAAGTGCCTATTTCTGAAAATGATGATGATGTAATTTACAGTATACCAATGTCAGCCCTGAAGAGCATCTTGTATCTGAACTCTGAGGCTTGTCCGTAATGCGTGAGTGACAAAGACAGTTTTCTTAACCAGGGTCTGCTCAGAGCCCTGCGGGTCCCATGCTGACATGGTTGGTACAGCCCTGAGAGACACTGAGGCTCAAAGGACTGAGGTCACAGACAGCAAGCGTTCGACCCCGATGCCTGGCCACCAGGGAGGGCCTTTGTGCTGTGGAGGTTTGCCCTGGGCCTCTAGACAGCCCTGGCTCCAGCCACATGCTGTTTGTAAGGCTTCGGGTGAGCATGCTAAGCCCTTCTCTGGACCCTCAGACACCCCAGGATGTATTCTTTCTACTCGTGTTTCCTTTTCATGTTCTCCATGCCTGGTACTGTATGTTATAGACTCAGGGCAGGAAAACAAGCAGGCTTCCCTGCCTGCTCGGAGGGTACAGTCTGATGGATTAAATATAGACGGCAAGGCTGCCATCAGAATAAATTGCCCAGGCCCCAGCAACCCAAAGCTTTGGGGCTATAATTAGAACTGAGGTGTTCTGACCTTCCCTGCCTGGGCTAGGGAGGTGCTGCTGGGCCACCGTGGACAAGTCCATTTATTTTCTGGGACTCTGTGGCTTCTTCCCCATGGTTTGTATCTTCCAATGTCTGGAATCCCGGGGTCCTCCCCATGTCCTCTCTACCAACTCAGGCCAGGTCCAACCCTGGAGCCTGAGTTTTGGTGTCTGGAAACAGAGTTGTCTGATGTCACTGGCTTCCTTGATCTTGGGCTCCCAGGTGATAAAAAGGAGGAGCTGACACATGGATGTGTTGGCCTCCTGCGCATGGAGCTAGGACGGGACAGGGAGGGGGACATCTCTGACCTGTGGTTCTTTCCACCTTAGTCGGCCCCTGCAGAAGGGTAACCACCCGATGTGCAAGGAGCATGAAGATGAAAAGATCAACATCTACTGCCTCACCTGTGAAGTGCCTACTTGTTCCCTGTGCAAGGTGTTCGGGGCCCACCAGGCCTGTGAGGTTGCCCCGTTGCAAAGCATCTTCCAGGGACAGAAGGTACTGACAACAGCCACCGTGCCCAGATGATTCCAGGGACGGATTTGACCCTTGCGGATGTGCTGAGCCGGCCTTTTAGGAATAGTCACTCTGGAGGGACTTCCCGGGCCACAGGGACCGAAGCCGCTGCCTCCCTGGGGGAGGTGGCTGAGCTCATGGGTTTTATATATTTAGAGCCACTTGAGAGCACCCGGGTGTGGCCACAGGGAAGAGGCCAGACTCGCAGGCCATGGCTTCCCCATCCTGTATGCTGGGGGTCCTAGATCTCTCCACCTGGGCCTCTGATGTAGCACAAGGCAGATTCCAGGCTCTTTCCTGGGCCATGGCAACCCCAGCATCCTGCCGTGGAGTGAGCTATAGCCCCACTTTCTGAAATCTCTATTCACCACACCCCGCTCATCTCCTGGACTTTCTCTTCTTGAACTTTCCAACTCTATTCCTTTCCTCAGAAACTAGTACCTGGGGATGGTAGCACATGTCTTTAAGCCTAGCACCCGGGAGGCAGAGGCAGGGTCGGTATGAATTTGAGGCCAGCCTGGTCTATATATTGAATTCTGGGCCAGCCAAGGCAGCAGAGTAAGACCCTGTCTCAAAAATTAAAAAATAAATACAAATAAAATAAGTTAAATTAATTTAAAAAAAAAGAAAAGAAAATGAAAGAAACTAGTTTTTCCTCTGTTCCTCTGTCAGAACCTTGCTGTGTGTCTTGGGTTGCTCAGCTCCCCTCTCTGGGTCTCAGCTGTTCCGTAAAGGATACATACATCTGTGGTAGTCTCCGTTTTTGGCCTGAACTGTACCCCAGAAGGAGGGATAGCAACCCTCCTGGTGACTGTTCGAGAGGGGTGTTGTAATGCCGGAGACTCTGAGTCTGCTTCTGTCTCTCCTTTCTCCCTCCCCTCCAGACCGAGCTGAGTAACTGCATCTCCATGCTGGTGGCCGGGAACGACAGAGTACAGACCATCATCTCTCAGCTGGAGGACTCCTGCCGAGTCACCAAGGTGAGGGTCAGCAACGAGGGGGTAAACCTCCAGTGTGCCCGGTCTCTGGGGAAGGTGTGAGCTATGAGTACAGTTTGGAATTGGAGCCTTGAGTGCCCGGTACAGACGGCAGGAGGGGGCATGGGCATTCTCCACTAATTGAGCAGATGCTTCCTGAACACAGACCCTGCCCAAAGTCAAGACAGATCCAGCTGGTCTCTGATTCGGTGCTCTACCAGTAACTCCCTGACTGTCTCCAGTGTGAGTCATTTTGCTGCAGAGCAAGACTCCTGGACCTTTAAAAGCTCACCCTTGACGCAGGAGCCTGTGGAAGTGCAGGTTCTGACTCGCAGGTCTAGAATGAAACAGGATTCTTTACCTCTTCCTCTTTTTTTTAATGTATATGGATGTTTTGGCTGTGTATGTGTCTGTGCACCATGTGTGTGCAGTACCAGAGGAGGCCAGAGGAGGGAGCCAAATCCCCTGGAACTGGAATTCTACCTGGTTGTGAGCCACCATGTGGGTGCTGGGAATTAAACCCGGGTCTTCCAGAAGAACAGCTGGTGCTCTTAACCACCAAACCAATTCTCCATCTCTCTTTCTGTCCTTCTATCTTTGATTTTATTTTTGTCTGTTTGTTTTTTGGGACAGGGTTTCTCTGTGTAGCCCTGGCTGTCCTGGAACTCACCCTGTAGCCCAAACTCAGGAGATCCACCTGCCTCTACTTCCAGAGAGCTAGGATTAAAGGTGCGCACCACCACTGCCTGGCTGATTTATTATTTTTTTTTAGACAAGGCCTTGTGGAGAACGGCCTTTCATTCACTGTGTAGTCTAGATTGCTCTTGAACTTCTGAGCCTCCTGCCTCTACCTGCCAAGTGCTAAGATAGTAGGACTGTACCTGGCTGAAAATTTGCATTTCTAACGAGCTTTCGAAGGCTGCTGGTTCCACAGACTGTGGAAGGCAGAGGTAGCTTTCCCAGCTAGACATGATGGCGCATCTGCAATCTCAGCATTTGGGAGGTGGATGCAAGAGAATCAGAAATTCAAGGTCATCTCCCTACATGTAATGTTTTTTTTTGTTTTGTTTTGTTTTTTTAAGTAAGATGAAGAGAGAGAAAAAAGGAAAGAAGGACGCTTCCCTACCCTTAAAGAGTACTCAAAAGTCTTATCTTCCTGGACAAGGTGGCACACACCTTAATCCTGGCACTCAGGAGCCAAAAGCTAGAGAATCTGTGTGAGTTTGAGGCCAGCCTGATCTACATAGTGAGTTCCCGGCCAGCCAGGGCTACATAGTGACACCCTATTAAAAGAAAGAGAGAGAGAGATTTGGTCTCTTTTTAAGGAGGTTTGGAGCTCGTAAGAGGGGTAAGGGAACATCATAACCACAAGTGGCAGAGCCGTGGAGAGGAAGGGAACATTGTTACCCCTCTGAGTGGCATCCCATTCTGAAAGGTGCTGCTGCCAGACCCATTTTACTTTGGATTTTGAGACAAAGTCTCACTAAGCTGCACCACGCCAGCCTCCCATTTGGGCACTTTCTTCCCATTAGCTTTGCCTCCTGGGTGCCAGTAGAATTGACAGGGTGTCTTCCTGCTGCAGATGGTTCCTGGGCCCTTCTGTCTCAGAAAGTGGGTTGGGACACCATGAGATGTGACTGTACGATTTCTGCCCTCAGGAAAACAGCCACCAGGTGAAGGAGGAGCTGAGCCAGAAGTTTGACACCCTCTATGCCATCCTGGACGAGAAGAAGAGTGAGCTGCTGCAGCGGATCACGCAGGAACAGGAGGAGAAGTTGGGCTTCATTGAGGGCCTGATCCTCCAGTACCGAGAGCAGCTGGAAAAGTCCACCAAGCTTGTGGAAACGGCCATCCAGTCCCTGGACGAGCCTGGAGGGGCCACCTTTCTCTTGGTGAGTGGCGCCTGGGTGGCCTGGGTGGATCTGAACTATCCTCTTCCTTAACTCTTGAACGGGCCATTTAAATCTCCGTGCGAATGCCAGGCATCTAACCACTACAGGCTCACGCCTGATAGTGCTTCTAGGCTGAGACAGGAGGATTCCAAGTCCAGGGGAAATCAGGGCAACTTGGTAAAGTGCTATCTCAAAATAAAACATGCCTGGCAAGACTTGGTGACACAGGACCTTGATCCCAGCACTTGGAAGACAGTGCTGAGGCAGGAGGATTTCTGTGAGTTTGAAGGCTAGCTGGTCTCTACAGTAAGCTCCAGGCCAGCCAAGACTGTAAGGTGAATCCCTGTCAGTAAACAAGTAAACAAATAAACTGCCATTAAAATATTGGGGGTGGAGAGATACCTTCCTAGTTAAGAACACTTTTTGTATCGCACACCTTTGATCTCAGCGCTGGGGAAGCAGAGGCAGGCAGATCTCTGAGTTTGAGGCCAGCCTGGTCTGCATATCTAGGACAGCCAGAGCTGCATAATAAAGAGATCCTGTCTTAAAAACAAACAAACAAAACAAAGAAAATACAAAGAAAGAAAGAAAAAGAACTTTTGTGTGTGTGTGTGCTTTTGGAAAGGACCTGTACCCACATGGTGGCTTACGACCATCCAAAACTTCAGTTCCAGGGGACCCATCGCCCATTTCCAACTTCCAAGGGCACCAGGCACGTATGTGGTATACACACATACATGCCTACATGGGTACTTTAAAAATAATAGATCCTTTCAGCTACAACAGCAAAAGCCAGAAGGTCTGGAGAGATGAGAGATGGCTCAAGAGTCAGGAGGGCTTACTGCTCTTTCATGGTGCTTGAGTCAAGTTCCCAGACCCATGTGGGGCATCCCACAACCACCTATGCCTCCATATCCAGGGGACTCTGGCCCCCTCTTCTGGCCTCCAGGGACTGCAGCACACATGTGGTGCACATACACTCACACAGGCACACATTCATATGTATAAAGAAAACTTTAAACACACACACACACACACACACAACTACAAGACCCCAAACACACGCCTTCAGGCTCCCCTCACAGTGCAGGACCATGGACTGAAGTGGAAGTTTGGTTGACTCTCAGGCAAAAGACTTCAGACATTGTGTGTGCTCGCCTTCCTGCCAGGACCGTGGAAGCGCACTGGGGTGCATGCTGGCCAAGATCTGTGCTAACCAAGAACAGAGAGAAAATGTCCAAGTTCTGTCTAAAGGGCAGGAGGCGAGTTACGCCTGGACCATGGAATGATACCTAGAATCTATCTCCAGGTTTTTCTTTTCTCTCTCTCTTTTCTTTTTCCTTTTTCTTTTTTCAAGACAGGGTTTCTCTGTGTAATAGCCCTGGTTGTTCTGGACTTGCTTTGTAGACTGGCCTCAAACTCACGAAGATCCTCCTGCCCTGCCTCCCGAGGGCTGGGATTAAAGGTGTGCGTCCCCACACCCAGAGATTCCCAGGTTTTTTCAATTCGAACCTCTGCTCTCTTTCTCTCCACAGAGTGCCAAGCAACTCATCAAGAGGTCAGTGTCTCCGGGACTGTGGCCCACGTCTCTAGTTTTTCCCTCAGGCCTTCTGACACCTGCCCTAGGCGACCCTGAGCATTAGTTCTGCAGGGGTCGGAACTCAGCCCCAGATCGTGTCCCCTACTTTCTTGGATCATACTCTGCTTGACCCTAAAGAGGAAACAATCTCCACTCCTTTGTCCCTTCACTTTAGGGGTGGATTGTGGGTCTGGGATGGGCCCACATAGAGCCGAGGCTGAGCTGTCCCTTCCTGCATAGAGCCCGAGACCTCACCCTGCCTCTCTCCCCCCACAGCATCGTGGAAGCTTCCAAGGGCTGCCAGTTAGGGAAGACAGAGCAGGGTTTTGAAAACATGGACTACTTTACTCTGGATCTAGAACACATAGCGGAAGCCTTGAGGGCCATCGACTTTGGGACAGGTAAAGGACGTGGGAATGCTGTTTGCCTGTCCACATTTGACCTTTGGAAGGCAGCATTCTTCTGGAGCCCCAGTGGGAGGCAGATTCACTAAGAGTTAAATTTACACAGTCAGCGTTGACAGGGTTTCTCTGTGGAGCCCTGGCTGCCTGAGAATTCTCTGAGTAGACCAGGCTGGCCTGGAGCGCACAGAGATCCCCCTGCCTCTGCTTCCTGAGCGCTGCGATTAAAGGCACGAATCCACCATGCCTGGCTACACAGTCAATTCCATGATGACTCCAGAGCCTAGCACAGTGCCTCATTCGAAGCTTTTGCTAAATAAATTACGTGTGGACCCAAAGCTTGTGACACCTGGCATTAGACAGATCTGACTTCAAATCCTGATTCTGCCATGTGTGTGCTCTGCCTTTGTGGTCTCCTGTTTTGTTCAGTTTTTTTGGGGGGGGGGGAATGGAAGCGGGGAGTCCATTACTGGTGTCGAACCCAGGGCTTCACACATGCCAGGTAGGTGACCTACCGCTGAGCCAGCTCTTTCTGTACTTCTCTGAGCTTTTTTTTTGTTTAATTTTTTTTTTAACTAAAAATTAGGACCCTGTGTGACCTAACCTTACTTAGTACCTGGGAAGTTAAGGCAGGGGTAGGAGGATGGTGAGCTGGAGACCAGCCTAGGCTACATAGTGAAGAGGATATTCAAGACAGGTGTGAATATAACATTTGAAGGTCTGCACCAACCCTACACAGGGAGACCATCCTGACGGCATCTCTTGAGCCTGTTCATGTAGACCAGCTGGCCTCAGCTTCACAGAGCTCCAAGTCCTGGGTCTTCTGAGTACAGGCATTAAAGGCATGAGCCTCTCTGTCCAGCCCCGAGCCTGTTGATTGTTTGGACTTGTCATTTTTGTTGTTTTGCTTTGGGTTTTTGAGACAAGGTGTCACTGTGTAGCCCAGTGACAGCCTGAATTTGTGGCTAATCTCCTACATCCCAGGGTGAGAAAGTGAGAATCCAGGTTGCACCTGGGGGTGGGGCACTGTCTCCTGAGCGGAAACCCCAGGCCACCCCAAGACTGCCTCTCCGTGGACTGAGGAAACAGAAGGAGGTGCTGAGCAAGCAGGTTTCCAAGGCTGAGCAAATTCCTTTAAGCCAAGGACTTTGAACCCTAAGGATAGGGAATGTTTGCCCTGCTTCCTCTTTGTGATATGTCTGTTCCAACGAGAACCCTACCTGTGCCTCCTGCATCCCTGAGGCTGCAGACAGGCCAGTAAGAAGGACGCTGGTGTCTTAGAGCAAAAGGGCCATGATCCAGGAGGAGGCAGGGGATAGGGGGGCTGAGCTCTATAAGCTTGGGACCTTCAGGTGCAGTACCTCTAGGTGCCCAGTTGGGCCCAGAAATAGGGACAGGTGTGGTGTACGCTAATCTAATAGCTGCTGTGAGAAGCCAGTCCCATCTTAACACAATTGGTCTTGTCATAGATGAGGATGAAGAGGAGTTCATTGAAGAAGAGGAAGATCAGGAAGAGGGTGTGTCCACAGAGGGGAGAGAAGGTAAGAAGAGTTCTACCTTTCCATGTCCCTGTGTCTTCACTGGTAGGGATGCCATGCTTTAACTCCTCAGGGTGTGTGTGTGTGTGTGTGTGTGTGTGTGTGTGTGTGTGTGTCTGTTTTTGTTGTCTTTTGTTTTTAAGACAAGGTTTCTCTGTGTGGCCTTGGCTGTCTTGGACTCAATTTGTAGACCAGGCTGACTTGAACTCACAAACATCTGCCTGTCTCTGCAACCCAGAGAGTGCTGGGATTACAGGCATGTGCCACCATACCTAGCTGTTTGTGTGTTTATGCATGTGTGCGTGTGTGTGCATGTGAGCATGAGGGTGAGGTAAGAAGTGCTTATGAAGAGGTCCAAGGCTGACATCTAGGGTTTTTTTTTTCTTTTCTTTTGTTTTTTCGAGACAGGGTTTCTCTGTGTGGTCTTGGCTCTCCTGGACTCACTTTGTAGACCAGGCTGGCCTCAAACTCACAGAGATCCACTGGCCTCTGCCTCTGAGTGCTGGGATTACAGGCGCGTGCCACCACAGGCTGGCCGTTGTTCTCTTCGATGGCGGAGGCAGGGTCTCTTAATAGAACTCAGAGTTCATGGATTTGCTAGTCTAGCTAGCTGGGTTGCTTTGGAATCCCTTTTCATGCCTTCTGAGCTCTGGAATCACAGGGGTCACCACGGCTACCCAGCATTTTCTTTTTGAGTACTGGAGATCTCAACTCTGACCCCTCACATTTATGTAGGGACCCACCCACCCACGAAGCCATCTCCTGGTTGCTGCTGCCTTCTTCCCTCCATCCTCCTCCTTATCCTCCTCCTCCACCACCACCTCCTCCTTCTTTTTAAATACGCCTCTGCTTGCCAGGAACTCACTATGGAGACCAGGCTGGTCTCTTAGATCTGATTTAAGTCGCGCACCAGTACACTTGATTGGTGTTCAACCCTAGCTCCTGGAGCCACATTCCAGTCTGGCTGAAGTAGCTAGTGCTAAAGAGTCTCATGAAGTGATCTCAACCTGTGGGGTGTGACCCCGTTGGGGGCACTTGGGAAACACAGATTACAGTTCATAACAGTAGCAAAAATTACAGTTATGAAGGAGCAGTGAAAATAGTTTAATGGTCGGGGGTCCCCACAGCATGGGGAACTGTGTTAGAGGGTCGCAGCGTTGGGGAGGCTGAGACCCATGCTGGAGGGCATCTGCTGTCCACTGAGTTCTGACAACTAAATTCTAGGGTTTTGTTGTTGTTGCTGCTGGGTGTTTTGTTCTGTTTTGTTTGGTTTTTCTTTAAAGGAAGATCCCCAGGCTGGAGGTGGCATTTGTCACCACAGCTCGGGAGGTCCTGGGTCTGTGTCTCACTCACCGTGTCTGATTTTTCTCTTTCAGGACACCAATGAGGAGCTGGATGAGTGAAATACCCTCTGGATGCAGACACTTGCGGGGGAGGGTGACAGGCCCTCGAGAGGGGGTTGGGGCTCATGGTGCGGGGGTGGGGGGGCACACAGTGGGGAAAGTGTGTCTAGTCTCTGCTCAGAGAACAGGGGTTAGAGAAGGACGCTCCCACCAGCCGCTGCACAGACATGACTGGGAGTGTGTTCAAACGTCACGGGACACTTTTCTACGCTGGTGCAAAAAAAGAAAGATTTTGTATGTTTTTAAAATGTGATTTTTTTTTTTGTATATACTTGTATATGTATGCCAATTTGGTGCTTTTTGTACGAGAACTTTTGTATGATCTCGCCCAGTCATTGTGTGACTGGCAATTGTCACAGAGTAGGAAGGAAGCCACAATAATAGAACTGCTCACTTCCTTTCCTTGCTGGGTCTCACTCAAAGGCCTAGAAAGGGACAGTTGTACTGTATTTCAGTGCCCATCCCCAAACACAGGGAGAGGACTGAGTTTGTGTTATATGTTGTATTAATAAATGCACAAGGGGGCTGGGCGTGGGGGCGCATGCCCTTTTGTCTCAGCACCCTGAAGCAGAAGCAGTTGGATCTCTCTGAGTTCTAGGCCAGCCTGGTCTACATGGAGAGTTCCAGACCAGCCAGGACTACATAGAGAGACTGTCTCAAAGATAAAAATGAAAAAGAATAAAAAATAAACTCACAACGCTTTTTTTCCTTGTAACTGCAGAAGTGGTGTGATTTCATTCAGCTTGCCTGTGTGTATGCTGCCAGCCGTAGAACTGACAGGAAAACTCTACCCTGACCTACAGAAGGCCCCAGGTCTCCTTTAGCGTGTTTTGTTTTTTTGTTTTTGTTTCACGAGGAAAAATAATTCAGCCAGATTTTAAATCACAGCCTTTGAGAGGTAGAGACAGGCCTGTGTCTGTGTGTCTGTCTATAGAGACAACCAGAGCTACACAGAGCAACCCTGTCTCCAACACCAAAACCAAAACAACAAAACTAGTGTCAAGGAGCAGCCTGACGGACCAAGCCTAGGCTAACATAGCCCTAAGGGAGGTTTCTTCCCCACGCTTGCCAATGTGAGCTCTGAGGAGAACCGGCCCTTGAGCCTCACTAAACAGCTTCTAGTTCCCCAGAAGACCCGTCCCTAGCAGTTCAGGTGTGGAAGACCCATCCCGGGGCTGCTGGCAGAGGACAGAAGGAGGCAGGGGAGGAGGACCCCAACCTGTGCAGATGTTCCCTGACTGAGCCGGCCTCTGCTTCAAAGCCCCAGCACCAGGCTCAGTCCTGTGAGATGCTTCCAGTGAGTGGGGAAGGACACAGCTTGATTGAAACAGTTCTTGGGGGTGAGGAGGGAGGTCCCCTGGAGTCTTCTACCAGGCAGTGAGTTGGCTACCTGCTGGGTGTATACTGTGTGAAGCTCTTCCTGGTTAGTTTGTAAGTGGTGGGAGGAGCCAGAGCTTTACCCAGGGTGGTTGAGTCAGGAATCTGGAACTGCTTCTGTCTGCCTGTAGGCTACAGGTGGAATGGAGGCCAGATGGGAACCAGACTTTCTTCAGGGAAGGTCAAGACAACCACCAGCTCCGAGCATGAGGGATGGTGCACAGCATAGCAGCAGCAGGCTCTAACAGGGACAGTAGAGGCAATGAATTAGCAGGCCTAGCCTCATCTCAGAGCACAGTGCAGAGTGAGCTCACCTACAGGCTAGCAGAGCACAGGGCTGACGCAAATACAGGAAGAAGCCGACCAAAAGAAAGCTGAGGAGAGCCTGGCAAGGCAGCACTCGGGAGGCAGAGGAAGGCTGATCTCCGTAAGTTCAAGGCCAGCCTGATACTGAGTTTAAGAACAGCCAGGCCCGTCTCAAACTAAACTAAAGCTAAAAAGCTGGCTTGGTGGTACACACCTGCAATCCCACCGTTTGGGAGGTGGAGGCAGGAAGATCTGATGTTCAAGGCCAGCCTCAGCCACACAGCAAGTTCAAGGCTAGCCTGAGACCCCGTCTCATAAAACAAAAGCTGATGAAGCTGGACGGGGTGCACCTCAGCACTCAGGAGGCTCCTCAGGAACACTGCTGTGAGTCTGAGACCCCAGACAGGGCTGCATGGAAAGACGTGGCACTGACGGAAACAAGCTCGGGACTACAGCCCGCTTGGTGGAGTGTCTGTCGAACATTCATGAAGTCTTGAGCTCCATCCCCAGCGCAGCACAAACCGAGTGTGGTGACAAAAGCCCGTGATTCCAGCACTTTTTCTGGTGTAGAGGCAGGTAGATCAGGAGTTCGAGGCCAGTCTGGACTACAGAATGGTTTTGTTGGTGTTTTGTTTTGTTCTTCTCATTTATTATTTGTTTATCTATTTATTTATCTATCTATTTATTTATTTATTTATTTGAAACAGGGTCTTTCTACATATCCCAGAACTCGTTATGTGTATATACCAGGCTGGGCTTGAACTCAGAGACCTGACTGAGATTAAAGGTATGTGCCACCCTATCTAGAACATACTGGATTTGAGGGCTAGCCTGAGCTTCGTGAGCCCCTCTCAAACAAGAGCTGAGACTCCCCATATACTTCTGCAGGTTAAATACTTAACCCATCAGTTCAGCAATTTCCAACGTACTTGTTCGTTTGTACCATTTGGAGTTCACCTACCACAAACCTCACTTGGGTCCAGCGTCTCACCTCTGTCTTCACTCCTACCAGCTCAGGCTCGTTGCTAGTCTCTCTCAACACTGAGCTTCAACTTTTCTCTTTCTATTTTCGTGTGTGTGTGTGATGTGCCTATACAGGTGCACACATGAGTCTCAGTACATGTGTACCTGTGTACATGTGGAGACCATGGAGACCATGCGGGATCATCCTTGTTCTCAGACAAACAAACCCTTTGTGAGATAGGCTTCACTGTGTAGCCCTAGCTGGCCTGGGCTGGCCTTGAACTCACAAAGATACTTTGATCAGTGCTGCAGTTAAAGGAGTGGCTTTTTTTTTTTTTTTTTTTTTTTAAGACAGGGCTTCATTTTGTAGTCCAAGCTGGTCTTCAAGTATCTCTGCCTCTTAAATGTTAGAATTACCAGTGTTGGCCACCATGCCCTGGCTAATTTTTGTTTGTGATATGCAGTATGTACACAGTTGTGAAATTTAATTAATTACTGTAGCATATAAGTCCTTTACTAAAAACCAAGCTAAGAAAAAGAACACAAGCTGGCCTTGGAACCTTTCTGTGCCCTTGCCAGCCCAGCTCCTCATTCCGTGTGGCTCATTTTTACTGTCAAAACACCTGCTTTTCTTCTAGAAATATTTTTTTCAAGGAGAGGGTTATATCAAAGTTCAGCCTAGTTAAGAAAAAAAGAACCCAACAATTTGGGGGATGGGAGGATGGCTCAGCGATCACAAGAACACTTGCTGCTATCGCATAGGACCTGGCTTTGGTTCCCAGCACCCACAAGGCGGCTCACAACCGTCTATAACCCCAGGGAATCCGGAGTTCTCCTCCCACTCCAGGACCACCAGCGCACAGACTTACATACATGCAGGTAGAGCACGCATACACACGGAATAAAAATAAGCAAGTCTTTAATAAAAAAATACTTTTACAACTAAGGCCTTTTGTGTTATTTTCACTTCTCTAGCTGAGAAATCATGGGAAAGGGCTCCTGTCCGTTTGGTCTCACCATGCATGTTTCTCTGGGCTGGGCAGCTGCTGCTTCAGCAGGGAACCCAGGTACCTTCCTCTCTGGCTTCACGTTTTCCTTCCTGTTTCAGGAAGGCATCTCCGACCATGCTCAGTATACTCATTAATTCTCTCCGAATCTTGCCCTCAGCCTGCTTGTTTACAATGCCAGGAGCACTGGGTGATAGCATAGACTCTGCCAGCTTTGCCATAGCGACATTAATGGGGCGTTCCTCTTTGACCCGTTTCTTTGATGTCTGTAGTATGACTTCTTGTAAAGCCATGCATGTGTGGCCGGAACTCCAGGTCACCAAAGCTCAGCCATAAGGTACCGCCTCTCTCTCCCACTGGGAGACATTTTGTCAAATGACTGGAAGATGGCAGCTCAGGCTGGAGTTGGGGGCGGGGGAGCACAGCACGCATGTGGAGGTCAGAGGTTATCCCCCTCCACTATGTGGGTACCAAGTCACCCGGCTTGGTGAGGGCCAGTTTCAACTGCTAAGCCCTCTTCAGAGTCTTATTCTCAACTACGCTCACACATAAGACTTTAAAGGCTTTTGAGGCCAGAAAGAGGGAGGCGGGGAGTGGTGACCTTCAATCCCATCACTGAGGAGAGCGAGGCAGGAAGGTTGAGTGCTCAGGCCAGCCTGGGATCCATAGTGAGATTACGTCTCAAAAGTGGGTAAGTAACTTAAAAATGAAGTCAGAGACTTCACCTCCTTGATACTGCATCATAGCTGGCGATCAACTTGTTTCGCCTCTCCATGTTGCAGACTAGAGACGCAGGCAATTATAGCACCTCGTCTTGTCACTTGTCAAGAGATGCAAAGACAGGGAACCCACATAGGTTCCCAGATAGGGACCCTATGAAGTATCGTACCACCAGAGCCCAACCTAGCGAACCAGTTAAGTTTTATTTGGATTACTTTCAGGTGCAAAATGGCTCAGACAGCTGCATCAATAAAGCCCACTCCTGTGTGGGCGTCAGGTCAAAACGTTGGAAATCCTGAACATAACATCCCAGCGTGCACTCAGCTTAGCAGGCTGGAGATACTCCTTTCCAGGCAGATTGGTTAGGTGACCTTCTTCCTGGCAGCTCAGCGGCCTCTTGGTTCTAGCTTGAGACAGGACCTCTCTTTGTAGTCTTAGCGGTCCTGGACCTCTGTAGATCAGCCTGGCCTCAAACTCACAGACATCTTTCTTCCTCCGAAGTGCTCGGTAAAAGCAAGTACCACTACCCAGATTTCTAGGCAGATCAGCTGAGGCAGTTTGAGACTGTCTCTCTGCTTATATATGCTCGGGGAAGGTGGGGCCTAGAGAATCTGGTCAGTTTCAGGGACTTCCTGAAGCTGCTGAGTTATTTACTTCCCCACAAAACCTCTTGTTTTACCTTTCTATAAACCCTGCCTTAAAATATCCTGCTATTTTGCCCTTTAACACTTTGCTTCTGAATTTGCCTCCTTTCAAGATACAGGCTTTGATGTAGGAGGAAACTACAACACTGCACACACTCAGCTCTCTTTTATTTCCTTCAGACAGGGCCTGGCTTTGAACTCACTATATATAGAGCTCATATCCTGGTCTCCCAAACCTCTTGCCTTTACTTGCCAAGTGCTGCCAATCTTGAGAAGTCTTATTTTATCGATTATTTATTTTTGAGGTATTGTCTATGTAGACCAGGCTGGCCTCTAACTCACTGAGAACCTCCTGCCTCCAAATTCTGGGATTAAAAGTATTTGCCACTACCTCCTGGCCTGAAGTCCTCTTAAAGAGCAGTAAGTACCTTTAACCACCGACCCATCTATCTAGCCCTCTTGATGAAAAAAAAAAAAAAAAAATATATATATATATATATATATATATATATATATATATATATTTGGTTTTGGTTTTTTGAGACAGGGTTTCTCTGTGTAGCTCTGGCTGTCCTGGACTTGCTTTGTAGACCAGGCTGGCCTCGAACTCACAGAGATCTACCTGCCACTGCCTCCCTGAGTGCTGGGATTACAGGCTGGGAGCCTTGTTGAAATTTTAAATGAAGTTTTTGTTTAGGGGTGTGTGTGTGCGTGTGTGTGTGTGTTACAGGAATTGAACCCAAGGCCCCAGGAATGCTAGCTAAGCACTCTATCACTGAGCTATCTCCTCAGCACAAACTGTTGCACATCAATTACAGTTCTTCCTGAGGATATAGGGAAAGCCCAACCTCAGATTTCTCCTGCTAAACTCTCAAAGCTGAGCTTCAGGCACTGGATGCACACACCAGACAAGCAACTAATTTTGCAGCGCACCATAGCAGGTTGTCAACAAATTGAATTGCTGCCATCCACCTGCAGTGCTCGGTCCTCAAGGTCATCCCTCTTCTCTTTTGATGCCAAGCACAGGTCCCAATTTTATCTTTTCACAGGACCCCCCCCCCCCCCACAGAGTACCATCAATTTGCTAAGAACCCAGGGAAATGCTAACTTAACACTTATTACTTCATCATGAAAGGCTATCGCAAAGGACACAGAGAAGGGTCAGCGGGCATTTGGGAAGGGTGGAGTTGCACTTTCCAGGCACACCAGCTTCTGGAGCTCGTCTTTTTGTGGGGCTTTTTGTTTGGTTTTGTGTTGGCGATGCCCTCCTGTAAACACAATTAACCCAAACCCCTAAGGAACTTGATTGCATGAGAGGAGCCAATGTTAACAGCCTGCTAGGGAACCTAGAAGAGCCTGTCTGTCCACTTTCTCCATCCCAGATATCGGGCTGGGCCCCTCCGGTTGGTCAGGTCAGAGAAGTCTCTTCATGACCAGCTCCTGGATGGAAGGTGGGAAAGATTAGAATTCCTGTGGCTTCAGGTGGGTAGCTCAAAAGCATCTTGGGCTGCATTGATCCAGTCTCAAAGACGTAAACAACACCCACCTACGATCTTTCCTAAGGAACAGAAAGTCTAGGTTTTCTTTTTTTCTGCCTTCCTTGGGAAAGTTGGGTGTGGATGACATTGGCCTGCAATCTTACCACTCAGGATGCTGAGGCAGGAGGATCACAAGTTTCGAGCCAGCCTGGGTTTCTTAGGGAGACTGTCTCAAGCTAAACAAACCAAACTAGATTTTATCTATCTATCTATCTATCTATCTATCTATCTATCTATCTATCTATCTATCTATCTATCTATCTATCTATTACTATCACATGCATTGTTGGAATTACAGATTTAAAACAAATCTGCTGAGCCGGAGGTGGTGGTGATGCACACCTTTAGTCCCAGCGCTCAGGAGGCAGAGGCAGGGAGATCTCTGAGTTCGAGGCCAGCTGGATCTACAGAGTGAGTTCCAGAACAGTCAGGGCAGCACAGAGAAACACTGTCTCAAAAACAAAACAAAACAAACAAAAAACAAAAACAAGACACTGAAAATTTATGACTTGTCCGGTCCCACGGGGCAAGTTGAGCAGGGTTACCTGAAGGAAGGAGTGGGAGTGATAGGGACAGACACGCGAGGAATGGAGTCGAGACACGATTTTGATCAAGACTCAAGACTCCTTTATTCAACACTCGGATAGCATTCTTAAAGCAACAAACCACAAGCAACTTCCTTAAAGTAAACACTATATCAGTCAGTAAAAATTAGCCCAACAGTTCACTTGCAGATGACTTCCCTATTTAAGAACAGACATTGGTCAGAGCATCTGTTTCTGTCAGGTCTCTGTGAGACTAACCTCCAGCCTATATGCTAAAAATAAGGTAAAGAAGTAAAATTCCATAAGCTGACTCCTTCAATGACGGTTGTGGGGTCCGCCTAAATCCAACATAACTCAAACACCAGGTCAATGCAGATGACAAAAATGTATTGTAATCAAGCCACTACTGTTTGATCAGGGCGGAAGAACAGACTCCGGAGCTGAACTTTGACCCTGAAGGGACATTGTGCAGCACATTTAAAGGATGAAACCATAAAGTGATGGAGAGCAGGGTGGGCTGGAGCATTGTCCAATCATATTTGACATAGGGGCTGAGCAAGGGAGTTTCCATCCATCAGGATAGGAGTAGGCTCCTGGGAAGATGAACCTACTTTCACCCTGCCAGCAAGATGGAGAAGTGCCCTTGAAATGGCTGGACTCAGGCAACTGTTTCCTTACAACAGAAGCTGTTCAGCTATTGGGAAGTCACTAGCTCCCCTAGGGCCTGGTTAGTATTTAGGCAGCCTGCTTCTGGGTTGCTTAGCAACCTATGATGTCATCATGTGTCGCCAGCCAGGTAGTCACACCTGGCAAGTGTGGTTCAGTTGCTCCGGAAAAGGACCAACCTACTCTTGCTTTCTTGCTCTTGTGATCTCTTCCTCTCTCCTGCTTTCTCCCCTTTCTCTCTTGGGGCATTCCTTCCCTTCCCCCTATTGTGTCTCGCTCTCTCTCCTCTCTCTCTCTCCTCTCCAACCAATAAACCTCTTTCACATAATACCTGTTGCTCATCATCATTTCACTGGGACCTTGAACTTAGTTTCTCCCTATGATTAAACGGAGTCTGAAAATGAAATAACAGTACTTTGAATAAGTTCCTTTTGCTTGTTCCCAACAATGTTTTTGCACTCCTTGGTGCAAAAACATAATTTTTCCACCTTTAGTAAGAGATGACAGTGATCTGTGATTACCCTATAGAAACTCCTCCAAACAGCACTCACTGCCTCTCATCCAATTCATATTTATAGGACCAGGAATTGAAATAAGGGCTTTGTGCATAGCAGAAGTCCCCTACCGCTGAGCTCACACCCCGGTCCTTTTACTTTGAGACAGGGTCCCCAGTAAATTGTCCAGGCTAGCCTCAAACCTGAGATCCTTCTGCCCAAGGCTCCCGAATTCCTGATTCCAGGCATTCGTGACCATGTCAGGCTCTCCTGTTTCACTCTAATTTCACGGGCAGAGACCACCGGAGGTCTGAGGAGAGTCCTACTTCTGGATCACCTGGACGTCAGGCCTCTGCACTATACCCAGATGAACTTGTAACTGACTCCTGTAACTGAGAGGATTCAGCATGGGTTCTTTTTGTTATTGTTGTTTTCTGAGCCAAGGCCTGCAAGTCTTAAAATCACCCCAGGCTGGCCTCAAACTAGCTATGCAACCAAAGATAACCTTGAACTTCTGATCCTTTCAGCCCTCCACCTCCGCAGAGGTAGGATGACGGGTGTAGGCCATACACCCAGTTTATGTGTTGCTGTGGATGGAACTCAAGGCTTCCTGCATGCTACTGAAATACCCAGATCGCGAGTCCCCAAATGACCAACAGGCTTTGAGTCCGATGCAAAACACACGAGGGCCTTTATTACAAACTCGAGCTGGGTGCCTGCCCTCTGCAAGAACAAAGAGGCAAGCGACCCCCAACTCTGGGGAAACAGGGTTTTTAAGGGAGCAAAGACGAAAGTAGGGAAGTGCAAGTCTTGGCACTATAGGATTGGGTGAAAGGGTCCCTAGGGGAGTTGATCTTAAAATGATTGGTTTGTTTTCAGGCGCCAAAACTGCAAATGATCAGATCTGGCCATCTGGGGATACCTGCCCTGTTATGTGCAGGTTAGGTTGTAGCAAGGGGGAGGGAGTTAACACATTCCATAGGCTTCCTTAGGGGCTACGTGACCCTAGTCACATCCCAAGGTTAATCTGAATGGGGGACTGCTGGACCCTTGCTCTGAAAGAACTGTGCTCTGGTGACTTTGCCCCAGTCCCAAGAATTAACTCCAAGTTTTTGAACCTCTCACTACCAGCTGAGCGACAACCCCAGTCTTGTCCTGTCCAAACCAGTCTTGCCCCTCCCCCTGAGGAGGGTGACACTGGCCCTTCCTTCCCTTCTCCACTGGGCCCTGGGGATAGGACCCAAGGCTTTTCCCCAGAACTACTATCAGGAACCACTCTCCAAGCCGTGGTCTTGAGACGCTAGAAGATGGAGTAACTGAGTAGGGAGATCACCAAATGGAAGTGGATACCCATCAGAGGCTGGAACTGGTGGTGGTGGTGTGGAGGGGGGTGTCCCAGGACCCAAACCCCAGAAAATAGACTATTTAGAATGCATAGGGCAAACTGGGCATGGTGGCACACGACTTTAATCCCAGCACAGAGGCTGGCGGAGCTCTGGGTTCGAGGCCAGCGTGGTCTCTGCCCATTCCAGAGAGCTCCAGGACAGCCAGGGCCACATAGGGAAACCCTGTCTCTCGAAAAACCAAAAAAGGTGCATGGGGCATCAGGCTGGTAACCGCAGCCTCTCCACCGAAGATGCTCTATGTTTGGCGGGGCTGCCACCGTCTCTCGGGAATTTGTTGAACTTCCGGGGTACAAAGAAAGGCTCCTGCAGTGTGTCGTTTCCACAGATAACATCTGTTAAAAAAAAGACAGGACACTGGTCTCCGTAGAGGTGGAGATAAAGCCGGCCACTCCAGATGGTAATCAGAGAGGCAGGAGGAACTTTTCAAAGGGAAGCAAGCAGCTGTAACTCCAACAGACCGAGGTGGAGGTGAGGCACTGCTCAGGCAGGGGAAGAGCACCTGCCTCCGGGGTACCCTCCCTTAAATCAAGCTCCTGGAAGTCTCTCTTCCCCATCCTAGCCTCAGAGTCCCCACCCTGGCTCTCAGTAGCCACATCCCTGCCCTAAGGGCAAAGGATTTTTTTTTTCTTTTGGTTTGTTGTTGGTTTTTCTGTTTATTTTGGTTGGCTTGTTTTGTGTTTTCGAGACAGGGTTTCTCTGTGTGGCCCTGGCTGTCTTGTACTAGGTTTGTGTATCATGTTGGTCTTGAACCCACACAGGTCCGCCTGCGATTGCTGGAATTAGAGGCATGCCGATTTTCTAGAAACATCCACCTTCCAAGGCTTTTCTATGGTACGCCGCCGGTTAGAGTGGGTGTTTTGGTCACCTAGTCCTAACTTAGCAACTTTCGGCAAGTGCTCTGCTCAGGGCAAAGGCCCTTAAGCTTTGGGTCGCAGGCCGGCTGTCTCCTTCGGGCTAGGGATTCACGGGGCCGGTCTGGGGGCAGAGCCGAGACTCCCTTTGCAGCCGGCCACCCTTCCCCCCTCCCCGCAGGCTTTTGCACACGACGCGCGGCGGGCGGCTTCACACGAGGCGGCGGGGACCGGGGATAAAGCGGGCGGGCGCGGGGCGCAGCGGCGGGAGCCGAGCGGAAGGTGAGTGCGCGGCCGTCGTCCCGCGCGCAACTTCGAGGGCGCACTGTAGGGGGGGGCGGCATGCAGACCTTGGACAAGCAGAATCTGCTGGAGAGCACGCGTGGAGCCCGGTAAGTTCATGCCTCAAGGGGCGGGAGTCTGGGCGGCATCCTACGCACCTCCTCTTTGGCCATCCTGGCTCTGGTTGGTCGGGCGGGGGCTCGAACTGGGATCCTGCCAGAGGGATGGGGTGAGGGGAGGCCAGAACGGGAGGAAGTTGGCGGTGGCCTGGTAGCCTCGGGGATCACCTGTCTCACCTGGCCAAGCACACAGATCCTCAACGCTGCCCGTTGGTGCAGCGGGAGAGTCGGGTTCCTGGAACCCCGCCTTCACTCCAGCACTTTGATCCCAGGCAGCCCTGAGGTGGGAGGCCCTGTGCCCTCGGGTGCGGGTGCGCTGAGCTTCGGTCTTTTGCTGCGCTCTGAACCAGAACTCTGCTCTTTCACCGCGACCTGCCCTTTGGCTAGTTCGCAAAGACTCTCCTCCAGGCCTGGGAAGGGGTGGAGGACGAGGAAACAGCTGAGAAAGGTCATTCTCCCCAGCATCTTACCTCTGATAACCCACCCACCAGGCATTGCTGGGCTTGGAGTGCTCTTACTCTGGAAACTCTGGGCCAGCAGTGTTCCCGGAGGGGGCCGGCTCTGTGCTTCCTCCCTGCTGAGCATTTCCTCTTGCTTCCTCTCACTGCCAGGTCTTACTTAGGATCTCTGTGGAAGAGTGAGGCTGGCTGGATCCCTCCTGTGGACCTGCCCGCAGCCGTTGAGCTGGCTGTCCAGAGCAACCATTATTGCCATGCCCAGAAGGATTCTGGCAGTCACCCTGACCCTAAGAAGCAAAGGGCCAGGTGCAAGCTCTACGTGGCCTCTGCCATCTGCCTGGTGTTCATGATTGGAGAAGTCATTGGTAAGGCCATGTGCGTGAACTGAGTGAGGTCGGCACGTGGCTAGACTGAACGTTCCCGTTCATGCGCTCTGCGCAGGCTTTCCCTGTTTTATTGAGGAGTTTTGATAGGTATTCTCCCTCCAGTTCAAGCCAAATTAAAGTACAGCAGCAGGTTTACGGGGGCGGCTCTCAGCCGGTTCACCAGTCTCAAGGAAAGAGGCCAGGGATGTCTGTCATGCAGTGGGGATGGGGTGGCTGGGTGGGGGTAACAGAGAAGGAGAGAAAGAGAGTGAGAGGAGGGGGGGAGAGAACCAAATTGTTGGGGGAGAGGAAGCCCAGCCGAGGGTATGTCACCCACGCCCTGTAACAGATGGGGACTGAGGGATGCTGGGAGAATCCAGAGGCCAGGTCCGATTTTTATGTTAAATAGGTACCTCAGCCATTTTTCCGGAGTCTGAAACCCAACAAGCTTCTCTCTTTTCTTTTCTTTCTCTCTCTTTCTTTCATCTCTCGCTCTCTTTCTTGTTGTAGGGTCTCACTAAGTACCCTTGGCTGACCTGGAACAGAGCTGGCTGCTCTTCCAGAAGACCTGGGCTTGATTCCCAGCACCCACATGGTGGCTCACAGTAACCTGTTACCTTGTCCTAGGGAATCAGGTTTTGCGGTTTCTGTGGCACCAGGCATATGGTGTGCATGCATACATGTAGCCAAAACGCGTGTGCTTAAAGTAATAATAAAAATAAGAGCCTTTACTGAGCCTCTGCTTTTTCTATCCCTAGTTGAACTTGGTTTTCTCTCCCTCCCCCTTTTCCTCTCCCTCCTCCTCCTCCTTTTCTTCTTTTATTTTGAGAGGGTTTCTCTGTGTAGCCGTGGCTGTCTTAGAACTCACTCTGTAGACCAGACTGCCCTCAAACTCAGAGATCCGCCTGCCTCTGCCTCCAGGCTGCTGGGATTAAAGGTGTGTGCCACCACCTGAGCTTGATTTTCAGTCTTAAGTAGTTCCTAAGTCCTTTCCACAGGGGAAATCGAGGCACACGGTGGAGGCCACGGGCTCACGCCGTGCAGCTGAGAGCTGTCTCCGTGGCTTGGGGTCTCTGCTGACTCTCTGGGGTACTCGACCATCCTCCTCTCACTTTTGCAGGTGGGTACGTGGCACACAGCCTGGCCATCATGACTGACGCAGCCCACCTGCTCACCGATTTTGCCAGCATGCTCATCAGCCTCTTCTCCCTCTGGGTGTCTTCCCGCCCGGCCACCAAGACCATGAACTTCGGCTGGCAGCGAGCTGGTAAGGATCCTCCGTGGGCCAGAGATCATGTTGAGGGCATTTGTTAGGAATTGTAATGTTTTGAGTCAACATCTCTAGTAGTCCAGGCTGGCCCCTGACTAACTCTGTAGCCCAGGCTGGCTTCAGACTCATAGACACTCTACTGTCAGAGCCTCCCAAGAAGGAATGCTGTGTGCCATCACAGGGATGTCAGGCTAGAACTAGGACTCAGGGAGGGGAGGGGTCCCTGAGCAAGCCTAGAAGGTAACTGCTATTCGGGAAGAGGGTGTCTGCCCTGGCTTCTGTCCTCTGGGACCCCCAGTCTGATGGTAGGCTCGACGCCAGGATTCTGGTGAAGTCAAGTTCACCTTGCTGAGAAAGTCATGACTCAGAAAAATGACAATGGCACCAGCGTTGCCTGTGACTGGGGTCGGCTCTAGCGGAGGAAAAGGTCAGCGAGCACGGCGCTAGGCCTTTAGTGCCCTTCTGGATGGCACTGTGGAGAGGTCGCCCAGTGTTCTCAGCCTCCCTTAGTCAATTGAGGAAAACATGGGGCTTGGCGGGGCACAGCCGCTAGCACCTACTACTGTTGGCTCACAGCCCTGTGGGGGTCTGGGCCCTCTTCTGGCCCTGCTACCCTAATTAAAATAGGTAGTAATAACCCTACCTTTATTTGAGGGAAAGACACCCTACAGATACGCCCTTAATCCCAGCACAAGGAAGACCAGTGAAGCTCTTGGGTTCAAAGCTAGCCCAGTCTATATAGTGAGACCAAAACAAAACAGACAACAATAACAACAACAAAAAAAAAAACCCCACACACATGAAAGGGAGGCTGTCACATCCTTGCCTTGCTTTGTGTCCCACATTCTAGGATTAGAGGTGACCATTCTGGCTAGAGTACATATTACTGCCACTTTCTTCCCGAACAGAGCAAACAAGGTTGGCCTTGGTGACGCTAGCCCTGACTTTCTCAGAAATGAGTTGGTGGGATGAGGCAGGTCTTGAAACACCCTAGAGACCACCAAGGCCCAGACTTTACAGTGGGCGGGGCTGACAGGCAGAGAGTAGGCTCCCCCAACCCATAGGGCTCAGATTTCAGTTGAGATTGGGCTCTCATCCAGAGATCCTTGGAGCCTTGCTATCTGTCCTGTCCATCTGGGTGGTCACTGGCGTGCTCGTGTACCTGGCTGTGCAGCGATTGATTTCTGGAGATTACGAGATTGAAGGGACCACCATGCTGATCACATCGGGCTGCGCCGTGGCTGTGAACATCATGTGAGTGTGGCCCCAGCTCCCTGTAGTTCACGCTCACCCCCACTTCCCCATGCAGAGCTCCCTGTGGGAGGAAGGAGCCCGTACTTCCCCCTTCCAGCCCCGGAGACAGAATGCCCCTCATACTCTCACGTCTGGCACCTACTACACATTGGTCCTCGTTGAGACCTTAGGCCAAGGACATGGGAGGTTTTAGGTGTGTACCCCATCATTTCACCCCTACATCGTGTATCAGAGAATATCCTTGGAGACCATCCAAAGCAAAGGAGATGTATGTGGTCCCCGCTTTAACAAAATCAGGCTGACACAGCTAAAACTGTTCTCCGTAACAGAAGGGGGTGGGGTGGGCAGAGCATGAGTTTGGGTCTTCCGTTTCCTGTTACTGCTTGTCTCATTCTCCACATTTGTAACGTGATGGGATGAGCCAGATGACTTCCTCCTTGCCCCCTTGCTCTGAGATTCAGCTTTGGGGATTGTGCCCGGATAACCTTCATTATGTGCCCTTGGCTACAGCCAAGGCTGTAGGGCTACAGTCCTCAGTGTAGGAGGGTCACTGGGTGCTGAGGCTTCAGAATTCCACCCTCAGGGAGGCCACCCTAGTGGGCAGACTTTGCCTGGCTGCCTTGAAACCCCTGCAAGCTTACCGAGTTCCCTGGGCTTCGTCTGCTTCCACAGAATGGGCCTGGCCCTCTATCAGTCGGGACATGGGCACAGCCATGGCCCTGGGCACGACCATGGCCCTGGGCACAGCCATGATGACCAAAGCCGCGGTGATAACAGTCAGCAGCAGAACCCCAGTGTCCGAGCTGCCTTCATCCATGTGATTGGGGACCTTCTGCAGAGCGTGGGGGTTCTGGTGGCAGCCTATATTATATACTTCAAGGTCAGAGCTGGGCACAGAGGGAGAGGGGTGGGCACAGGGCTTTATCCATGTTAGGCTTCCTCTAGCTCTGGATGAGAGGGTACAGAAAGGAAAGGAGTATTCATTACTTACCAAGTGTTGTCACCTTTCACCTCTTCAACAAGCCTGGAAGGTAGGCAACTGTTCTTTTCTATGCTGTTCAGAAAGGCCCTGTTACTTTCTTGTCCACTCACACAGAAGCTGTGAAGCTGGACCTCCAAGACGTGTGTGATGCCAAGGCCTGGGCGTTGCCCATCACATACAGGCACTGAGATATAGAAAGAGCCATGTGTGGGCCCAGGCTGTGTGATGAGTGAATTGCTTGGTCTCATTGAATGAACCTCAGTTTCCCCATCTTTAAGAATGGGAATGGTGGGGGCAGGAGGGGATGGCTCAGTGGTTAAGAGCACTGCCTGCTCTTCCGGAGGTCCTGAGTTCAATTCTCAGCAACCGCATGGTGGCTCACAACCATCTGTAGTGGAATCTGGTGCCCTCTTCTGGCACGCAGGTGTACATGCAGGTAGAGCACTCATGCAATAAATAAGTATTTTAAATGGGATGATAAAGCCAATCCTGAGGTCTCTTTTTAGCTCCACCTTTGTCTCAGCTCTTCAGGAAGAGATGTGTCCTGTCCTGGAGAATAGAGTAGAAAACTGACAAATGAGGCCAGAGTAGGCCCGAGCTCACCCCAAAGAGAGGGACTCTCCCTGATACCAGGCTGGGATGGAGACAGTGAGAGCCGGCCCAACGCTAGGGAATCCTAGGCAGCGAGGCCCGGCTCGATGCTAGCGAATCCCAGGCTTGTCTTCTTTTGATGCAGCCAGAGTACAAGTATGTGGACCCCATCTGCACCTTCCTCTTCTCCATCCTGGTCTTGGGGACAACGTTAACCATCCTGAGAGACGTGCTCCTGGTTCTCATGGAAGGTGACTGGGGCCCTGGGGCTTTGGATGGCTGAATGGGGCTGGGCGCGTGTATGTCTGTGATTGCCTCTGGAGTGTCTTCCTCACCGTAGTTTTTGTTGTTTGTTTTGTTTGGTTTTGAGACATGGTCTCACTGTGTAACCCCGGCTGTCGTGGAACTCCTACGTAGATGAGGCTGAACTCAGATTCACAGAGCGCCACCTGCCTCTGCCTCCTAGGTGCTGGCATCGCTGTGTCCAGCTCTCACCTTTTTTTTTTTTTTCCAAGATGTTTTCTCTGTGTAATAGAGCCCTGGCTGTCCTGGATTCACTTTGTAGACCGGGCTGGCCTTGAGCTCAGAGATCTGCCTGCCTCTGCCTCCTGAGACAGGGTCTCACCGTGTAGGCCAAGCTGGCCTTGAACCCACAGATTCATCTGCTTCTGCCTCCAGAGTGCTAGGATTAAAGGCGCTACCCTACCCGGCTCACCCTCTTTTAGTTACTCACTGGGGTCTTAAGAACCTAGAGCTGTCTAGTTTCTCAAAGTAGACCTGGGTCTGCTTATGCTCCATCTCCTACCCAGCTCTAGGGTTACTGGATAGGGCCATCGTGTGTGTGTGTGTGTGTGTGTGTGTGTCTGTCTGTCTGTCTGTCTCAGGGGTGCTAGGTACCTGAACTCAGGTCCTTGCTTTCCCCACTGAGCCCTCTCCCTAGATCTGGGACGCTGTAATTAGACAAAGCCTACTGGCTCAGTACCAAGGAATCTGCCTGTCTCTGCCTTCCCTGTCTGGGATTACAAGTATGAACTACTGCGTGCATGTGTGCATGCACCTGCCTGCCTATGAGTAGTGTGAGTTCTGAGGGATCTATCATCTAGCACTGTTACCACCTGAAGTGTCTCCCCAGCCCGACTTTGGGACTCTGTCCCAGCCTGTGGCCCACAGAGTCTGATCAGCTTTAAGGACGGAGCGGGTGTTGGAAGCAGCACCGCACTGTGGGAGTGGGGTCTGGAACCTGGCGTGGGTCCTCTGGGCTCCGAGTTGATCGGGTGTGGCAGGCGCCGGCAGTGCTCGCCCTCCCTCTGGACCCAGGAGTGCCTCCTCCCCTGCTTGCAGACACGGCTGGGTGGCCTTGGTAACACCTGGAGCGCTAGCCTCCCCCACATCATCAGCTGCCTTTTCCCAGGACGACAGAGATTGGGGTGTTTGGGGTTCTTTGTTTTTGTTTTGTTTGGGGGAGTTAGGGCTTTAAATAGGGTCTCTCAATCTGTAGCCCTGGCTGTCCTGGATCTCACTCTGTAGCCAGACTGGCCTCAGATTTGCAGAGATCCACCTACCTCTGCCTAGGACCAAAAGGTGCTGGGAATCAACCCTTGATCGTCTGGAAGAGCAGAAATTGCTCCCAATCACTGAGTCACCTTCCTAATCCTTTGTTGTTTTTGAGACAGGCACTCTACAGCTCAACCTGGACTGCCCTGGCCTCCCAAGTGCTGGAAAAATGGGAAGGCACCACCATGGTTACTGAGTGAATGCATATAAGCTTAGATCTTCCCACAGGCCTTGGTGCCTACACCCTGTCTTGGCAAAGTGCTGTATGGTGTTCTTGGAACCCCCTCTCATTCACAGGGCTCACTTACACTTTAGGCCTTGGGGCTTAGGCCAAAGCCATGGCCTTCTGGAGGGTCAAAGACTTGCCAGAGTAGAGTGCCAGCCTGGGGGTGACAGGGTCTTCAAGGCAGGCTTCCCTAACAAGGTGACTTACCATGCTGGGCCACATCTGTAATCCCAGCACCCAGGAAGCTGAAGCAGAAGTTTTTTTTTTTCTTTTTTTTGAGGGGGGCCCAAGACCAGCTTGGGGTACATAGCAAGACTCATCTAAAAAAAACAAATAATAAATGCCTAGCGAGGTTCTGCGCTAGGCACTGATCTTATAGCTGTGAGCAAAACTAGAGAGATGCCTGCTTCCATTCCTGACACGATGGGTACTTTGGGGTGATGTTACCTGTAACAGGGCAGAGTGAGGTGTGGGGTGCACATGGAAACAGCTGGCCAAGGAGGACTTCTGAGTAGATGGCCCTGAGGAATAGGGTAGGATTCAGTTGGGGGACGGGGATGGCAGTGTTCTTTAGTGTTCTGCTTGATGTCCCCAGGGACTCCCAAAGGCGTGGACTTCACAGCTGTGAAAAATCTCCTGCTGTCCGTGGATGGTGTGGAAGCCTTACACAGCCTGCACATCTGGGCGCTGACGGTGGCCCAGCCAGTGTTGTCCGTCCACATAGCTATCGGTGGGTGAAGGTGAACGAAGCCAGCGAAGCCCTGGGGCTATTCCTGAGGGTTTGCCAAGCTTGGGCCACATGCTGAGCATCTAAATGCCCTTTGATCCTCACCACTGCTTTTATGGAGAAAGATAAGCCAAGGCCCTGTGTGGGGAGGCCCTGTGCGGGGTGGTCAGGTCTCCCGTACAGGCACAAGGAGTGGGTGGACCGGACAGAGGAGAGGGATTGGCCACGGCTTCTTGCTCTCAGGCTTGCCTGATGCGGGATCGTCCCTAGCGTTTCTTGTCCCCAGGGGTAGACATGAGGCTTAGGAATCCCCTGTTTCTCTCTTCCCAGCTCAGAATGCTGATGCTCAGGCTGTGCTGAAGGTGGCCAGGGACCGTCTGCAGGGGAAGTTCAATTTCCACACCATAACCATCCAAATTGAGAGCTACTCTGAGGACATGAAGGACTGCCAGGAGTGCCAAGGCCCCTCGGACTGACAGACGCTAGCCCACCCGAGGCACGGTCAGGACCTGTGGGTGGCGCTCTCAGTGGCCAGCTAGGACTTCAGGTTCAAGGCCCGGCCCGGCCCATTCTGGCACTCCTCTTGGCTTCTCTGAGCCCACAGGATGGGGACAAGGCAGACGAGGCCCTTCTTCTTTTCCAGGGCTGTGTTTGGGCTGAATCCTCAACTGACAACATCCTGACACTGAAGCTGGAAGGACACGGAGGCACAGAAGGGGACTCGGGGTGTCTTGTATGACCCAGGGCCTTTGTGTCCTGAACAGAAAATTGAACAAGATAAATGTTAAAGGGAAGCCGGGGCTCCCTTTTGTAGGGTCAGTTTCATCGATAAAATAATTTTGACGCACACTCAGAAGGAAGGTCTGAAGGTGTTTTATTAGAATTTGAGGGGGGGTGGGGGTGGGGACAGGCCAGGCAAGCTGTTAATCTCAGCAGCTGCTGGGAAGAGTAAGGGAGAAGGAAGAAAACCTTTTGAGTTTGTGCGGGTCAATGGTGGCATTCTGTAAACAACTGAATGGCTAAGTGGGGGAAGGGGGTAGAGAAACAGAAAGCATGAACCCCCCCCCCCGACACACACACACACGGAAAATTTAAAGAGGAAAATGAAGGGTCTGGGGAAGATGGTTCAGCAGTTAAGAGCACTGGCTGTTCTTCCCGAGGACCTGGGTTCAATTCCTAGGACCTACGTGGTAGCTCACAACTGTCTGGTGTGTCACTCATTCTGGTGGATCTGACTCCATCACATAGACACACCAAATGTTCACAAAAATAAATGATTTTTTAAATGAAAAGATAAAGGGGGAAAGGAGAAATCATGCTTTTGAATTAGAATTTGGGGAAACAAGCTTAGACGGTAAGGTGTCTTACATGTGGGGGCTGGCCCCCACAGAGCCGTAAGTACCCTATTCGACAATACTGCCCCTTTCAGTTCCAGACTACCAGGCCCAATTGAGTGAACTCTATAAAGGGGGAGGGGGGGTGGAGGGGTCTGGAGATGGCCTGGGCTGGTATAGAACTCAGTTTCCATTCTTCTGATCAGGAGGAATTTGCATCTAGGGGAGACTGGCCCCAAGGACACTCCAGTTGGCATTACCCAGTGGGTCCCAGTAACTGTCTCTCAACCTGCACAGTTGAGAGCAGAGTTCTATGACATGGCACACTGAGGCCATGGGGCCTGAGTTCATGCGAATCCCTGAGATGTGGGGCCAAAGGGTACCTGAGGCTTTTCTGTGCCTTGGTCGATTTGGCTGTGGTCCCCATGTGGCTTCCTGGAGGAGTCCTTTCAGTTGTGAGGAACCTGGCTGGTTTCTTCCTTCCTAGCATCCCAGCCTAGGGAGCCATGTCATGTGTATCCATGACCTTGACACAGGTAGCAGGGACAGATTCCAACCCCAGGGCCTGGCTACTTCCCTTGACCTGACACTATCCTAGGAGATAGCTCCTGTTCTGTTGCCTAGGTGACAGGACCTAGTTCTAACCTAGGGATGAGGACCCACAAGGACGGGTGTTCTTGGAGTTAGAAGGAGAGCCTTCCCCAGCCTTCCAGGGCTCGCAGGCTCTTAGGAAACCCGGGGTCAATGTGTACATGTTACTGTAGTCCTTAAGGTCACTGCTCAGCGCCTGTGACTCAAACAGAGACCAGGAACTTCGTGACGCCTCCCCCACAGGATTGTGTAGACGGCCTAGCCTGCCACACACCTGCTGGTTGTGTATTGGCTGTTTTGACCAGCGTCCTGGAAAAGGCTGTTGTGAAAGGCCAGGCAGGCTTCCCCACCGTCCAGGGTTGACTCAGAAGAAAGGCTGGGTGTTTGCCTCCACCATCACTAGCCCATGCTTTAAATAAATGGCCAGTGGATGTTTTATGTGTAGTGAGTGTTTTGCCTTACAGGTATGTATACGGACTGCTGGAGGCCAGGAGGCCGCATCAGATCCTCTGGTAGGCAGAGGTGGTTGTGAGGGGCCACGTGGGTGCTGGGAACTGAACTCGGCATCTCTTCACTCAGTTGTATATCTGTGCACAGAAGGGGATGTTGTGTGTTCCATGGTGCATGTGTGTGTGTGTGTGTAGGTCAGAGGACTACTTTGGGAAATTGGTTCTCTCCCTTCAAAGCTGTGAGCTCTGGGGGGTGGAATTCAGGTCACCAGGCCTGTACTTTCACCCAGGGAGCCATCTCGCTGGCCCTCCTACCTCTGCCTTCTGGAATTACAGAGAACAGCAGATACATCTGGCTTTTTCACGTTTTAATTTTAGGTAGCCCATGGTCACTTCTAGTTCTCATCCTCCCGAGTAGCTGAGTTACAGCTTGTACCACGCAGTTCCCTCCCCCCCCCTCCTTTGAACCTCTCTCCGTCTGTAAAGAAAAACTTCATGCTTTTCGGCGCTGTCACTGGTCACTTGGAGCTGAGGGTCAGGTTTGTGAGACATCCGTACGGACCTGGAACGGGGAAGATGCACTCCTCTGGTCTCAAGCCTCCACCAGCCCCAGGATTCTGGATACAGGCCTCACAGCCTGTCACATTCTTACACCTCTCAAGAGACGGTCATTGATGTCCTCTGTGGTTGCCGATGTTTTGAGACGGGTCTCGCCACTGTGTGTAGTCCAGGCTAGCCTGGGACTTTCAGAGGATGATCTGGCCCCGCCCCTGCCTCCGAGTACTGGGGCTATGGCCACGAGCTACCACTCATCTGTACATGAACCACAAGTGTGGGTGCCTATGGAGGCCAGAAGAGGGCGCTGGAGGCCCTGGAACAGGAGCCGCCATGTGGATACTGGGAACCCAGGTAGGGTCCTTCCCAAGAGCAGTAAGCGTTCTTAACCACTGAGCCGTCTCTCTAGCCCCACCCTGCCCCATCCTGCAGCTTTCATTTTTATAGATGAGGAAAGAAAGGTTCAGAGAGGCAAAGTTACAGCTGGTGTGAGACAGATGTCCTCATTCCTGGGCTAATCTCAGTTAGAGCAAGGGTCGAGACCTGCCCTGAGCTGAACGTTAGTACAGCGTGAGCCCTGAATCCAACAGTGCCTTCCACACAGGCACCCCAAGGCTGTCCATGGTCCTGGGTGTCCAAGCCACCACTAAGGTGTCTCTTGTTGCTCGGCTGGCCTTGGCACTAGCTGCCCTCTTTATCCTTGGCGGGCTGCCTAGACTGCAGCTGTGTGAGTCCTCACCCTCAACTGCTCTTGACCCTGGGCCAGGTCACCTCCCTCTCCACTTTAATCTTCAGTGCCCTTCCCCAGCCCCCCTGCACCTCACACATCTGACAGCTCCCTGCTGCCAATAGACCAGCCTGCTTTCCACACCCAGCTGTGACAGGCTCCAGGAAGGACCTGAGTCATACAGGGGCCCGGGGTGAAGCTGGGATGGGGTGGGAGGCCTCGGGGGACAGCCTGTTCCAGCCAGAAACCTAGTCACGGGGGTTCCACAGGGGCCGAAGCCATCAAAGAAAACACCCGCTATCTTGAGCCTGGGTTAGACGCTCCCCACCCCCGGGGCCCCCACAGTCTGGAGTCACCCCACAATGCTCCCCCTTGACCCTGAGTGCCCCGCCACACGGCGCAGCTGCTGGAAGGGTATTTATAGCCCGAGCGTGAGTGGGCAGGGACACGTGCTTTATTTCGGAAGCGATAATTCCAGTTCCAGGTGGATGAACCCAGGAAAAGCAGCGTCCCCTCCCCCCAACTCCACTCTCACTTACAGGACGCTGAGCACGGCCCTCCTCCTCGCGACCAGCCCCTCTGCCACCAGCCCCAGGTCCAAGCGAGCAGGCCAAAGTGGACTTCCGCCGTATTTCTTCATCTCGCGTTTTCAGAGGGGGGGGGGCGCACACACCAGGGCCCCTCCGCTTCTCGGCTTGCCCTCTTACAGTCTAACTCCATTCCGTCTGGCATTGTGGCTCACGCCTGCAACTCTAACACTGCCGGGAGTCCAGACCAGCCTGGGTTACAGGGCCAGTTCTTGTCTCGCCCCAACCTACCCCCCGACCCCGGAATCAAGAAAGAACCAGCGGTGGCGGCGCACGCCTTTACTCCCAGCACCCGGGAGGCGGAGGCAGGTGGATCTCCGTGAGTTCAAGGCCAGCCTGGTCTACAGAGTGAGTGCCAGGACAGCCAGGGCTACACAGAGAAACCCTGTCAAGAAAAACAACTACAAAACCCAACAAAAATTCAAGAAAGCAAACCCAGCCTCTGGAGGGAGCGCGTGCAGCGGCTGACCTCTAGTGGTCAGGGCTGGTAGTGCAGTGCGGCTGGTCACCCCAGAGACCCCCGTGTGCGGTGCGGCCGGCACGTAACACCCAACCCTCTGGTTATCCCGGGCTCCGGGCCTCTTTGCTCACGTTTGACTGAGCCTGGTATCTCTGGTGTCCGCGGATGTCTGTTTTCTTCGCAGACTAGGAGCGCCAGAATAAGGAGCACGTTCCCGTCCGCCTGTGTTCCACCACGCGGGCATCCAGCTAATAATACTCTTGTAGCTATTGGTCAAATAGTGCAAAGAGAGGAGGGCAAGAGCCGCCCTCCTGAGCTTCCAGGGCCACTCGCGTGACCCGTGCAAGGCCTTCGAGACCGCCACGGGGTTGAGTGGGCATGCGGGTCAGGCACGGATCAGGCAGAGATGCAGAGGAAGGCGTTGCAGGGACCCGGATCAGCCACCGTGCCGACCAGAGCCCCGTCCCCAATGGGATCCGTCGTGATTGGCCAACCAGGACACGACTTTTACCATCCTGGGGGTTCTCTTTCTGTCAAGTAGGCAGGTGCAGCGCCTCGCCTAGGGCTTCTCTAAACTGCGGTACTTCTTGCGTTGCACGGACACGGGGTCCTTGAACAGCACCGGGTCCAGACGCACTCGGGAGGAAACCAGCGGCATGTGGCCGAACTCTGCTGCCAAACGGTTGATACAGTCCTGAGCTGGGGGCTGAGGCCCGGGTCGTGGGCCCCCAGCAACCTAGAGGTGGGAGGAAAACGTATCCATGAAGCTTAGTTTACTGAACCCTCATCCCTGCAGCAGCAAGGAAGATCTGAATTAGACAACACGAGTGCCCATCCCCGGAGACCCCTCAGCAGTGGGGCAGGCCCCTGGTGCTCCCTGCTGTAAGGTACCTTGATAGGGGGCAGCTTGGTGACGGCTGCTACCAGGAAGTTCATCAGGACGTCCACGCAGGTGGGAGTCTCATCTGCTACGGTCCTCAGGGACGTAGGCAGGAAGTAGGTGAAGAGGGTATGGTAATACCTGTGAGGTACGAGGTCGGCCTTAGGCCGGGGGTGGGGGTGGGGGCTGGGACAGACAGAGGCTGTAGCGAACCTCGCCCCCTACCTCCTTCCACAGGGAGCTCCCATCCTGGATGTGACCGGCTCTCCACGTTTCGGGGTGAGCACTGACATTCCTTAGGGCCCCAGTCTCTCCTGGGGGCCCACTTTCTGGGCTCCCACGTCTGAACTCCTACAGAGCCAGACCTGCTGGCACGGGGAGTACTAGATGGTTCCAGAGCCACCAAACAGGGCTACCCAAAAGACCAGCTTCAGGGAGGCCTCAAGCTGGGCCCACTCCGCACCGGAGGGCTCTTCCCCATTCTGAGAGCTCCGTGCAGACCCTCAAGAAAAATCTACAGAAAGTTCCATGATATGCAGCTAAGGTCTGGACAGATTAAAGGATCTCTCCCAAGAGGTCCCGGAAGCCAGGCCTGGTGGGGCAGGACCCCTGTAATGTCGGTGTTCGGGAGACTGACACGGGAGGATCACACACTTGAGATCAGCTCGAGGTTTTAGGTTCCCCAGGCTGACCTCTGACCACTGCCCAGCTGGGTGTGACCCTGAACAGCAGATCCCCTTGCTTTTGGCGAACCAGCGATGGGATTTCAGATGTGTGCCACCATGCCCAGTTTGGGCATAGTCATGGCTTGGCGTATTCAGTACTGAGCATGGACCCCAGGGCATCACACATGCTCTACAAGCAGGACTGATCTATGCCCCAGCTCAACACTACCTTGTTTCAAAACAACAAAAACAAGCAGGATGATGCTCCCCGAGATCACATCACTGGGAGCAGGCTGATCTAGGCCTTGAACCTTGACTCTAGACAGCAGGAATCCACCTACTCCTAGGTCAGGACCGGAGCCTCTGGCCCTTTCTCCCTGTGCTGGGGCCAGGGTTTGCACCTGTGATAGAAGGCAGCCGTGTTGAGGACTATGGAGAAGTCATTAGCCATCTCAGTACTGTAGCCCCAGCTACCCTGGGCCGCATCCCAGAAGTGGCTCCATGTCAGAAAGCCCACGATCCGCTCAGGAAAGCTCTGCCACACCACAAAGGCAAAATCCACCTGCAGAGGGATTTGGGTGAGCTGTGAGGAGGAACTTCCTGACCAAAATCCTTTTATGACCTATGGTCGTGAGACCAGCCTGGCTGATGGCTTGGGATAGGGCTTAGGGGACAGGGAATCACAGCCACAGCTTGAAGTTGTTTTGGGTTTTGTTTTTTTGGTTTTTTTTAAGATTTATTTATTATGTATACAGTATTCTGCCTGCATGTATGCCTACAGGCCAGAAGGGGGCACCAGATCTCCTTATAGATGGTTGTGAGCCACTATCTGGTTGCTGGGAATTGAACTTAGGACCTCTGAGCCATCTCTGGATCTTGATTTTTCTAAAGAGTTTGTGTAGCCCTGGCTGTCCTGGAACTCACACTATAGATCAGGCTGGCCTCAAATTCACAGAGCTCCGCCTGCCTCTTGCCTCCCGAGCCCTGGGATCAAAGGCGTGCGCCACCATGCCGGGCTCTTCCTTAAAGTTGTACCAGAAGTTTAACATGAATGTTTCTGGGGGACTCCAAGGGAACCTGTCCAGCTGGGAGCCCCCTCTATGTCACACTTCTAGCAAGAGACTGGAGCCTCAGGGCTCCCCCAGGAACCCCCTCAGGCTTTGTCCACATCATACCCGAAGCCAGCCCTCACCTCACAGGTAGAAAGAATGCTGTGGGCATCAAGGCTGAGGACGACATTGGTGTTGATGCTGCTGTATGGGTAGAAGCGGTCGCTGACCTGCGGGGTGGGCAGAGGGAGCTGAGGGCAACTCGGCCATGAGAACCACCCCTCGACACCGCTCACCCCCATTCAGTGTGAGTCCTCAGATAATGTGTAGAAGGGGGGGGAGGAACACAGAAGCCCGCCCATGAGCCTGGATTGCAGGTTCCCCTCCGGCTCTTATTAACCCTGGATCAAATGATTTGAAAGAGTCAGACTTGGAGGGGTTTCTTCTGCCTCCTACATCCAGGCAGCTCCAATGCTCTAGAAGTGCACTGCCCAGGGCCAGGGAGTGAAGGCTGTTTTCTGCTGCTGGAAGTGGAACCCAGGACCCAGAATGCAGCAGGCAAACCCACACCACTGAGCCCTACCCTGGTATAAGAACATCACCCCACTAAACCTGCAGCTGGAACCCAATTCCTTCAGACCCACACAGAGCTCTAGCTTGCCTCAAAACGTCCTGTGTCTGGCCTCCACTGGGACTCCTTCCCCTCACCTTTCTGTGGCCCTCAATGACCGTCAAGGGGACCGCTGTCTCAGGCCACCTGTCAGGGGGTGGCTTCTCACTGCTCCAAAGGATCAGGATCTAGAAAGAAAGGGGACGCATCTGAAGTCTGGGATCAGCTTAGAAGGGAGGCCCAGGTGTGGTCTTCCTTAGGCTGGAGCAGCTCCTTAGGCACACAAGATGGGGTTCAGTGGGGTGGGAATTCTTTCACTGCAGTTTTGGTCTTAAGGCCTCTGCCCTCAGGGAAGGCAAGAGTTCTGGTTGGGGGGGGGGAGGGGGGAGGGGACGGCACATGCCTGTAATTCTAGCATTGAGGAGGCAGGGGGAAGCAGATCTCTGAGTTCAGGGCTAACCATGACTACACAAAATTTTCTCTAAGTGTTTTGTTTTGAACTCTGGTAGCCCCAGACTGGGTTCCAACTTTTTTTTTTTTTTTTTTTTTTCCCCTTTGAGACAGGGTTTCTCTGTCTTGTAACTCTCTATGCAGACCTGGTTGGCCTTGAATTCACAGTCTGCCTTCTCCTTCTCTCAAGTGCAGTGGTTAAAGCCATGGGCCACCGCTCTGAGCTCTGGGCTCTGACTTTATAGGCGCTGCTGCCATCTCCTCTGAGGCCTGCATCCCCCTCTTCATTTGTCATTTCCTACTCAGCCCAAACCTTTCTGCCCTGGCCTCGCTGCTTCTTCCTCTGAGAAGCCACCTGGCGTCGCTGGTGGCTTTCTGTTGCTATTTAGATTGAGCTACTGTTACGTGCATGAGTGTTTTTGCCTGCATGTCTGTGTGCCACGTGCCTGTCCGGTTCCCACAGAAGTCAGAAGAGGTGCTAAATCCGCTGGAACTGGTATCACAGATGGCTGTGAGCCATCAGGGCTGTGCGGGGAGCTGGACCTGGGTCCTCTGAAGAAGCAAGCACTCTTAAGCCATGTGCCTTTTCTCCAGCCCTGTTTGGTTTTTCTTTGCTTTATGGCTTTTGAGATAGGATCTTGTTATGTAGTCTTGGCTGCCCTTACACTTACTCAGGGTGTGGCCCAGGGCTAGCCTGCCTTCAACATTCCTCCAGCCTTACTTAGCTCAAGGGTTGGAATTACTGGCATGAGCAAGCACACCTAGCAACCTGTGTCCTCTGGAAGTGAGACTTGGTGGTGTTGGTACTAGGTGCTAACATTACAAACCATGGGGAAGAGTCCTCTCCTGCTTTTTCTTTGGTCCTCAGCACTCATGTACCAGGCCTGGCCTCAAAGGGACACTGAGAGAATGAATGGATGGATGGATGGATGGATGGATGGATGGATGGATGAATGAATGAGTGAACGCTTCTTTCTCCAACCTCACCAAGAAGCACCAACTCTCCTAAGGCGTCGCCAATTCTGATGGAGTTTGGAGAAAGAACAAGAAACCTGAGACTTGGAAGTCTGCAAGAACCTCTGGAAATCCTCCCTGTGCCTTCCCCCAGATGTGTGGTCATTTGGGGTCTTGCTCTGTTCCTTGCGTCCACCCTGGCTCCCAGTACTCCAATGTCGGGGGACAGACCTGGGCACAGTGCCGGGAACCTGCTACCTCCTGGATGAGCTTCAGGAGGGGTTCTCCAGAGGCCTCTACCCAGATCAGGGCGCTGAAACTGCTCTCAGGGCTGGCGCCTGGAGGGAGGAGACACAGGTGTCAGGAGGGAGAAGACGGAGCCCCTTGGGGAGTGACCCGAGTTGAGGGAACCCCGAAGAACCAGAAGAGATGCTGGAGTTTGAGAGAGTGCCTACGGATGAAACACGGAGCAAGCCTGGAGAGAGCTGAGGTCACCTCAAGCTGTCCCACCTCCAGGACATACCCTGTTGCAGGTGATAAAAGGGGAAGTCCTGCACGCTCGTGGAAAAAGTGGGCAGAGCCAAGAGTGCCCCCGGAGGGCTGTTCCACATCAGCGACGGGTGAGCTGATGCACCCCAGATCCGGTCCTGGATGATCTGTAGAAAGAGGAAGCGGCTTGCAGGGGGAGTGGCTAGTGTGTGCCAGCAGGCTGTGGGTGGGGCCTGAGGAAGGGCGGGGTCCGATGAAGGGCGGGGTGTGGGCGGAGAGAACGCTACCAGGGGCACTTAGCCCCACCCCTTCCCATCAGGCCAGGTTGAGAGCCTCTATGGCTGAACAGTTGAGTTACTAGAGGCCAGAGGAGGCGACCCTGGTGGGAATGTACTGGTGACAGATGGTGACAGGCCCACGCTTTCCCTCCGTTCCTCACTCCAACGGACACGGCTGTGGGGTCATGATGCCGTTCTCTCAGACTCTATATTCGGAACGCGGGACCCCAGATTGCTTATGCCATCAGTTAAGAGTGAATCCATCGACCCCAGTGGACCCCACAGGCAAGGGAAAGCTCAAGATTGGAGAAAAATGTGTGCCCGGGATCGCACAACCACGACGGATTCTTCCCAGAAGCAACAAGGGAGGAACCGCAACACAAGAGGAAGACCTCTAGGAAGAGATGGAGAGGAGGAGGGGTGGAGGAGAGCCCGGGCGCCGGTGGGTGAAGCCCCTTCACCTCTAGGGTGGTATGGATGACTTTTTCCACTGAGGAGAAGTAAGCGGTCCACAGAAACTGGGTCTGCTGGCGCAGGGCGAGAACCCGCGAAGGGAGCATCTCACGGAGGGCAGCCAGGACCTGGAGGCAGAGCGGGAGAAAGAGAGGTGACCCCTGACCCTGATCCCGGAAGGAGAAGGCTGATCCCAGAAGTCTGGGAACTGGAAGCTCCTAGTGATGTGTACCTTGTATTCAGAGTCACACAGAGCTGGTTTTAAGTGACACTATGTTAGGTGAAGTGGCAAATGCCTGTAAATCCTGGCACTCAGAAGGCTGAGATAAAAGGATCTTGAGTTCAATGCTAGCCTGGACTACATAAGGAAGAGACCTTCTCTTAAAAACAAAAACACTCGAAGGGTAGGGGTGGCTGGGGATGTGACTCAGTTAACAAAGTGCCTACACAACACAGCGTGGACAGAGGCCCGGGCTTGATCCCCAGTACCCCATAAACTGTCGCCGCTGATACATAGCTATAACCCCAGCATTCAGGGGCTAGAGGCAGGAGGATCAGAAGTTCAAGATATTCTAGGCTGCTCAGGGTTAGGGGTTAGCACGGGCTACCTGAGACCCTACCCAAAATACCAAAGTGAATGGGGTAGGAGACAGTAACTGTTGTAAAACCTCCAAAATCAGTTTCTCCATCTGTGGAATGGGCACATTAAACACCTCCCTCATAGGTGGTTGTAAAGACTCAAATAGAAAATGTTCATTTAGTGCGTAGGCCATGTGGAGACTCAATGAATAAATGACAGCACCACGTGGTATGCACGTGCTTGTTCCTGGGTCTCCTTATTTTGAGACTATCCCAGGCTGGCCTTGAACTTGCTATGTAGCTGAAGATGACCTTTAATCTCCCTGCCTCACCCCCCCCCCCCAGTGTCGGGGACTGTGTGTGTGGCTTGAGCCACGCCCAGTTAAAGGATGGCCACCGCTCACTTCCCTGCTTTCACCCAACTGCCCGGACTTCTCGAAGCAGCTCACATACACCGTTCAGACCCGGGCAACTTTAGTTTCATCAGATGGAAGAGACACGGCCTCGTTCTCAGTTCCTTTCAGCAGAGCCCCAGAGATCACCTGATCCAACTTACCCCATTAGAGAGACGGGCAGACTGAGCCTGCAAGTGGTTCAGAGCTCGCTCCCAGCCCCCTCCAGAGGCTCTATGACAGCCCCACAGGGTATAGGAATGACCCGCCAGAAGGCGGCGGAGTTCCTGGGTCCCTCCCCTGACGTGCCCCCCACCATGCGACAGACCCTGAGCTACCTGCAGTGGGAGCCTCTCGTCAGCAATGATGGCTGCCTTGGTCCAGTCGATGACTTCAGAGAAAGGCAGCTCCCAGCGAGGGCTGAGGAGCACAGGGATACAGCCGGCCTAGGGAGCAGGGCAGTCACTGCGGAGCCCAGTCCTTCCCTGCACACATTCGCCACCACCCCAGAATTGTTGTGGGGGCGGGGGACAGAGAAGCCCCTTCCTACGTGCCCATGCCCAGCCTTCCTGCTAGCTCACCGGCAGACGGCAGAGGTATGGAGGCTGGACGGGGGGGGGGGGGGTTGCTGGCGTTGGGGTGTACCTGAAGGGCTTGGAGGAAGCAGGAGGTAGCAGCTCGGTGGCCAGGGATGAGGCAGAAGGTGGCGTTGGGTAGTGTTTCTTCCGGGTAGGTCCTGAGAAGGTACAGGAAAGTGCCTGGACACAGGAGCCTTAGACAGCTGCCCCTCATGCCTGGCAGCCCCGGTGGCTCCCACAGTCACAAGACGTTGACCCCACTGTGCTCTCAATCAGAGCCCTACACCGAGGGGAATGTCACCAAGGGCACCAACCTGGCCTCTCCTCTGCCCGCTGCTCCTCGGCTCTGCGGGGATTGGGACCCTGCCTGCTAGCTCTGTCTCTGTCCTTGGTGGCCTTAGACACCTCCCTTTTCTTCCTTGTACCTCAGTTCCCTCATCTGCAAAATGGGGGGTACCTGGACCCGATGTCCTTCTACTTCCACTCTGACCCAGGCATCCCTCACCTGAGTGACCCCGACACTCAGCCTCCCCCTCACCTGAGTGACCCCCATCCTCCGCACTCCCCCGCTGGTAGCCTAGGCATGAAAGGCACCTCTGTGCTGAGGTAGGCCGGGCCTCCGGCCTGGAACCGCACAGGAAGCTCTTGCCCACAGCCCTGTCTTGGCAGACAGGCCTGCTCTGTTCCCCCTCCTCCTCCCTCAGCCCCAGGGCCATGCTCAGGGTGTGCCAGTGAATCTGTGAGGGACGGCCCAGAGCCACAAGCTCCGGCCACAGGCTCCTCAGAGCCACCTCTCTGGGTCTGCCAGTCCAGGGGAAGAAAGGAGCAGGGGGACCCATGGGTGCGCACACTGCTCCGTGAGGTGCGTGAGGGGCTGCCCAACACCCTCCTCAGCTGCTCACTGCTCTGAGACCTCCAGCTCAAAGATCTGGGAGTATCAGGTGGCGCCTCTGAGCAGTTGGGGACCCTGAGTCTCAAGGAGAGGGACTGGGCTGTGGTTAGAACTAAGAGATGCCAATTCCAGTCCCTGGTTATTTCAACCGTCACGAGGGATATGCTCAGGGGTGCACCAGGAAAGCTGGAAGGAGCCACAAAACAAACCTCACCGCCCCCCCCCCCATCCCATTAAAAGCCCCGGCACTGGCCAGGCAGGCCCAGCTCCCTCCACTAAGCTGTAAGGAACTAGGTAATTGTTCCAGGGAGCCCACAGAGACAAAAAGGGGGGAGCACTGCCCAGGCTGTACCCCTGGGCTTTCAGCTCTTCTCCATCTTTCCTTTGTGCCCCTGCATGCCCTCTCCCTGCAGCCCGATGCCCTCTCTGCCTTACCCATTCCTTCTACTCTCAGCAGAGACCTGGCTCTGTGTCCCCTTCTCCAAGAAGCCCTCCGTGATACCCCAGCCAACCATCACACCTGGCACAGTTCTAAGAGCTTTCCGTGTCCGAAGAGCATTCTCACAGCAGCTCTCTGAGGTGGAAAACACTGCTATATTATCCTATCTGACAGGTAAGGAAAATGAGGCCCGGAGTCACACTTGGCTTTGAAAGAGAGCAGACTCTAAAACCTCTCTCTGCTTCAGAGTGTATCAGGGATGTAGCTGCCTCCTGGATAGAAATGGGCTAACTGAGCACAGGGCAGGGGTGGCTAGGCAGGGATGGGGCTGTGAGCAGGGCCCACTGGGAGATTCTGCATTCCCCGTGTGCAGGGGTGAGCAGGCAGAGGTCGAATGAGCACCTGTGTGAGGCTGGGGAGAGAGTAGGGAGGGAACCCGTGTCTCTGTGCTGACCACCAAGAAGTCTAAAGACACTCTACCCCACAGGCCTAGGGTTTCAGAGCTGTGGTGAAAGGCCAGGCTCTGCCCACAGCCGTGGCATTCAGCAGGGCCTGGCTGTGGCAGAGTCACACTGTGATTTCCACGGGTCCCGGGCACGCCAGCCCTTGCAGTCCCTCCTGCCCTGGAGGAAAATGTTACGTTTAAAATCTTAAAAATTACATCTAATTTACTGTGCTGGAAAAATACAAATAATGTTACAGATCAGGACATTTTCTTTCGCCTGAAGATTCAAGTTCTCCTTCTGAAGCTACTTCCATGTGTTCTCAGATGTCCCCGGGCTCTACAGATCATCCAAGGAAGATCATCCAAGGAGCGGGGGCAGGAACACAGAAACACCCACTGGCTTCACATTAAACATGGGGGAGCTCACCAGGAGCGGTGGTGCACACCTGTAATCCCAGCACTTGGGAGGCGGGCAGGCACATCTCTGTGAGTTTGAGACCAGCCTGGTCTACAAATCAGGTTCCACAACAGCCAGGACACAGAACTAAATTTTTAATGGGGTGGGAATATGTTTCAGCAGGTCAAACCTTTGCTGCACAAGAGACCTCAGTTTGGGGGCTGGAGAGCTGGCTCAGCAGTTAAGGGCACTTCTTGCTCTTGCAAAGGACCAGGTTTGGTTCCCAGCTCCCCCAAGGCGGCTCATGTCCATCTGTAACTCCAGTTCCAGGGTAGCCAATGCCCTCTTCTAGTCTCTTAAGGTATCTTGCACGCACATGGTACACATGCAAGCACACACATACACATAAAACAATAAATAAATTTTTTTTTTGGTTTTGTTTTTCAAGATAGGGTTTCTCTGTGGGCCCCTGGATGTCCTGGAACTCATTCTGTAGACCAGGCTGATCTCAAATTCAGAGATCCGACTGCTGGGATCAACGGTGTGCAGCACCAACGCCCAGCTCTAAAAAAAATACTAATTTTTGAGAGCCTAGACTTTAGCTCCCCAGCACTCAGCTGGTGAGTGGGCACAGAGGCACATTTGTAATCTCAACATGAGGTATATGGAGATGGGATTTCTGGCTAGCTAGAGGAGGTGAATCGGCAAGCTCTGGGTTCAAGCGAGAGGCCCTGCCTCAGCGTGTAAGGTAGAGCTGAATCTAGGAAGCCAGCCACCCACTTTGGGCCTCCACACGCATGTGCATACATGGACACACATACCCCCCCATAGACATGTAGCCACATACATGTGACCTAGCATGCTTGTGTGCACACCACAGGCATGCACAGAAGTTTAAAAATGGGGAAGGGGCCAGACAAGGTGGCACACACCTATAATCTGGGCACCTGGGTGGCAGAGGCGGGCGGCAGATCAGGAGTTCAAAGTCATGTTCATCCACCCAGTAAGCTGAAAGGCGGCCTGGGCTATGTGAGACCCTGTCTCAGAAAATCCCGATAGTCACACAGACTGAAAAAGAGGTATGTGTGAGTGCCTATGTATACCCCAGGCCTACAGAGCTCCCCAGAAAAGAAAGACACCCGAGAAGCTGGAACCAGTGCCGCAGGGAAGGGAGGGAACCTGGGTGGTCGGGCCAGGTGGGAGGGGGACGTCTGTGTACCCCTTTGTACCACTGGAATTCTTCGTCCTGTGAATGAATCACCTATTCATAAAAATAAAGAAATTACAATTTCAGCGGGCGGACCCTTATTCCAATGCAACAGGAGACTATTCAACCAACGTGGAAAAACACTGGCCACGGGAGCCAGCAGTGCAGTTTTGAATCCCAACCCCACTGGAGGTCCTGAGTGCTTGAGCAGAAAGGGAGGGGACCTGGAGGAGCAGAGAGCCCCTGACTCGCCCCCTCCCGTGTCTCCTGTGGAGGATGCTGGGAGAATCAGCAGTAACTGAGGGAGGCGGGTGCAGCGCAGCCCCCCTGGACAGCCTCCACCACCAGCACCTGCCTGCCAGTAAACGGGGACAGTGGCGGGGACTGAAGTGCCTCTTTCTGTCCCTGTGCTGTCGGGCCTAGGCAGCTGCCAGGTACTTCTGAGAAACTGAGGACAATGAAAGACCACCATGCAGCAAGCCTTGGAAATGAAGTCATCGTGGGAAGCGCTGCCCGGAGCAGAATGGGGTGGCACACACCTGTAACCCCTATCCCTACACTCAGAAGGCAGAGGCAGGAGGATTACTCTAAGCTCAAAGGCAGCAGGGTCCAACCCTGACCCTTTCAGGTAGGCTAGGGCAAAAACAAAACAAGAGAAAAACAACCCAAGTATCTACAGGTGGCCCATGCTACATTGAAACAGCTTTCCCTCAGCACACAGAGTAACAAAAAGTTAGCCCAAAGAGGGACTTCCGGAGAGCAAGCAGAGCCAGTGAGTGCACGGTGGGGGAAAAAAGGAGGCATGATGACCCCCAGAGCCTAGTCACTAGAGGAGAGTTCCTGTCAGGTTCCGGGCCTGAAGAATCCCAAGTTTGCTAGTCTCCAGAAGGGCTGGCATGGGAATGAGGAGGCAGGCTCCCAGGAGGTCTCCCAAGTGCCTACAGGAGGGTAAGGACTCCCCTCCCCTCAGAGACTCAGCCTCAAGCACGGGCAGAACTGGAGCTTGGCCAGGGTAGGGAGTCCTAGGGGAAGCTGAGCTCAAAATAGCCATGTTGGAGGATGGGGTAGACAAGGGGGCGGGGACCACAGGAGGAGGCAAAACAGAGGCCCCAGAGGGCCTATAAACCTGTGGGGGTGGAGAGGAAGCTCACACCCCAGGCCTGGGCAACCTTAGAAGGAGACTGCGGGAGACTTGAGTTCAGTACTTAGGAGTGACCGTCCCAGCACAGGTGGAGGGAAGTCTCTAGAATACACACAGTCCAACCCAGTGTCTCAGAAGGTTTTCACACTGGTAGGAGGTTCTTTAGATCTGACCTATGCAGTATGTCTAAACCAAAGGCTGTTATTTCCTTGAGAGATTAATCTCCAAAATTAGACACAGGAGTAGTTTCCAGCTGGGACCAGTTGCCAGTCTCTGTGGCTCCCCTGAGGCCTTTGATGGAGTTGATGCTAGCCTTGCTTGAAACTCTGAAGCCTTTGGAGACAGTTCTGTGCTAGCCCTGGCAGGGTGGCCGCCGGTTACCTAACCTACAGCCTCTTCAGAATACAGAAGCTTCAGTGATAGACGTTAGAAGTATTTTATTATACACAATAGTGTGTGTGTGTGTACAGGTGTGGAGGCCAGAGATTGGGGGTGTCTTCTTCAATCACTCTCCACTTTATTTATCGATTTGCTCTTGTGCCTTCTGTGTGGATGTCAGAGGACAATTTCCAGGAATCCACTCTCTCTTTCTAACTTGTGGGCTCAGGGCACAGAACTCAAGTCCTCAGGCTTGGCGGCGAGAGCCTTCGCCCATTCAGCCATCCTCAACCTTGTTTAAGGCAGGGTCTGCCACGGAGTTTGAGGCTCACCCATTCAGTTAAGCTGGCTGGCCAGGAGGAGCTCTAGGGATCTTCTGGTCCCTACCTCCTCAACACTGTTACATGAGCCCGGGGTGGGGCTTGAACTCCTGTCTTTATGTTTGTAAGGCAAACACCTTATGACTGATCTACAACCTCCACCCCCAGTATTTATGGGTGTGCTTACACCAAGTGAGTTTTGTACAACTATCTGTTACATAAAATGCTAAAGAGTGGGAGGGACCAGCGGAACAGGGATGGGAAAGGGAGGAAGTGGGGGGGGGGAGGAGAAAAGGGAGCAAGCATGTTATGTTTCTAAGATCCCCAAAGGAGAATGTCAAAAACCTGCCTTTCACACCCTTGAAGACCCGTCTTCCCGCCTTGGTCGAAGTCCACTCTGCTGTCTCAACCCTGTCCCTCCTACTGCAGCTCAGAAGGGTTTGTCCCCGACAGGATGGCAGTCTTGCCCGTTACTCCATCTTCTTGACGCCCTCCCTCTCAGCAGCTCCCCAAGGGTAGGTTTACTTACTGATGGGGTCCGGGGTCTTGCTCACAGCGTCTGTCCCAGGGGCAGGCTGAGGCGTGGGTGCCTGCGGTTCGCCACCTGCCCCCCTCCTCTGCTACCGCCAGTAAGGGAGCCCCGGGCTGGGGGCTGTGCTGCTGCAGCCGGCCAGGAGCCCCACCTTGCGATGGGTGAGCCTCGGGGAGATCTGGAAGCGCGACGTCGAAGCCTGAGCGGAAGATGTCGGAGGAGGGGCTGGCCTCTGCTACCATCGCTAGCCCCAGCCTGGTGCAGGGGGCCGGGTAGAGACTGAGGACCAGATGGTTCCGGCCTCCATTCCAGTTCGGAGGCAGGGGGCCGCACGCTCCTCTGCTGTCCAGGCTAGGGAGCAGGAGGAAGAGGCAGGCCTCGGCCGCACTGGGCGCATAGTAGCGGGAGCCTTCCAGGGAGTCCAGGATCCTGCGGTGAGCCTCCGTGGCGCTCCGACCAGCCGGGGAGTGCACGGAGATCTTGAGGGCATTCCCCTTACATTTGGAGGTGTCAAAGCAGGCTCCCCAGGTGCAGCCGCTCCCCCGGGGAGCACGAGGGAGCTCTGGGACATCTTCTGGGCGCGTCTCAGGCTGGGAGAAACTCTGTAGGAAGGCAGCATCCAGCCAGCGGGGCCAGCCCTGGGAGCGCCCTGGTAGAGGACCGGGCGGCACTGCCAGGCGAAGGGGGAAGACTCCCAGGAGAATGAGGAGGAGCCAGAAGACTGACAGTGCCAGCCAGAAGGACTTTCTTCTCCACAGCGGCATGTGGCCACCCACAGCCAGGGCTAGAAGGAAGTTAGAAACTTCGCAGCAAGTGGGGAAAGGTGGGAACCGCTGGGGAAAGGGCTTTCTGGTCCAGCTCTCTCACGGTGCAGAAGGGGAGACTGCGGACCACTGGAGAGTTCAACTGACCTTATCATTGGCCACCACCTGTGGGGCTGACCCCTCGTGGGAGGCCCAGGGAGGCTCTGGCTTTCTGAACTGGCCTTCCCACTCTCACATTGATTTCTCTGCCTTCCCACAACCTAGCCAGCCTTTGCCCTCTCTCATCAGGGCCCTCTGCCCTGGGCCACTGCTTGGGCTGATACAACCGTTGTCCGGACCACAAGACCTTGTCCATCTGCGCTCAGGGCTGCAGCCCCTGACCTCACCCTTGACCCAGAGGCAGGCTGTCTGCCAGACCATGGGGAACTAGTCTGGGCTCATGGGGGTGGGGGTGGCCGAGGGTGATGTGGAAGGAAGCAGGACTGGTCTCTCCCACTCTTCCCTCTGCCCCAACAGCCCTTGAAATTCCCTGGCTATCCCTGTGCTTGGTGGCTGGCCTTCTGTGGCAGAGCTAAAAATAGACCTTGTGCCCATGTGGGCCACCGGAGCCAGCTGAAGTTAGAGCTCGGGTGCAGCCCATGCCTGCTGCCTGGAATGAGAAGATTCGGGGTGCTGGTCTTCTTTCCCTCTGCTATGGCCCCTAACCCGGGCAGCTGCCCTGCACCCTACAGCTGGGAGCTGTCAAAGGGCAGAGGCCAACACCTACGCTCCAGATCCTGCTCCTGGCCCCAAAGCGCAGCCGGCAGCTCCAGGTCCCACTCCAGCAGGCACCGGGTCGGTCCACATCTCTTTCCTAGCTGCAGCTCGGCTCCGCCCCCGCCAGCTCTGATTGGCTCCCGGCTAGGAGGCAGGGTCTTCACTTAACCCCTTGCCTTCTCTCTTCCTAGGGGGTACTATTTCGTTTCGTTTTGAGCCAAGGTCTCCCGTAGTCGGGAGTTGGTTCCAAACTCACCTTGCAACCAGGACCTTGAGTCTCTGATTGTCCTGTCTTCCGCTCCTAGTGCTCGGATTCCAGCTGTTCGCCCTGATGCCTGGCTCTGGAAGACTAATATTGGCCAGGAGGGCACCACGCCTCACTGGTGGCTAGGCACTATCAGCTTGTTTCTCTTCAAGCTCTTTACGAGTGATCCGAAGTAGACATTCATCTGTCATTTATTCCTTTTATTATTACTATCATTATGTATTTTACAATTTTATTTCATGATCCTGGGAATAGAACCCAGGGCTTTGGGCATGCTGGACAGTGTAACATCACTGACACCAGCCCTCTGCCTTTTTTTTTTTTTCTGTTGAGAAAATTGAAGCTTAGAGAGGGGATGGACTCTCCCTAAGGTGACCCAGCTTAGAAGTGTCCAGGAGAAGATTTGAGCTCAGGGCCTTCCCTGATGGGGCCTCTGCTTGTACCCCTGGCTGTTGGGTCTGGGCAGTGGCCACCAGCATCTATACAATGGATGAACAGCATCCTCCTTGGAGGGTTGCTGAGGCAGGTCTTAGAAGAGCCCTTGGTGGGGATGTCCTTTCTCTGACCTGGGAGGGCTGCTGATGTGGTAAGCCACTATGTGACCATCCCTTCCTTGGTGAGTAGCCTGAAGGCGGGCACAGCCATGTGCCCAGGAACATCCTGAAAACTGAACCAAGAGGAGGCTGGGCTCTTGGCACTAAGAGGTTGATCACTCAGTGACAGACAGCTGCTCAGGCAAACCCCAGGCCTTCTCACAGAGGAGACAGGTATGAGCATGTGCTGTTGCCATCTTGCCAAGCTAACTTTCTTACCCACTTGGAACTGATGGAAGGTTCCCTTCCTGTAGGAAGCTGCCGTGACTCTCCTTAGTCAGAGCCAGGATCCTTCTCAGGATCCTCATGCTCCTTCCCCTCCTTCCTGCATCCACATTCAGTCATCTAACAGGCCTTTAGCATCCTAACTTGGACCAGGTTCCCCGGGGGAGTACCAGGCTGAATAAGGCTAACAGTGTATGTGACTATGTCCTGAACATTCTAGAAATGACTATAAAGGAGATACGATTATTATTCCCATTTTATAGAAGAGAAAGTAGAGGCTCAGGGACCTTGAATAACTGCCTATATTCCCATGGCTTGGCCAGGTAGTAAACCATCTTATCTATTCCTCTTTTCTTTTATTCTGAGGCAGTACCTCTCTACATAGCCCTGGCTGTCCCAGAACTCATTATGTAAACCAGGCTAGCCTTGAACTTCAAAGATCTGCCTGTCTCTGCCCCCCGAGTGCTAAGATTAAAGGTGTATGCCACCATACCCAGCTGTTCCTTTTTTTTTAAATGATACTTATTTTTAAATAGGTGTGTTGGTCTGTGTGTGTGCACACTCGAGCATGTGCGTGTGTGTGCTGTGTGCATGCCTCATGCCTGTAGGGGCCAGAAGAGGGTGTCAGATTCACTGGAACTGGAGTTCCAGATTATTGTGAGCTGCCATGTGGATGCAGGGACCCAAAGCTGGGTCATCAGCAAGAACAGGTGCTCTTCTTTGCTGAGCCATTTCTCTGCTCTGCCATCCATTCCGGTAACCACTAAACAAGGCCATCTGCTGCGTGAGATGGCCTCTCCTCCACCCCCTGCTGTCAGAAGAGACAGCAGCGTATGGGTGAGGGAACCTGGCAGCACACAGGGGGCTGCTGAACCCAGGGGCAGAGAGGTCCTCTGAGAGGAAGCAAGGTCTCTCTGCTTTGTTTTGCTCTGATTGGGCTGCACTGCAATGGAACCTTGGTGCTTCCCGGAGCTAGGTAGCCCCTCCCCCACTGAGCTACCGCCCAGCTTCATAGCAATTTTGTTTGGTTTGCTTTGGAGACTGGCCTTGGATTAGCTGTGTAGTCAAGAATGACCTTGAACTTGCTATCCTCTTACCTTGAGCCCCTGGATGCTGTGATTACAGGCATGCTCCACCAAGCCTGGGTCATGTGATGTCACATGTAACCCAGGACCTCATGAACGCTTCAGGAGCACCCTACCAACAAGGCCACCTTCCCAGCTCCAAATTATGTTTTCGAGAAAAGTCACTATCACTGTGAGGGAGGGAGAGAAAATGGTGGTCGTCTCCTCATTCCACAGTTACTTAATGAGCTTCATCCTGGGGGCCAGGCAGCCTCTGAGGAGAGCTGTTAACATCTTGGCCTCCTGAAGACTTCTTTCCTGGAGGCGAAAAGGAGAAGAGCGACAGTGTCAAGGGGCCTGCGGTAGGCTTCACTATGACACTCCTCCCTTGGAGCTTCATAGGGGAAAATTGCTCCAGACACAGGGACAACCAGGACACAAGTTTAGGGGCAGGAGAGTAGACATGTGACCTGTTTTCCCAGCAGTACACTCAGACTCCAGGCACCCTATCTGGGGAGAGCAGATGTGTGTGCAGTGTCTCCCCAGGAAAAGTTTAGTCGCACAACAGCAGTACCCTGTCATGCTCTGACTGCCACCCTGTCCCCAATTCTGTGCTGGCTCAGGTTGGCAGTGCTTTCCCTTTGCATTGCGACACGCACACATGCGCACACACACACCACACACACACACCTCTTCACCTTCGTTCCTGCAGGGGAGGTTCTCAGGCCAGCTGGGCCTGGGCTTGTCTAAACCAATTCCCAAGCTTGCTTGCAGGCTTGGGTGGAGGCAGAGATGAGGGTGACCTGAGCTCATGCTAAAAACTGGCTTTGGGGCTGTGCCAAGGGCTCCCGGGGAACCTGTCGGGCTCTTTGACACTCATCAAAGGCACTAGGGTACCTGTGTCCTGTAGCTGGATGCTGATCTAAGGGATGGAAGCCATCATCCTGAGGAGCAGGGAGTGGGCAGGGCAGGAAGGTGAGGGCACAGTGAGGTAGAGTGAGAGGCCTGGGTTCAGTGGGGAAGAGGTGAGGCACCTTTTCGTGTGTGATCTTGAGAACTAACCAGAGCTCCTAGACCCCTGAGCACAACGGTGTTTGCCTCCCAGCTATCCGAGGCTCAACCTTCCAATCCTGGGGACAAGTCTTGCTTCCTGCCTGAGGCACGAGGCACACAGAATGGGAGCTAAGGCCACCTCACCAGCGCTCCTGGACCTCTGAGCACAGCGGTGTTTTCCTCCCAGCTATCCGAGGCTCAACCTTCCATCCTGGGGATGTGTGTCACTTCCTGCCTGTGGCAGGAGGCACACAGAGAATGGGAGCCAAGGCCACCTCCATAGAGTTCAGTCTGGGGCCCTCCAATCTTCCTTCTCATTTTCTCAGGCTGGACCCACAATCCTCCGAAAGGCTTCCATGTCCTTCCGGGAGGGAGGCCCTAAGCATGAACAGGCCCTGTGGCTGACAGTATAGCCCAAATGTCCCCAAGAAGCTGTGCCTTCCTGGGCAAGTGACTGTCCCCTCTCCGTGCCTCTGTTCCCTCATCTGTATAATGGAGATGCTCAGAATAGCTGCTTCCCAAAGTAGGGTAAGACACCAGGCATGCAAACTGTCTGCAAAACATACCACCACTTGGCACACAGATGGCATTCCAGGGGCTGGAGGTATGGCTCAGTGATAGAGCACTTGTCTCCTTTGCCTAAGGATATGGGCTCAGCCTCTAGTTGTGCCTGTGCGGGTGGTCTGTCCCCGGGTCCCCTGTCGTGCCAGCCCTTGTCATCTCGTCCCGTGTCAAGCTGTTGTCACCCTCCTCCCCTGCTTGGCACAAGCTACAGACTCCAGCGGTTCTCAGCCTCCCGATGCTGCGACCCTTTAATACAGTTCCTCATGCTGTGGATCATTTTCATGCACCTCCCTGACAGTAATCTTGTTACCGTTATGAATAAGCAACCCCTGTGAATGGGTCGTTTGCCCCTGAAAGGGGGTGCTACCCAGAGATTGAGAACCACTGATAGAGTCTTCTAGGAAGAGGGAATCTCACTTGAAGAAGTGTTTCTATATGACTAATCTGTAGGCAAGTCTATGAGGGCATTTTCTTTCTTCTTTCTTTTCTTTTTTTGGTTTATAGACACAGGGTTTCTCTGTGTAGCCTTGGCTGTCCTGGAACTTGCTCTGTAGACCAGGCTGGCCTCAGACTCCTGGAGATCTGCCTGCTGCTGCCTCCCAAGTGCTGGGATTAAAGGTATATGCCACCACTGCCCAGCTTTGGGGGCATTTTCTTGATTAGTGAATTGTGTGGTCCTGAGCTGTATAAAACAAAAACAAAACAAAAACAAAAAGCTGAGTAAGCCATGAAGAACAAGCCAGTAAGCAGCCTTCTTCTATGGCGTCTGTTTCAGTTCCTACCGCCAGGTTCCTGCCTTGAGTGTCTGCCCTGCTGTCCCTGTCCCTGAGTGATAGACTATAAGCTATAAGAGGAAATAAACCCTTTCCTCCCCAAATTGTTTTTGGTCGTGGTGTTTGTTTACCAGAGCACCAGAAAGCAAGCTAAGTGGTCAGTCAGCTCATACTGTTGACTCACCCAAGGACACCCAGGTGGTCCTTAGAGCAGGCCAGGACCTGGGCTTGGGACTTCCAGTTGTCTAAGTGTGCTTTCTTGCTGTGACAGACCATGAGCAAAAGCAGCCTGGGAGAAACGGTCTCCTTACAATGCTCAGGTCACACTCTACCACTGAGGTAGAGGCAGGAGGCTTGACAGTCCAGGGTTAGGTAGGGATGGATGTAGTTGGTGGAAGGCTTGCCTACCGTGTACAAAGTCCTGGATTCCATCTCCAGCAGCGCATAAACCAGGCATGGTGCTGGACACCTCTAAGCCTAGCACTTGGGAGGTGGAAACAGCAGGATCATAAATTCAAGGTCAGTTCGTAGATAGTTTTGGGCTACGTGAGAACCTGTCTCAAAACAACAAAACATTTGTGTGAGGCCTGCCAGGCATATTTTCAGTTTGTGTTTTATTCCACTCAAGTCCACCTTCTAAGTAGGCAAACCTGGACACTGCCCCCCTATGTAGGTCTCTGCTTTCTGTAGGATGAACTTTTGCTATTCAGAGAAAGATGGATGTGATGGAGCACACTTGCAATCCCAGCACTCAGGAGTGAAGAGACAGGAGGATTGCCATGAGTTCAAAGGTAGCCTGAGTTCAAAGCCAGACTGGCTTTCCTGGCTTTCCTTGTCTCTACATTAATTAAAAATTTTAAAGCTGGGAGGCGGTGTCGTACGCCCTTAGTCCCAGCACTCTGGAGGCACAGACAGGCAGATCTCTGTGAGTTCGAGGCCAGCCTGGTCTACAGAGTTCCAGGACAGCCAGGGCTACACAGAGATTCTGGCTTGAAAAACCAAAGAAAAAAAGCAAACCCAGAGGCCATAGGAGTTGAGCAGGCATGAAGAACAAGCCAGCATCCATGCCTTAAGCTGTAGGCTGAGTTTTAAGGCCCCGCCATTCTCAAGGAACAGGGTTCTTTGAAATTGTGGGATTAGCCAGAAGGAGTGCACTTGATTTCAAAGCTTGATCCTGAAGTCATTTTATTCCTCCCTCTATTGTGTTCCAGTGAAGTAGACTCTCTGAAGGGGGTTCCTGAGCCTTCCTCAAGCTGCCCACACCCGGACACCTTCATGTCAGCCCTGACCACCTAATGGGTTAATTAGGAGAGCCATGCTGTTACCTAGCAAGCAGGCTGCTTCAAACCCAGGTGATTAACAGGCTGCCTTCCAAGCAGAGGCAAGAGGATTGATTTCTCCTCCTCTCCCTCCCCAGGGACGGCTGCCTGGCATATTGAGCTATGCCAGCTTTCTGTGGGTGCCTTGAGGAGAAAGCCTGCAGAAGACTGGAGGATGGGGGCTGGGTATGGGAAGAAATAGGTCCAGAGATGAGCTGTGAGGAGGAGACAGAGGGCCCTCAGCCCCATTTCTCTCTGAGTCTTGGCTCACCTCTGCAGCCTAGCTATGTTATATGAGAGCATTGCTCTTATAACTCATGAAGCTCATGCAAGAGCTGGGCCCCGACAGACACAGCCTCATTTAATTCTCAAAGCTACGAGAAGAACCAGGCCCTCTAGCTTGGGCTTCCAGATGAGGGGAGGTAACACTGCTCTTTAGGGTTGCCCTAGGCAGTGGAGAATAGAGCCGGTACCCAAGGCATGATCTGTCTGACATCAGATCTGCCAAGCTCTTTCTCAGTGGACGCGGCAGCAGCTGTTTGCCAAGTCTCTGCTATGGGCCCAGCATTGTGCTGAACTTTCTGTCTGTCTTAAATCCTGGAGGCATCATATCCTGGAAGGCCCTTTCCTAAGCCACCAACGTAAGCAGTGTCATTGTGAGGTAGTGCAGGGCACAACAGTGTCTGTGGTAGGGGAAGAGAGACAAGTGAATTCCAGACTAGGAGCAGGGTGGGCCTCTTGTAATGTACATGACACCCTCTCTGGTTGTTCATAAAGTTCCCCCGATGACACTTGCAATCAAACCCTGAGCCCTAGCTCCCATCTCCCGCCCCTACCCTAGCTCAGCTGCCACCATTTGGCAGCAAGATCATGGTGCTGGCTTCTGGTCTCTGTTTCCCTCCCTTATCTCCTCAATAGCTCCCACCCCAGCTCTCCTTGGATCCTTACCAAGGCTCTCTTTTGTGGAGAGAGGGTAAGCAGCTGGGCCTGGAGTGGCAAGGGCGTTCAAAGGCTTACCACTTAGCTCAGAGCCTTCTCAGTGGGCTTACTCACAGTGCCAGTGTTCTGTTTAACCACCAGGACCAGGTGCCAAAGAGCCAGGGACAGCCCTGGACCCCGGGGCCTGATGAAATGGCACAAACGGGCCAGGCCTTACCCTCCTGTTGCTCCTCCTTCCTTTTCCCAAGGAGCCCACACTAGAGCATCCAGCCTCCTGACTGTTCAGGCAGTTCTGTGGGTGCCCTCCCAGGACACCATATCCACCCTCCTCTCGGTGCCTTCCTCTGTGGCCTTTGTCGTATTAAAGTGACAGGACAGCCAATATCCATGTTGTGTGTGTGCGTATGTGGGTATAAGCACAGTCACATATTTGGGGCACTCCTGTGTCTACATGTCTATGAAGACCCAAGGCTGACACTGGGAGTCATCCTCAATCGCTCTCCACTTCATTCATCGAGGCAAGGCCTCTCAATCAAACCCAGAGCTCACCTATATCCCTAGTTCAGCTCTGCAGCTTGCTCTGGGTTTCCCCAGTCTCTTCCTGGGCTACCACACCCAGCCAGTATTTACATTCTTGTGTAGCAAGCGGTTTACCCACTGGGCCATCTCCCCAGCCCCATGTTTTAAAGCTAATCCCCAGGAACTTCCATCAGACTTAAGATAAAACCCACACAAGCTGGGTATGTGGTGACTCATGCTATGAGCAACACATCACGTTGCTGAGGTGGGAGGGTTGCTGTGAGTTCAATGCCAGCCTGGGCTGCTAGCAAGACTGTCTTAGGCTACCCTGTGACAGACAACATCCCAGACTGGGGTGCTTAAGGAAGAAAGGGTTTGTTTTGGCTCACATGGGGAGGAGGTCACGTCACTGTTGTGTACAGCATCATAGGGATGGCCCTCTTAGGGGACAAGAGCAGAGAGGCCATCAGGTATACAAACAGGCCACTCTTCGTGTGGAAGAGGAACGGATCTCGCTGGCAGGACAGGGCTTCTGACAAGGGCGGCTACCTTCCTGTCAAGGTTGTGAGCGGCCCCAGAAGGGTAAGTGAGGCTGACAGCAACCTCTCTACTCCCAACCTGTTCCGGCATCTCCCCCCATCCCTAAACAGGGAGTTTCGTGCCTCCAGGCCGTCTTATGCTTGGCAGGAGGATGCGCTTCTGCCAGGCTTTTGATGGGGTTCGTGATAGCAGGCCTGGGAGCCAGAAGGAGAAGACTGAGAGTGGGAATTGGGCCCTGCCTTGGCCTCTGGCGTCTCTGAGCTGGCTCTGTCTCCACCAGTCATTTCTGATGAGAGATTCTGGGAAACAGGGTGTCGCTAAGGCCAGGTAAACTCCCAAAGCCCTGGAAGGAGCCAGAAAGCAGAATGCAGAATGCTTTGCCCAGCTCCCCTCTGCCTTGCAGAAAAGGCCTCTGTCTCCCTCTGGGCTCTGTAGTCCCTGCTACTCCCAGCCAGGGCTCTGGTGATCAGGAGGTCACACCCAGGCCTGGAGTCATGCCCAAGAGAGGAAGAATAGGGGACTTCACCCTAGGACTTCACTTTTGGTCCTTTCTGTAGCTAGGAGTCAAGATGTCACAGCTGAAGAGGTAGATGGGGAATTTTGATTCTGGCTCTGCCAGTCATTGATCACCTGGCCTTGATCTCCTTCTGTTTCCTGCCTTCAAACTGGGGCAGTATGCCTGACCTCATCTATCATGCTAACTGAGATGAGGAATACCACTCACCGGGCACAGACATGGTCCTTCCCCATCATGGACATGGAGTTTGGAATCCATCAGGTAGAGGACAGGGATGGAGTGAAGGTGAGAGTTACGGTTTGGCTCTGACATGCTGACTTAGTTTGGGTTTTATTGCATGTCATAGCCAAACTGGAACTCTAGCACCATGTCTGCCTGCACGCTGCCATGCTTCCCACCATTGCCACCACCACCACCATCATCATCATCATCATCGTGCTAGAAGCTGAGAATTCTACATCTGGATCTGCAGGCAGCAGCAGGAGACTGTGCGTCACACTGAGCACAGCTGGAGCATAGGAGACCTCAAAGCCCACCCCCACAGTGACACATTTCCTCCAGCAAGGTCACACCTACTCTAACAAGGCCACACCTCCGAATATTGCTACTCCCTATGGGCCTGGCATTCAACTACACAAGTCTATGGGGGCCATACCTATTCACCCCACCACACATGTCTAAACCAGGCTTATGGTTCAAACAGAGGCTTAGTCCCCAACCGATGGCACAATTGTTTTTTAAAAGATAGGGTGTGTTATATATTCCAGGCCAGCCTCAAATTCATTATGTAGCCACGATGACTTTGAACTTCTGATCCTCTGTCTATACCTGGGGTTATAAGCCTATGCCACCACACCCAATTTTATACTGGTGCTAGGAACAGAACAGTAGGCAAGCCCTCTACCAACGGCGCCGCCTCCCCAGCTGAAGGAACTGTTGAGAAGTGACTTTTGCTCATTAAGGTTGACTTTACCAGTGAGTTAATCCATCAGTGAGTTTGGGGCATTAAAAGGCTAGTAGGGCTAACAGGAAGCGGGGCCTGGTTGTAGCAAGTAGGCTACCAGAGTCTGCCCGAGCTGGACGTTGTTCAGATAAAGCAGCGAAAGGTACTTTGGTGAGTTAGAGCCAAGGAACGCCACAAAGTCACATCATGCAACAGATCTACCGCAAGGGGTGAAAGACCATCTTGGAGTGGGGACATAGCGAGAAAGAGACAGACAGACAGACAGACAGACAGACAGAGAGCCAGAGAAGATAAACACCACACACACGGAGAATGAATGAATCTGGGTGGCGGTGAAGACATAGGGCGCTGCTGATGAGCTGCCGAAAGACAGGTTGGCAGAGCACCTAATTTATTGCAGGCCTCTCTCTCCCCAGCCCCTTCCGGTGGCCTCTGCCTTCTCTCCATCATAACACAAGCCACTTTGTACCATTTCCCCTTGGCTGCCGTGAAGTTCCACCTTACCATAGGCAAGGAAGCAACTAGACAGAAGCCAGATACTGGGTGCAGGGGCTCTCGGCAGCTGGAAATGACCACACCACCACAAGGACCCAGGGGAAGAATAAAGGATGTAAGGTGGGCAATTGGCGGCGTCTGCGGTTACCTCTTCACACCTGTGTTTGCTTGTTTGAAACATGGAAAGGCTGCTTTCTTTTCTGGAAAGGCACATTCCACTGGAGGATTAAATGAGAAAAAACACTGGGAAGAACCTAAGGACACATGTGGCACGTGGTGAATCCCTGACTGAGAGGATGGTTGGATCCAGTTCAGATACTGACTCCCCCTCACATCCCTCCATTGACCATCAGCGACGAGCCAGCTAATCCAGCTGGTGTCACCCTCCTCCATCACGGCTCCATGTGGGCTCCTCCCAGTGCCACAAGCTCCACAGAGCCGGAACACATCCCTGACAGAAGACCATTCTTTGGTTAAGGGTATATGGGTTGGGGGCTGCAGAGACGGCTCCTTGGTTAAGAGCACTGGCTGCTGTTCCAGAGAGCCTGGGCCCGCAAACATCTGTAATTCCAGTTCCAGGGGTTCTGACACTCCCTTTCGGCTTCTTCTGGCACTGCATGCCCATGGTGTACAGACATCCCTGCAGGCAAAATATCCGTACACATAAGATGAAAATAAAGATTAAAAAAGATAAGGGTATGTGAGTATTTACACTCCCCTGCTACAATCTCCAAACGAGCTCTCAAAAATCAGCTCCCTCTATGACCATCCGTTGAGAGAAGCTCGCTCTCATTTCCCACCGCAGGGCGTTCTTCCTCTGGAAAGTGGCACAATCGTCAACTGTCTTGATTATTTTATATTCTCTTCTCTCCCTTCCTTCCCCCCATAGGAGGCACAGCTTAGAGAAAGCATCAGAGAAACTGGAATTGTTTCACACACAGGCATATTTCCTTCAAAGGAAGAAAATGGCTGATGCCCGGTCACCGGAGGGTTGGAATGGGCGTTGTCTAACCTTCCTCTTATGCTGTGGAGCCCGGCTTCATGGAGACCCACAAACCCTGAGCATTGTCTGGGCCTTTAGCCTGAATTTTGTCCCTCAGTGTATAGGATCCGTCGTTATGAAAGAGGCCCCCACCTAAAGCTTTGTTGTGATTACTGTCATGTGGAGACTTTCCCCCAAAGTTTTGCTGAGGGCGAATGTGTAAGAGAAGTAAACCCTGAGGTCAGAGTCTGGAAGTTTTGGCCTAGGGCCTGCTGAAGTGCCGACCTGACTTCGTTCTTCACCTCCAGCCAGTTGGCCCTTGGATGGTTTCCCGCCAGCCCTGGCACTTTCTCCCTGGGGTGAGAGCAGCACGTGGGTGTGGGAATGAGTTCTCTTATTTATACCAAGGACTGTCACATCCTAGATCCTCAATAAAAAAGTTTTGATAGAGGAATCATTACATAAAATAAATACAAAGAGAGCTTGTTTCTGATCTGTCTGAGCTGAATTTATTGTCATTCTATTCTGTGGGCTAAATCCTTAGCATTGCGGAAAAATAATAAATAACTTTATAGGCAAAAGGTGTAGCTCAGCATTCACACACGTTAGCATGGTGGTGCACCCTAGAATCTCAGCACTCAGCAAGCAGAGACAGGGGGATTAAATGTTTAACGCTGGGCTGGAGAGATGGCTCAGAGGTTAAGAACACTCACTGCTCTTCCAAAGGTCCTGAGTTCAAGTCCCAGCAACCATATGGCTCATAACCATCTATAGTAAGATCTGGTGTGTAGGCAGAATGTTGTATAAATAATAATAATAAAAAAGTTTAAGGCTATCCTCAGTTATACAATAAGTCTGAGGCCAGTCAGAGATGAATAAGATCCTGTTTGGAAGATTAAAAACAAAAAACAAACAAACAAAAAAAGGCCTGGGGGTGTGGCTCAGTGGTTGCTGTTTTTGCTAAGGGGAGAACCTGGGTTTGAGACCCAGAACCTACATGGCAGGCTTACAACCATCTATAACTCCAGTTCTAGGGGATCTGGCGCCCTCTTCTGGCTTCCATGGATACCAGGACATGCAGGAAAAATACACATTAAAATGAAAACAAACACATTTTATTGTTGTTTTGTTTTTTTCAAGACAGGGTTTCTCTGTGTCACAGCTCTGGCTGTTCTGGACTCACTTTATAGATCAGGCTGGCCTTGAACTCACAGAGATCCATCTGGCTTCTACCTCTAGAGTGCTGGGATCAAAGGCATGTGCCACTGCGCCCAGAAAATAAATCTTTTATAAAAGATTTATAAAAGAAAAAAAAAGACCCATAAACTAAAATCAAGAGGGCTTGTCTGGGCTGCAGCTGGAAATGGATATAGTTCCACTCAGAACACCTTGACTCAGCCCTAACTTCCAGGCTTCTGTACCAGAAATTGCTCAGAGGCTTGAGCAGGTGGTGAGCCGAGTTTTCAGGCAGCAAGGTGAATCAGTGACTTAAGCAAAATGAAACCATCCTTCCTTTTGTTCCCTTTTATTGTCAGAGTGACAGAAAAGCTAAGGAAGTGTCACTTTCCTGTGGCCTTGTATTCACATGCCCACGTGGTTTGAATTTTACTAAGAGGAGGATATTTTACAATTCTTTTCTTGCTTTGTAGATTAGGCTAGCCTGTAACTCACTTTGTAGTTATACAGCCTTGGCTGGCCTCAAACTTGCAGCGATTCCTCTGTTTCAGCCAGAATGCATTGCCAGTGTGCGCTACCATGCCCAAGATAGTCCTTTTTCCAAAAGAGGGTCCTCTCTGTGTTGTATAAGCTTCAACCTCCAGAAGCAGGAAAGGAGGCTCAGGGAGCGGCCTAGACCTCATGGAGGTTGCACCAGAGTCTGTACTCAGGCTGTTTGGACTTGGGCTGTAGGGTGTGAGCCAGTGGCAAAGCATAAGCTTTGTGTGTACAAAGCTCTGAGTATGATCCCAAATCCCCAGCCAAGCACCTTCCCTCAGAGATCCCTGAGGACACACACCATATACCCCAGCCACAGCCTGGATGAGACATCAGCACATTATCAGACAGAAGCCAACAGCTAAGCTCTGGAAGCTGGGCTGGTGGGCAGCTGGTCCCCTCCCTGAATGTAAATTTCATAGAACAGCAACAACAAACGAGGTCAGTCTGGGGCTGTGACGTATGGAGACAAATGAGAATACCTGAACGTGGACGAAACCAGGAAAAGAACTAAACATCCCCATTCTTGCCACCAGGACTCCTGTTTCTTATCTATAACTTTATCTGGGTCTAACCCTCTTTCCTTCCTGATGAATCTTACTAAGATAGCTTTTCGTCAACTTCTTGCAACTTCTTTAAATTTTGAAAGTACATTTATTTATTTAGAGGTGTGTGTGTGTGTGTGTACAAGTGTGTTCCACCATGTGTGTTATCTCCTTTCGTCAAGTGGGTTCTGTGGATTACACTCAGGTTGTTAGGCTTGGGGACAACTGCTTTTATCTACTGAGCCAGCACAGTGGCCCTGACACTTCTTGGGAGCCCCCACCTCAAAGCAAAGCCCTGTTTCTCTTAGCACTCCCCCAAATAAGCTAGCAGAAGCCCAAGGCAACTCTGTCTTACTGGATTGGCCCTGCGTGTCCCTGCAGCCGGCTTTACCCTTCACTCTAACGAGGACAAATGGCCCCTGCTTGCTGACAGCTGTGTTCCGGTGGCCTGGGATTAGAACAGCATTGACACGGGGAGCATTCAGGGAGCTCGAAATCCGCATTGTCAAAATTTACAAAATGCTGCTTGCCCCAACCCCTGGGATGGTGAGAGAAGGAACACCCTTCCCTCTCTAGTGGCCAGGAGGTGATTGGTTTTAAAGTGCAGCGGCAACCTTCCAGGATGTATTTCCTTTCAGGGAAATGGTGTACATTTTGAAGTGGGTAGAAGTTACAACAGAGGCTTTAAAAGACAGTAGAGGAGAGGATGGGATGGGGGTGGGATGGAGATTTCCTGGAAGATGCTTCTGGGGGAGCCTTCCGGCAGAGTAGAACAGTTCAAGTGGGGAGTGAAGACTGAAAGAAAGAAAACAAACAAACAACACACTACCCATGGGATCGGTTCGAGAGGGCTGCCAGTAGAAACTGTCACACCTGGGTTTATTCCACAATTCCCCCCACTTTTGTCACAATCCCTTTTTATAGTCAGAGCAAAGCACCCAGCAGGGTAACAAAGCAGATGCTGAGACTTGTAGCCAAACTTTGGGCATAGTGCAGGGAATCTTATTAAACAAGTCAAACTCGTTTACCTTGACCACCTGTCTGTGTGATCCTCACACAGACAAATGCAAGGGGACACCTGATCTTTGACAGAGATGCCAAAACCATACAATGAAAAGCAGACAGCATCTTCAACAAATGGTGCTGGTCCAACTGGATATCTACATGTAGAAAAATGCAAATAGATCCATACTTATCACCCTGCACAAAACTAAAGTCCAAGTGGATCAAAGACCTCAACAAAAAAACAGACACACTAAACCTGTTAGAAGAAAAAGTGGAAAAGAGCCTTGAACTCATTGGCACAGGAGACAACTTCTTGAACAGAACACCAACAGCACAGGCTCTAAGATTAACAATCAATAAATGGGACCTCATGAAACTGAAAACTTCTGTAAAGCAAAGGACTCTGTCATCAGAACTAAATGACAGCCTACAGACTGGGAAAGGAACTTCACAACCTATATCTGACAGAGGGCTTATATTCAGAATATATAAAGAACTCAAGAAGTTAAAAAGCAACAAATCAAGTAATCCAATTTTAAAAATTGGGTACAGAGCTAAACAAAGAATTCTCAATAGAGGAATATCGAATGGCAGAGAAACACTTAAAGAAATGTTCAACTTCCTTAATCATCAGGGAAATGCAAATCAAAACGACCCTGAGATTTCACTTTACACCCATCAGAATGGTAAGATCAAATCTCCTTCAAGCTGGCTTAGGCACAGGGAAAAGGTTAGTGTTGACATGGTAGCTGACTTGAAGGAAATCCTCCATTATTGGTGGTGGTCAGCATGCCTAGCTGGAGGTAGATGATGGAGACACACCATTTCCAGACCCTCCTCTCATGACAAGGGGGCTCTGTGTTGTTAGGAGTGTTCTGGGCCAACTGCACGGCCTGGATTAATCAGACAAAGAGGGCCTTCTCCAGTCCTCACTAAAACTTTTCTGTGTCCACCAACAGCGACCGCAGCTTTAGTTAAATCTGTGACTTAATGTATTTCTGTTTCCACCCTTGCAATGGCCTTATCATGGCATGTTCCAGGAGGAGAGATGAGTCTGGAGGAACCTAGAGCAGGGTTCCAGCCAGTCATTCGAAGGGACATGCAGATCACGTATGGCCTCCAGGATCTCAGTTTTCTTCAGGATGGCCAAGGCTACATAGAGACATTTTGTCTGAAAAAAAAAAAAAGAAGAAGAAGACAAACAAAAGACCTTCATCCTGGTTGATGATACAAGGTGGTAAAGGCATAAATGCCCAGTAAAAAGTCAGGAGTCTATAAATGTTCCAGCAACTGAGAGGAAACTGAGGTGGGGTGGGATGATGGGGGTCATGAAGGAGTCTCGGAGAGTGCAACTTAGAAGCAGGGCAAGAGTAGAGAGCTCAGCCGGCAGGGAAGAACACTTCGAGACACCAGAACACCTCGTCAAGCTGAAGACCTCGGGGGAACAGTGAGAACTCAAAGCATCCCTGGATTGCTGAGGCTTTCATTCCATGTACCTGGGGGTCCTGTCAGGAGGTAGAATGAGCTGGTGGTGTCAGGGGGCATTTTCTGCCAGGGTAAGAAATTGGGACCTCATTCATTAGGTTGTAAAGAGCTGGATTTTGTTTTGTTTTGTTTGTCTGTTTTCTGGGGTTTTGAGACAGGGTTTCTCTGTGTAGCCTTGGTTCTCGTGGATTCGCTTTGTAGATCAGGCTGGCCTCGAACTCACAGCGATCTGCCTGCCTCTGCCTCCCTAAGTGCTGGGATCAAAGGCATATGCCACCATGACAGGCTGTAAAGAGCTGGTGAACATTTTGTGTGTGTGTGTGTATGCTGTGTCAACGGTGGTATTTTGATGGAGTCTCAGAATGTAATCTAGGCCCAGCCTCTGTGTTCTGAAAGCTGGCACTACAGACACGTATCCCAACACTTACGGTTTCTGAGTTTTATGGATGGTCCAGTTTTTGTTGACATTCACAGCCCAGCCTTCACCTCCTGTGGCTCTGTAAGACTTAAGTCACGACATCTCATCTGAAATTTCCACACTCCCTGAACTGCTAAAATCCTTTCCTTTTGACCCATCTCTTCCTTTAAGCATCTCTAGACACAGCTCCCTTTCCCTAGCTTGGGCGGGTGCTTTTCAAGGCTCCCACACCGGCTGTGGTTCTCCCAATCCTTTCTGAATTCTGCTAGATCGTGAATTCTGTTAACCCTAGAGACAGTATCTTGCCCATCAGTGTGTCTCCAAAACACCCAGCACGGGGCCAATCAAAGGGAGGTGAGTAGGGGAAGGAGGGTTGCGATGTGGACCCCAAGATCTCTCAGGTTCCTCCCTCTTCTCAGCTGAGGCTTCTGAGAACAATGGAAAATTCAAGGCGTCACCAGAAGCGGTGTGATGTGTCCTCAACAATCAGTCTCATATTTTCACAGGAAATAATATCTACAGGAACAGAAAACAGCCTCCCATTACCAGCCTCCCCGACAACAAAGCGAAGCCAGGAGTGTTTCCAGGCACGCCTGGGAACTATGTGAGGACCGGCGAGGCGGAGGGTTATTTTACAGTACTGTAACCCTCCGCCTGAGACGCTTCACCTCGGCTACTGCTCCTCAGACACCAGGGGGAGCAACCTCACCGCATCCCCAGCCTCGGTCGATTTCACACCGCCCACAGGTGTAATCAGGAACTCTGGGAATTGTAGTCCTGGGAATGACAAGGCGCCGTCTCTCGCGTTGCGCCTCGGGACTTGTAGTGTAACATAAGGCAGGAGCGAGGTTTGAGCTCGCACGTTAAGTGAGAGGAACTACTACTCCCAGAGGGCTCCGGGCTCCGGGGCGGTGTCGGGTTTCCGTCGAGTGACCTTTCTGAGGTTGCTTTTGAGTGATCAGCGTGAGTGGGTAAGTTTGACGAGAGCTCCAGTTCTTAACTGAGCTATCCAAAGACTTTTTCATAGTCCAGCGTGGGGCCTTCTTTTCTCTCAGTCCCAGGATCTGCACGCTAATCTTTGCTCTCCATCGTCTCTGTTTCCTCTTCGGACCAGTCCCGTCCGAATCCATCTCACACCTAAGCCCCGCCAGGGTCACCGCAGACTGTCACTCGCAGGCCCCCAAGATCCCCGCCGTGACTCTCACCCTCCCACCCTCACGTCCGTGAGCGCGCGCTGTTTTTTGTCTTTTGGGCTGCCCTCCACTCTTCGCTGTCCCGGTTTCCATCCTGGTGGAGGAAGGCTCCCAGATTCTCCCTCGCACTGCTGTGAACTTAAAAGTGCAGCAAAGACCTCTGCCTCACTCTCCGTGACCTTGGGCGAATCGCACAGGCTCTCTGGGACTTGAATTCTCCTCCTGGTCCGTCTCCTCTTTCTTTTCCTTCTTCCCTCCTCCTCTTTCCTCTTCTTTCTATCACAGTGTATGGAAGTACTTTGTAAACTGCAAGGCCTCCACAAGCAACCGAACAGAGGTTCTCTTTGTGCCGCGTGTTGGTGCCCTAGAACATTCTCGTCAGGGCCACTTTTCTAGTTTTACCACCTCGTTGCTCAATCCTGCCCCTTGAGCGCTTGATGGCTTCATCTAAGACTAAGTTATTTCTCCACTTCCTTCAGACCAAAGATCAGACAGGCCCGGAGCCCATAGCCTTCAGAGAGCGGTATCTGAAAGGGATCCCAAGAGGGGTGCTTATCTTGGACTCTGGCCTGAAATAGCCGGTGATGAAAAGTCCACAGGGCTGGCAGAGGGACAAAGCTGCAGTGAAAGCCGCGTTCTTTCCCTTTGGGCTCCTCTGGGCCTCTTTAGTGGACTCTGGTAGGTGTGTCTCAGACAGAAAAGCCTGGGAGAGAAGAATTCATTTTGTCAAAGGATCTATGCCCAGGAAGAATGGAAGATGTCAGCTGGGTATGTTGAAGGAGAGCCACGGCATTGCTGATTAGTTGCTGACGTTTTATGAGTAATGACAGTGGCCTTAGGCTGTATCGGTTTTCTCCTTTAAACTACACTTATGAAGTGTCCCTATTTTACGTATAAGAAAGTTAGACTTGGGGTGGTCATATAGTTAGTTAAAATGATTATTTTTAGCTGCTCCATGGAGTCATAGTGTCTTCAGTGTGCTAGACACTTTACACACATAATCTCAAAGCTCATGAGTAGCTGTAGATAGCAGGTTTAGGGTTTAAGGTGTTTGTTGAAGGTCTCACAGCTGTGGCTCAGTGAGTAAGGATGCTGTTTTGTCCTCCTCCCTTGGGGGGGGGGGCTGTTGGGCAGCAGCCCAGGAAGGCAGGAGAGGCAGAAGACAAGGTGCAGAGTTTGGAAGGCCATTGAGCACCACGGAGATCACACACTCCGGGAGCCACTTCAGGGAGCTAGTTCAACTTTAATTCCAGAGAACAAAGGCTATGTACCCCTTCAGGAGTGAGTAGGAGGCTCCAAGGATAGATGTACATAATTGTTGAAACTGGGCACTTCAAGGATGCTTGCTTTGCATTGAACAGCATGCTTCTATCATAGGAATGAGAACACAGTACCTATGATCCTAAAGGCACAGGGGATGAAGAGCTAGCAGGGACTGTGTCAAAGGCCATACATCAAGTGTGGTTAGAGGGGTCTATGTCTAGAGACACTCTCCAGATAAAGTCAGGCAGAGAGCAGGAGGCCCTGCTGGGGAGAGGGAGCCCTGTTATCCTGCTGGGGAGACTGCAGCCTCAAACAGCAGGATCCTCCCAACAGTGCTATCATAACTGATGACCTGAGTTCTATTCTAGTAACCCACAGAGTGGAAGGAAAGAGACAACTCCTGCAGGTTGTTGTCTGACCTCTACAGGTAGTATCATGCCACCCCTCAAATAAATAAATAAATAAATAAATAAACAAACAAACAGACAATAATAAATATGTTTAAGTATATGACACAGCATTTATTCATCCATGCATTATTTATTTATTTATTTATATTGAGATCTTATAGCCAGCTCGTAAGTAGCAGAGATAGAATTCAAAGTCACCAAAATTTTTCTTTTCCCTCCATCGTATAGAGCCTTATTTTCTGATAAACATGACAATTTAAAAAAAATAATTGAGCTGGGGAGCTGGAGGAATGGTTCAGCAGTTAAGAACACTGGCTGTTCTTCCAGAGGACCAGGGTTCAATTTCCAGGAGGTGAACAAAGAGATCTTGAACTTGGGGCCTGCTAGGCTGCGCAGAGAGACCTTATCTCATAATAACCAGGAAGAAGAATTGAAAGTTTTAAAAATCAAAACCAAAAGAAGACACAGTGAGGTCTTGCTGCCTGTGGAAAGCTTGTGACACACACTTTGTCAGATATAAAGAGGGTTTTTCCCCCTAGAGTTCCCATGAAGAGGAAAGGCATAAGTGTGCAAAAATTAAATAGCACTCATTGGAGAAAGTAATTTTTTAAAACATTAAATTAGTCTGTGTGTGGTTGGGTACCTGCGTGCCGTGGTAAATGTGTGGGGGTCAGGAGACAGCTTAGGGGGCGGGGACAGAATTCCTTTCCTATCACAGTGTAGTTTCTGGGAATTGAACACGGAACATCAGGCTTAGAGGCAAGCTCCTTTGTCTACTGAGCCATCTGGTCAACATTAACTGGTGGGTTTCTGGGTGGCCAGGGCTGTTCTTCCAGTGAGAGGATAGTGGCCGTCACAGGGTATACTCAGTGTTTGGTGCGGGTATGTCTGAATGAAAGAAGAGACCCTCCTTCAGAGATTCTCAAATCCTGCTGGTCAGAAACACCTAGGACTCAAAAAAAAAAAAAAATTACCCTGGAGTTGGGAGTGGAGCTCAGTTATAAAAAGCAACCATTGTTTTTTTGTACAAACGGCAGAAATTCAGTTAGAGATGTGGGACAGTCGGGTTGTAGGTTCAGGAACCTCTGCCGTACACCTCACGTGGACTACTGTGAGAAGCTGGTGGCTGAGGCTGCCACCCTAGGCCTAAGCCTGAGGCAGCCTGTGCTGGGAGTCCAGGTGAGGGAGGGGGCTGTGCTTAGAGCTGAGTGTCTGGAAGATGGAGGTGGGGGTGAGGGGGAGGGTGCGGGTGAGGGGGAGGGTGCGGGTGGGGGGGAGGGTGGGAACTTGTCCCAGGGAACTAGGAGGCCTCGCTGGGCCTGGATGATGGAGAGGCTCTGGACAGGCTCTGTCATGAACTGTGGAGCCAAGGTGAGTAATGGAACCCCGCTGACCGGCCCCCTAGGAAAACCCTGTGGTGTTTAGGAGAAGTAAGGCTGGGTGTCTTTGGTGTAATTTGCAAGTGAGATTGGCTTTTATCCCCCACTCTCGTCCTTCTCGGGCATCAGTCACTGTGAGCCAGGGGAACTCAGGCTGTTTCCAGCCTCAGTCTGGCCAGTTGTGTTCTTGAGGTTTTAATTTTCAAGCAGAATTTAACAGATGCACCCTCTTAGAAGCCTGCCGGGGTCCCAGGGTTCTGTTCCTCCTCGACTCTTTCTGAAATGTGCTTTCCTGAAACAAAAAGAAAAAGATCACTTTCCACAAAAATCTTAGTCACAGAACTCTCTACGTTTGCCTCCCCCTCTTACCTTTGGTTCACAAATCTACACAGTTGCCATACTCCTTTGTTTCTGTTAGTCTCACAATTACCGAAGACATCTAGTTACTTGCTCAAGTCAGGCACTATGCTTGTGCTTTAATTGCATGGTTTCATTTATCTCCATAGCAACCACAAGACTGATACAAATCCCTTTATGCAGATGCAAAAATTAACACTTAGAGGTCAGGTTAACTTGCCCAGGCTAGGTGGCAAAAAAGCGGACCCTCAGGCTTGGATCTCTGGTGGGGAGAAAGCTTAGTTGCTAAGGGGCTTGTCTCACAGATAGGAGGAATTGAGTTCAGATCCTTAGAGCTCACCATTAAAGAAAAAAAAAAGGCTGGGTGTGGTGGCACATGGCATTAACCCTCTTACTCAGGAGACAGAGCAGGTGGATCGGCTAGGTCAGGGTTAGCCTGGTGTACATAGCAAGTTCCAGGATAGCCTGGGCTACATAGAGACACCCTGTCCAAAAAAAAAAAAAAGCCAGAGGACAGTGAGATGACTCGGTGGATAGAAACAAACACTTGCTGCAAAACTTGACCGCGCGAGTTTGATCTCTGGACTCCCTCAGGTTACCCTCTGACACCCACCACACTGTGTCACACACGCATTTCCACACACTAAAGAAATAAACGTAATTTTAAAGAAAGCCTGACTTGGTGGTATGCCGTAAGCTCAATGATGGAATTATGGGGAGATGAGAGGCAGGCAGGTAGACCCCTGGAAGTCTGTGGTCAAGTTCCAGGCGAACGGGAGACCCTATCTCAAACAAAAGGGTGGAAGGCGTGTGAGAGCCGGCACGAGGCTGGCCTGCACATGCGCGTGGATGCTCTTACCCACCCCCACAAAAGCGTGGGAATTTGCATGCACACGGCCGGTTCTCCCTCTCTCTCTCCGCTTGCAGCCGGCACGAACTGCCCCTGGGTCTCACACGCCCTTTCCTCGATCTTTCTTCCCTTTCCTGCCTAATCCTGCTCTCTGCTCCCACTTTCTAGGGGTGCGCGCGCTCTCTCGCTCTCTCAGAACTCCAGTGGCATTTTATCTCTTTTATGACAGGATCTGCAGCTGCTTCGCTGTCACGGGATCCACCTGTGTCCTAGAGCTGCAGTCTTAGCTCTCCAGTGCGCCCCCCGCCCCGCCCCAGAGGGGGAACCAGCCGGGGCTCCTCCCCCTTCCCTCTGCCTGCCACGGAGCGAAGCTCCTCCTCTCCTGCCCCTCCCCCTTTTTGTAATAGCGGGTGCCTTAAAAATTTGTACTGCCAAAACAAAAGGGGAAAACGAATCGTAGAAAGAAAATGATTACCTTCCGGCATTAAGCAGAGTGGCTCTTTGGGCTGGGGCTCGTGGGGATTTTCTTCTGGGCCAGGTGATGGGGCGATTGTGTGTGTGTGTTTAGTAACAGCTGAGCTGTGACCTTGAGCACCTCATTGAGTCATTACCGGTGATTTCTTCAGTGATGCGTATGTGTGCACTAAGGCCAGAAGAAGGGTGATGGCAGGGGGTCTGGCAGCAGCCATCTCCTGAGCTCTCTAATTGTCCAGGCATGCCCTGGCTTGCACACCGATCCTCCCAGAGGAGGACTCAGAATAACGTCAAAACATGTGTGCCCAGGACCCTACCCGTGCCAGTGGTTTTGGCTGTAAGAGTAGGATTCTAGAGCTTGTTGCTTTAAGCAGGGTGGGTTATGGGTTAGACTCCCATAGCCAGGGTAACTCTCTCCGCCTTGGTTTGCTTGTCTGTAAAATTGGTCCTGACACTTACCTTCTCAGCTGACGAGAGGTTTAGGTGAGGCAGTGTCTATAAGGGTCTCAGTATAGTACTAGCAGAGGAAGAGCTGGACCGCAGTGGGCATTATTAGCCAGGAAAAGGTGAGGTCTGGGCTCAGCAGGTACTGCTGGATGGACACATGGTAGGTGCAGTTGTCTGTATGTGTTACTCCCGAGACGGGGTCTCATGCATCCCACGTTCCCTTGAACTCCTGCGCCCCAGTGGTGGGGTCACAGCTGTTGCTGTGCTGTTTATTGCCAGAGCTGTTTTATCCAATGCTGGGAATCGAACCCATGGCTTTTTGACTGCTAGGCAGACACTATGTGGTTTGTAGGTTTTGAGAACTCTAAGGAGTAGCTCATCACCACCATCTCCTCACCCCAACAGAAGAAAATGAAGCATACAGTCCCTAGGGCTGGGAATGGAATGCAAGGCCCTGGCTTCCCTCCCACCACCACAAAAACAAACGTAAATGTTGGCAAAGTAGCAAGGGTAAATGATGTAGATGATTCGGTGAATAGCTGGCAGGAATGTCGGGGTGATAAGGATGTCAGGAAGTGGACAGCATTGGCACATGACCTAGAAAAGCAACAGTCGAGCAAGAGACCAGCAAGAGGCTGTTGTGTGCTCTGCCTTCCAGCCAGCAAGTTCAGGAGCGCCCAGGCTTTGGTCCAGCAGGTGATGAGATGGGGGCCGGCCAGTCCATGTGCTTTCCACCCATCTCGGGACCCCACCGTGTGGGCTGCACGGATGTGATGGAGGGTCACAGTCTTGAGGTGAGTGTCCCAAGCTCTGCTGCTGTGCTGTGTCGCAGCTGCCCCCTGTATGGGGGCTCTGCCACCACAGGTCCGAGTGTGGAATTCTGGGGTGCGAAGTTGCAGCTGGGCTGGGTTCAGTCATCAGCCCTAGGACTGTCTTCCTCCTGTTTGAAATTCCTCTCTCAAACTATTAGACTTCCCAATTGATGAGAGACTGAGTTCTTCCTATAACAAGGAGGAGAGGTTGCCTCTGGCTTCAGAGGCAGCTCATAGACCCTTTCTTCTGTCTTGAGTAGGGGCCTCTGATCCATGAAAGGTTTTCCATCCCATCTTGATGTAGGCGAATGTGAGGAAGCAGGGTGGGCCCAGTACCAAGTGCCAACGTCCTGACTCCATGCCTTGGGTGGGAGAGCGATGTCTCTGTCTCCTGCCTCCATCTGTTTTCTACCTTCTCCTGACCCTCTTGGCGGTCTCTAGGCTTTTCTTTTTCTCTGTTTCCTTCTCTTCCTCCTTTTCAACATTTTGGGTTTTCTCATGTAGCTCAGGCTGGCCTCCAACTGGAAATGTAGCCCAGGATGGCCATAGGCCCCAATTCTCCAGGGCTCCAGGCGTGTTCCACCATGGCCCAGCAAGTTCTTAGGATTTTGTTCCTGTGAGAGACGCCCACTGTCTGCTAACCCTTCTCGTACTCCTTCTGACCAAGCTGCTTCCTGAGAGGCAGCCTGGAGGAATGGCCTGGCTGGCCCACTGCTGCCAACCTGCTCAACCTCAGAGCAGAGGTCTAGTTCCCCTGTTCTTACCAGGCCTGGGCCCACAGTGAGGTGCCCTTCCAGGGTGTAGCTTGACAATTGGAAGAACAGAAGCCTTCTGATGTGCCAGCAACAAAATTGCCTCTGGATCTGAGTGTGCTGGTATCCAGCCTGGCTGGTTCCCAGACCCCTGCTGACCACCGGTGCCCAGGCTTCTGGTCCCAGCATCTGCTCTCCTCTTTTCTCCAGGGGAGCCTCTTCCGACTCTTCTACCCCTGCCAAGCATCAGAGAAGTGCGAGCAGCCCCTGTGGATTCCCCGCTATGAGTACTGCATGGGCCTAGCCGACTACCTGCAGTATAACAAGCGCTGGGTAGGCTTGCTGTTCAACCTGGGAATCGGTAAGGCTGTTGGCCCTGGGCGCTCTCCCGGTTGCCTGGTTGTGTCCCCAAGAGAAAACCAGGCAGACACCATAATTTTTAACTTGCACAGTTCAGTCCTTAGTATGGAGAGATGGGAGAGAATCGAATGTGTGAGAATCTGGGTCATGGGTTCAAATCCAGACTTTGTCATTTACCGGCATGGGACTTGGGAAGTCACTTACCCTGCTTGCCTGCTGGCTTTTGTAGAAGTGAGGTTCCAGGTATATGTAGAAAGAGCTAGAACCTTTTGTGCAGTGTTTGGGGCATCAGATGGGGACATGGTGCTGACGGATTCCTAAATCCACCATGCGTTCTTACCTACTCTATAGATCACCCATTTTTGATCCAGTATTGGGGATCAAACCCAGGGCTTTAAACAAGGTAGTCCAGTGCTTTGCCGCTTACCACTGAACCACACCCTGGCAGCCATATGCTCCGCCACCACCCCATCAGCATCCGCCCTCCTGCAGCATGCCCTCTGGCCTTGTTCTCTCTGTCCCCTCTTAAGCCCCACCCCAGGTGTTCCCCATGGCCTTGGAGTTTCACAGATGTGCCCCAGATTTCCTCAGATGCCTCTTTAGGTCTTTTTTCCCTGGTGGTTCTGGAGCTGGGGGGCACAAATGCCCATCCCTGCCAGTACGCAGGCTGCCCATGGGGTTACAGTTACGGGCAGCCAGAGATTCTACAGCCCGTGTCTCTGCCAGGATCTTGTCGCTTGCCTGTTAGCTGGAATGGCCCCTTTAAGACAGAGGACTCTGGATACCCTTTGATCATCTTGTCCCATGGCCTAGGAGGCTTCAGGTAAGAGCTTGTCCCTGGCCCTTGCCATGTCCCTTGCATTGTGGCTGTGTAACAGACATTTCGTCTGTCCGCCATCTCATGCCCCTTCGCCCCTTGGCAGAGCATTGGGCCCTGCTTCGAGAAAAGGGCTTCGTAAGGTTTCCCACTATGGCTGGCTCTTGCCTGACATTTTTATATGACCACTCACTATTGAAGTGTATAAAATATACAGGTCAGACATTCACTGGTAAGAAATCATAAAAGAGTTGGATTTTAAAACAATGATTTGGAGTTGGGTGTGGTGGTACACACCTTTAATCCCAGCACTCAGGGAAGCAGAGGCAGGCCTATTGATTAAGTTCAGGGCCAGCCTGCTCTATACAGGACAGCCAAGGCTATACAGAGAAACCCCATCTGGGAGAAAAAAAGAAACAAAAACCCCACAATGATTTGGTATTCATGTCATTTTACCACTCATTAAAAGCAAAAGCAAATTTGCATACTAATGAGATAGGTATGCTCGTTTATTTTTGTATGAAGGATCGACTCTAAGCTGAACTTTTGATGCCATAAGGTCTAGAGGCTCTGCAGCATTTTTCACAATTGATTGATTTTTGGTTTTATGATCATTGATGCCGAGTATGATCTAGCTGCTTCACATATATTCATAGTACAAAATGGCAGATGTACGTTTAGGGCCATTTCAGAAATTGAAAATTCTGTCTTGATCTCAAGCCAAGATCTATTTAACACTTTTTTTTCTTTTTTTTTTGTAAAATTCAAGTTAGCAACTCAGACACAAGTCCTTTTTTTTAAGATTTATTTTTATTCTTTTTAATTGAGTGTGGGTCGTGTATCTGCCTGTGGGCATGTGCAGTAAGAGTGGGTGCCCACAGAGGCCAGAGGTGTCAGATCTGGAGCTATAAGGCAGCCGAAATGGGTGCTGGGACTCACACTCTGGTTTCTGAGCCACCATTAACTTGATTCACAGGAATGGGGGTGGGAAAACATGGGAAGTCTTTGTTTTCTGTAAGGAAGCCGTCATAGTTCCATAGGCACAGAGGTCTTTGTACAGCAAAAACACTGCAGTTTGTGACACGTGATAGTATCAGATCTGCGCCCAGTTGTCCCAGGTAGTCTTTTTGACACAGTGGGGCAGGTTGGCGTGCACAGTCCACAGCATACACGTGTGTGCAGAACCCAGGGCTGCAGAGAAGTTTCCAGATGAGCCTGCATAAGGCACTGTCAGAAATGCCTTGGCCTCATCATGCCTATGATTTTCAATTAATCTCTGGTTATCTGGGGATGTGCTAGCCTGCACAGCCTAACCTCCTGTGGCCCTTGTGTCCTGAGTGGGACAACTGTAACACTCCGTGAGGCCAGATTTCACCATCTGCTAGCTGAGCCTGTAGCTTCCTTGTGTGGCTTGTGAGGTTTCAGTTGGATGGGTGCCTACTAGGTACACAGCCCTGGGTCTCTCCTTCTCTCATGTGGAGCCCGGTGATGGTAAATCTGATAATCTCTTTCACCAGATGTTGCACAACTGGCTTTACCTTCATAATTCAATGTCCAGTCAGGATTGCTCCATGGCTTTTTCCGTCTATACCACCGGTGTTACACAGCTTACAGTTGTAGCCTGCCTGTTCTCACTTAAGTTTGCCAGTGCGCTCTTGGTCTGTTTGTCCATGAACATATACTTCTGGTGTCCATCTCAGAGTGCCACACATCTCAGAAGCTGCCAACCCTCCGACTTTTGTCCACACCGTGGCCTAGTAGATCTGTTTTAAAGCTGGCAGAGTATGGTAGCTCACGTTGGTCATTCTGGAGGGCAGAAGCTGGAGGGTCCTGAGGTCAGGCCAGTGTGTGTTGTGTGGTGGTACCCTGTCTCAAAACAAAATGGGAAAACAAGTGCAAATCCCACCTTGCTAGTCCAGTGCCTTGAAGAGTGCTTGGCAGGCCATGGTCTCAGTGAATATTTGTGGAGTACATGAGTGTTCTTCTAAATGAAACTTCCTTCCTTCTTCCCTCCCTCCCTCCCTCCCTCTGTCTCTCTCACTCTCTTCCTCATTTCTAGAGCGTGTCATGTCCCCTGGGACTGGCATTATAAATGGTTGTGAGTCACCATGTGGATGCTGGGAATCAAACTTGAGTCCTCTGGAAGGATGGCTATTAATCACTGAGCAATCTCTCCAGCCCCTTAAATGAAACATCTTAATAGCTTTTAAAAGCCTGAGCTAGGCGGTGGTACATGCCTTGGCTCCCAGCAGAGGGAGAGTCAGGAGGATCTCTGAGTTCGAGGCCAGCCTTATCTACAGAACGAGTTCCAGAACAGCCAGGTCTACCCAGCGAAACTGTCTCAAAAAAAAAAAAAATTTAAAAAACCCTTAATTGTGTTTTAAACTTTCAATTATTGAAATGAGAGCTGTGCACTGACCCTTCTATAAGGCTGAGTTTTCAAGTACTATTTGTACTTCTCAATACTTAATTACAGCATATTTATAAATGATTTGTGTTTTTTAAAAAACAAAATCCCGAATGTTAGATTTTACAAACAAAGACTCAGAATCCAGATGCTGGGATAAAAGCCTACTAGCTCAGAGAGGCAGAGAAAGCACCCTGCTGACCTTCCTACTTGGCAAACATCCCAGAAGGAGAAAGCACTTCCAACTCATCTCATGTCTCAGAAGAAAAAGCCAATGTCCTTTCTTCTTTCTTCTCCACAGTGTCTTAAATATCCTTCTCTCAGTGTCCCTCCTTTCTGTTTAATCTCTGTCAGCTGGTTTCTTGCTCTGCCTCTTGACCTTATTGACTTTATTTAATCCTATTTACAGAAAGCTCTTGGATTGAAGGTGCGTGCTAGGGCTGAGCCACACCACAAGTACTTGTTTACAGTAAACAGAAAGTTCTTGGGTTAAAGGTGTGTGTTAGGGCTGAGCCACACCAAACCAGAAACATGTTTTTACAGTTTACAACCTCAGAGGTTCGCAATGGGATCAAACAGCCTGCAACTGATTTGTTCTATGTGTGTATGTGTATGTGCGTGTGTGTACATAAGCATAGGTGCTTGAGGAAGACTGAAGAGCCTCAGATCTGCTGGAGCTGGAGTGACAAGTGGTTGGTTGTGAGCCTCCCGATGTGGGTGCCAGGAACTGAATTGGGGTGCTCTGCAAGCGCAGGCCCTCTTGGCTACTGAGGCATCCTTACAGTGTGTTTATCTCTTGTATAATTATGTTCCAGTGTCTGTCTTCCTTGTTAGACTGTAATCTCTGTGAAGACAGACACTTCCCACCTTTTGTACCCTGGTGCCTAGAATAGTATCTGGAAGTTATGGTTTCCCAGTAAATGCTCATTCCCAAAGGAGCACAGAGCTGTTTTGCTGGATTCTTACTCACTCAGCCAACCTCCATAAGCACCAATCTCTGTCTCACACACATACACACACACACACACACACACACAGCACAAAAGGAAAGTGGGAAATCTGGACGTACACACATCCAGAAGCCACTCACATTAGAGGAGCTGGTGTACAGACAAACATAGCTAGGGTGTGGCCGGAAGTGGAGAGTAGGTGTGAGGATAAGGCTCGGGAGGCCAGCGTGTGGTTTCTGATGGCTCCTTTTCAACTGAGAGCCTGCTTTGAATTAGAAGAGTTCCTGCCTTCAGAGCCTGGGGTGGGGGGTGCATGTACACGTGTGCAAGTGTGTGTTATGTGCTAGCCTAGCAGAAAACTAAGGAGACACTCCCTCGCCACCTGAAGCTATGCTGGAGAGAGCAGTGACCAGGTGACCTGGGTGGTTCTTTTGACTAGGAAGCTGCATTGGGATGCCTTTCCTCGGCAGACCAGAGTAAGCCAGTACAGACATCCCTCATTAACCGCGAGTGAAATTCCAAGAGAAAGGAAAGAACGGGACCAGGGGACAGTTTTGTCTGTAGCTTCTCTGGTTAATTTCACCTTGAAGTCATTTCCTCGTTCCAGGGAGGAACATATGGAAACTGCCTAACTGGCTCCCAGAATGCCCGTTCCCTGAACAGCCCTCTGCAGTAGGCAGACAGGAGCCCCTGGGCCCTGAGTAGCAAGCAGCATCTGCCTACATTACACAGTGCGCACCAGGAAGGGCTCCAACGCCGATCCCTGCTCACCGCCTCCCTGGAGACAGGGAAGGACACTGAGAGGAAACTTCAGAAACTGACTTTCCCGTCTGAATTAGAAAAGTATTTTTATCAGAAAACACCAAGGTTAACTAAAATATTTCTTCCTTCCCTGGGATCCTGGTGCATACCTGTACTCTCAGCCCAAGAGGCGGAGACAGGGGAAGCCAGACTGTAAATATGGTGTGGACTATAAAAGAAGAAAACAATGCTAACCAGCTAACAAAACCTCTTTATCTCTTTCTCGATTAAAGCAAGCTAGAAGGGCTGGGCACAGTGGCCCCTGCCTGTAACCCAGCACTTAGAGAGTAGAAACAGGAGGATCAAGCGTTCATCTCCTGCTGAGTAGTGAGTTCCAGGCCAGCCCGGGCACATAAAACCCTGCATCAGAACACTAAAAAACAAGGTGATGGGGAGCCAGAGGTAGACTGTCAGGGTGGCTGTTACAGTTACATGAATGTAACAGAAAACTGGACTTTTATAATCTTGGTCTGTTGTGTATGGCTTCCATTCTAAAGTAACCTCATGACCTAGGATGGCTGTTTTTATTCCAGCCATTATGTCTGCATCCCAGGCAGTAGAAAGGGGGCAATCTGCTTTTTAAGGAAAATCTCCTGGATAGTTCTATGTAACACAGCTGTCTGCATCTCATTTGTTAGAGTCATTTGGTCTATTCTAGGCTGTCAGCTCCATGTCAGCACTGCAACTTGCTTCAGGTGTAAGATATGAACCAGACCCCAAAGGCTGCACAGGAGCCAAAATACAGTAATATTTCATTAATTAAAATTTTAATTATATTTTTGAAATTACAGTGGGTTACATAGGTTACAATAGTTAAATAAGCTATAATAAGTATAGTAGGCCATTATAGCTTAAATAAAACATATTAGTAACATTAATATGATTTTCTTACTTTAAAAAGCAAATTTAGTTATGTGTGTCTTCATGTGTGTATATGCACATTTGTGCAAGTGCCCACTGTGGCCAGAAGAGGGCACTGGATCCCTTGGAACTGGAGCTACAGGCAGTTAGAGCAGCAGATGTTCTTACCAGCTGAGCTATCTCTTCCCTTCTTTTTTCTTTCTTGTTTTGAGACAAGATCTTGATGTATAGACAAGGCTAGCCCTGAACTGATCCCAAGTGCTACGATATTATGTGTGTACTAGCATGCCTGGCCAGCCTGCCTTCCTCCCTCCCACCTTCCCTGCTTTCCTCTCTCCTTCCCTTCCTTCCTCCCTTCCTCCCTTCCTTCTTTTTTTGACAGGCACTCATGTAGCTAGCTGTATACTCACTCTGTAACTAAGGGTGACCTTGAACTCCTGATATTTTTGCCTGTGTCTTCCAAGTTCTGAGATTATAGTTATGTGCTACCACAACTGCATTTTGAACCTAGTGCGTTGTACGTGCTAGGCAAGTCTTCTACCACTGAGCTACAGCCCCTGTCTTTTTTGTTTTATTAATGTGTATAGAAGTTTTGCTCACCTGTTTGTTTGTGCATCACATGTATGCAATATCTGTGGAGGCCAGAAGAGGGTACTGGATCCACTGTAACTGCAGTTACAAGTGGTTGTGAGCCACCTCCTGGGTGCTGGGAGCCGAACCTGGGCCCTTCAGAAGAGCGGCCAGTGCTCTTAGCTTCTGAGCCAGCCCCACAGCTCCCCCAACACCCCTTTTTAACTTTAAAAAAATATATATGACTACTTGAAATTTCTAAAATCACTTTGATTTGTATGTGTGCTTAAAATTTATTATTATCATATATTGTACATGCGGACTCATTTGTGGAAGGCAGAAAAAAATTTTGTGAAGTAAGTTCTCACCTTTCACCTATTTTGTACATTCTGGGGATCAAATTGAGGTTGCTAGCCCAGTGAGGCAAGGCCTTTACCTGATGAGCCATCTTGCCAGTCCTTGTGTGCTGACCCTATGACATACACCTTTAATCCCAGCACTCAGGAGACAGAGGCAGGCAGCCCTTGGTGAGTTCAAGGCTAACCTGGACCACACACGTAGAGAGTTCCAGGCCAGCCATGACCACACTGTGAGACCCTGCTCGGTGGGTTACAGGATTACTGTACAAGCCTGACACTGACTTGGGTTTGATCCATAAAACCCATGTAAAATCCGGCCGTGGCCACACACACCCGTGGTCCAGTGCAGGGGTGGATGAGACAGGAGACTCCCCGGATCTCTCTGGCCAGCTAGTCTCACAGAAGTGAGGTGAGCAGGTTCAGTGAGAAACCCTGTCTCAAATGATGATGATGATGATGATTAGAAGGAAGAAAGTGACTGAAAAAGACACCTGACAACATGGCCTTCACATGCAGACACACGTGTGTACGGTCATTACACACTGGAACATGAACATACACATATACATTAGAACAGTCGGATTCTGTCTGGGGTTCGGGTGGGCTGACTCAGTTGGATGGAGAGACTCATCAGTTTGAAGACTGGCTTGCAGACACACGCCAGAGGACTCCACAGCCCTGGGGGGCGGGAGGGAACAAGGGCTGCATGACTGGGGGATAGTACTTGGGGGAGGGTCACATGACACCTTCCTAGCCAGTCTTTCAGGGCGGGCCTGCTAGAGGGTGGGTGAGGCTGGGCTGCGGTGTTGACCCCGTCTCCCTCTGACTGCCAGGACGCTGTACTCAGCCTTCTGCATGGAGCTGGCCTCCCGTGGCTTTGTGGTGGCTGTGGTGGAGCACAGGTGAGAGGTCACTGATGCCCGCAGTCCGCTGGATGCCCTTGGGGAGCGAGGAATAGGCTAGTCCCCTGCCTGGGTGTTATTTCTTTTTCTAGTTTAGTGCGCAGAGCCGGGGCAGCAGACCCACACACACCAGCAAACACTGTCCTTGAGCTACATCCCTAACCCCAGCATATTATTTCTAATAACCATGCAAAACAGTTATGTCCATTTAAAAGAACAGAACACCAAGGTTCAAAGATGTCCAGTATCTGGCTGAAAATGACACAGCTGATGCTGGGCCCAAACCCAGGCCTGTCCCCTGAAAACCCCTGTTTCCTCTGCTCATCTCACCTACCAGCCAAGCAGAGAGGCTGTGTGTCACAGTTGGGAGGGAGGCATGGGGGCCCGGGAGAGGTAGCTCACCATTGCCTTTCCTTCTCTGCTGGCATGTGTGTCAGGGACCAGTCAGCTGCGGCCACCTACTTCTGCAAGCAGACCTCACAAGAGAGCCAGCCTGCTGAATCGCTGGAGGAGGAATGGATCCCCTTCCGTCAGATCAAGGAAGGAGAGAAGGAATTCCACGTTAGGAATCCCCAGGTAGGCTTGTGCCCGTTGGCGTAGTCACAGTGCTGTGGTCAGGATCTGAGGTAGATTCATGCCCACTGGCATAGTTGTGATGCTAGTCCTGCGGTTTTCACTTCTCCATCAAAACACCAGAAGTAATTAACTTACAAGAGAGCAGCGTTTTTAGCTCCCAGTTCTGGAACTAGCAAGCCAAGGTCAGGCGGACCTATTGCCCAGGGCCTCTAGGAAGCGTCCCAGATGGCAGGGAATGGGGTGGGTTGGTGGCATCGCAACTCAATCCCTTTTCAGGGCAGGTCTTCAATGATGTAAAGACCTCCCACTAGATCCCACCTTCTAAAGACTCCATCTTCCAATAGCATCCCATGAGGACCAGGTCATTAATGTGGACCTTCAGCCAACCACAAGCAAGATCTTTAACTGACGTTCTCACTCAGAAGCCTTAGCATGGTGGGTCTGAGCTCACCACATCCTGGGAATAAATAAGGTTTGAATCACAGGGCTCTTGCAGTTGTGGGTAAAGTCCAGCTAAAGGCCACTTAGGTAGCATGGGAGCCGATTGGCTCATTTAGGCAGGGTAAGGAGAGTGAAACATGGCGGAGCCTCACAGCTACAGTGACTTAGGGGACCAGCTCACCCTCGTCTCTACCATGATCACCACCTGCAGGCTGGCTTACCTTCTCCTGCCAGCTGTGACTTTGCAGATGTTCAGCTCATTGACAGAGGACAAGGCTCAGGGTAGGGGCCGGGGGGGCAGTGTTCCCCGTCCTTCATCCCAGAGCCAAGCTCATATTGAAAATTGCTGGTCTGGGGGAAAAAGGGTAAAATGAAAATTCCACCCAGATCCATTGTCAGATTGTTAGGGGCGGGCTGGAGTTGGAGGCAGGCCTTAAAAGGAGAGGCTGATGGGGGACGAGCTGGCCGACAAAGGCAACAGCCTGTGTTGTAAATGGGCAAGTCGAACCATCCAGGCTTGAGAACGAGAGCACTCACCATTCCTTCTGTTGGCAAACTGCTCTCATGTAGCCATCCCGAGGGCCCTGTGGGAAGGCAAGTGTACTCTGAACTCCTGGGCCTACTCACGATGCTGTCAGGTGAACCTGTGTGAGCTGCAAGGGCCAGGAGGGTATGCTGAGACACTGTGGGCAGACCCCCTCTCTCACCGCCACCCGCATGGGCTTGTGGGGGCCTGAGGGTCATGCTGTGTGGCCCTGGGATGCTCCTGCAGACCGGCTATGTTGCAGGTGCACCAGCGGGTGAGAGAATGTGTACGGGTGCTGCGGATCCTGCAGGACGCCTCTTCTGGCAAGACCGTCCTCAATGTCTTTCCTGGTGGATTGGACCTGATGACCCTGAAGGTATGGCGACAGTTAGGATGACCCAGAGCGACACATTCCCCACAGCCTTGCTGTCTCCCACAGCTGGCAGGGGCACAGGCTGGTTTCAGGCCAGTGCAGTGAGATCCAGGGTCTCAGGCCCGTCAGCTCTGGCCTCTTACCTCCCTTCTGTGGCCTCAGTTTCCTATGTGTGTGTGTGTGGCCTTTACTCTCTCCAGACTCCAGGCAAGAAAGGTAGTTGCTAGAAACCCAGGCCTGTGCCTGAACAGCCGCAGAATCAAACAGCAAAGAGCCTCTTAGCTTCTAGGCTGTGGCCTTGAGTAGACCAGTCCACTGGTCCTCCAAATGGACCAGTCACTGTGCCAGAGGGAGAGGATATTTGGGGCGGCCTGTCTAGGTGTGTCACCTTCCCAGTCAGAGGGAGCTGGAACACCAGGACTGAGGGCCCCAGTGTGCCGCATGGCTGGAGGAGAGTTCCTTCCCCAAATCATGGCTTTGAGGCGCAGCAACCTGTCTACTACAGGCCATTGGCCAAGAAGGCTTCTGAGAGGGTCCCAAGACCCCTCCCTGAGGGCATGACACCGTACTGGGTCAGAACGTGGTGACGGAGAGGTGTGGCTTCTGTCTTCCAATGCCCAGTCTTCTCTCCCCTGATCTTTCTTCACCCTCTAATATCAAAGCAAAATGTGGTGGCTTTTTCTTTTTTATTCGCACACATACATACAGAGTGAATGAGTCCATACCTCTGCGCAGCGGATGAAGAGAAGCATGGAAATGGCTAAGTACCTACAAAACAGAAAATGGGGGAGGCTGGAGAGATGGCTCATGGTTAAGAGCACTGGCTGCTCTTCCGGAGGATTCAGGTTTGCCGGGCATGGTGGCGCACGCCTGGAATCCTAGCACTCAGGGTGACAGAAGCAGGTGGATCTGTCTGTAAGTTCAAGGCCAGCCTGGTCTACAAAGCGAGTCCAGGACAGCCAAAGCTACACAGAGAAACCCTGTCTCACAAAACAAAAACAAAGAAAATCAGAGGGCTCAGTTTGATTTACAGCACCCACATGGTGGCTCATAACCATCTGAAACTCTAGTTCTGGGGCATCCAATGCCCTCTTCTGGCTCCCATGGGTACCAGGCACATAAGTAGTATATAGACATTCACACAAGCAAAAATACCCATGCACGTAAAATAAAGTACAACTAAAAAAGAAAAGAAGATGGTGGAATCAGCCTTAATCTGGGACTCTTGTTCCCAAAGCCTCTTTATGTCTCAACACCTCTTTAAAGACACATGTGCCTGTGGGCGAGGTGGAACCTGGACTCTGGTGGGCGTTAGCGACTACTTGCTGAGTGGAGAAATAGGTCCCCCAGTACTGGAGTCCAGACCGACCTGCCTGAGATCCGAGCCCGGCACTGCAGAGCAGCGACCACTGTCCAGCTGGACCCCGAGGAAATGGGAGATAAGCCAGCTGAGCAAACCTCATGTGAGACCTGTGGATCCCAGCATCCGCTACTCCCCTATGAAGAAGTTAGCCTTCTCCACGGCCAAGGAAGGCTGTGTGTCAGCCTGGATTTTTTGATCCAGCAGTTTTTAGTCCAGTGTCCTGTATGAGCTGTACTGTTCCTGAAAGCAAACAGTGGGGAGGAGCCGACGTGTTCCTCTAAGGGCTGCAGGGAATGCTGATTACTGGGCACAGAGACCCCTCTCAGGGGCCTCATTCAATAGAAACGTCTCTCTCCTGTGTACTGTCCTCAGGGTGCAAGAGGCAGTCCAGGGATCCAGGCCCCTTTCAGAACTGAGATTAAATATAGAGTTTGGCCCAAGCTAGAAAGCCACTCTACCACTGAGCCACACCCCAGCCTGGGGCTACATTCATCTGAAGAGGCTCTACGCTCTTCACTCTTGAACCCTCGTAAGCAACACACATTAGGCCAGCAGAAAGGCACAGGCAGGGAGGTGCCTGAGAGCTTTTATAGATTTGCCTGGAAGTTAGACTTTTAAATATATAGAAATATAACATGTATATATTTAAATTATGTATTAATGTGTGTATCTGCACGTGGACATGTGCACATGAGTGCAGGCCTGCAGAGGCCAGAGGTGTGGCACTCCCTTGGAGCTAGAATTTTAGGCGGTTGTGAGCTCCCTGGCTTGGGTTCTGGAAGTCAAACCTGGGTCCTCCCTCTGCAAAAGCAGCAAGTGCTCCTAACCGCAAACCATCTCTTCTCCAGCTTTGGAAGTTGGGCTTTTGCTCAAGCTGTTAGCTAGGACTCAGTCTCCTGGAACTGCAGAGAAATGGTCCAGCTGTGTGTCCGGGGACAGATTTGGTTGAGCAGCCAGCTGTCTATTTCTGAGTGATGTCAAATGTAGCTGTGGGGAAGGACAAGGCAGCGGCCCCTCTGTACTGATACTGCTGTGCACAGACACTCAAAGAGACAGTGGCGGAGGAGCCCGTTCGGGAAAAGCGACAAGTGTGCGCTTGTGTTTGCTTGTCTGTGCAGCCTCTAACCGAAAGGACATTGGTTAGGGGCAGGAAGCAGGCTTCAGGGTGGAAAGGAAACTGGGTGGGAGGCCTCTCCGCAGAGCTGATTTTGGAGGGGTACGGATACAGTCACGTCTGTTTAAAAGCTGAAGAGCCCATCCGCCTTGAGTGCTTCTCCCAGCCCAGGGGCAGAATGGATGCACTCCCTGGCCTAGAAGTTGAGGAGAGCAAGGCCTCTGCACAGAGCCTGGCACACAAAGCCTGGAGAGATCTCTCCAGGTCCTTAGGAGGCATCAGTGGTGGCTTTTTATAAAGACCGTACCCTGAAGGCTTGAGAATAACCAGAGATAGACACAGGGGAGAGCACACAAATTCTCCCCTGGGCTGTAGATAAAATCAGGGCAGCAGAAGTAGACTCTGAGTTGCTTTCTGCACAGGGGGTTATTGCGCTAGGGCAAAATGGAGGGCCGTTCCCTGTGCTCCCTGCCGTGTTCTCTGAGCCACCCGGAGCAGCGCTTCTCAGTCTCCCTCGTGCTGTGGTGACCCGGAGATGAAGTGATTCCGTTACTACTGTAATTTTGCTACCGTTACAAATTGTAATGTAAATATTCTTGGAGCTAGAGGGTTGCTGGAGGTCGTGACCCCCAGGTTGAGAACCACTGCTGTACAGGGAGGGGCTGCCTCTCAGCAGGTGAGCTGGTGGAAGTCTGGCCTTCTGTCTGTCAGGTTCTCAGGGCGTGAGAATACCTGCCCTCCTCAGGCAGTAGCAGGAGGGTTACAAAGTCAAGATGAGCCAGAGCGGTGGCGCGCGCCTTTAATCCTAGCATTTAGAGGCAGAGGAGAAGGATCTCCGGTTTGAGGCCAGCCTGAACTACAGAATGAGTTTGAGGCCATCCAGGGTGCGTAGTGACTCTGTCTTAAAACAAAACAAACAAACAAAAAGAGCAGATGTGAAGCACAGTCCTTTAAAGGTTGTTCATACCAGAGATCACATCTCCAGGACGGAAGGTCTCCACCATGCTGGGTATTAAACCCAGAGCCTTTTTGTGCTGGGTGTACTCTCTGCCACTGAGCTGCACCCCAGAGATTCCTTTTTAAATTTTATTTATTTTAAATTTTTATGTGCATTGGTGTGAAGGTGTCAGATTCCCTGGAACTGTAGTTACAGACAGTTATGAACCACCATGTAGGTGCTGGAAATTGAACCCAGGTTCTTTGGAAAAGCAGCAAGTGCTCTTAGCCATGGCAGCATCACCCCAGCCCCTGAATTTTTTTTTTTTTTATTGTGGCAATGTCTCTCCGTATAGCCCAGGCCAGGCTTGAACTTGCCATCGTCCTGCCTGAGAATCAAGCTAGTAGGTACCATACTCTAGCCAGAGGCTTAGGTGGTGCAGCTTTGGTGGGCATCAAGCTCACTTCATTCCCTTGCAGTTGCTTCTCTGTGAGCATCTGGCTTGGCTAAGTTCTCTGCTTTCCTCAGGGCAGCATCGACATGAGCCGCGTGGCTGTGGTGGGACACTCGTTTGGAGGAGCTACAGCTATTCTAGCTTTGGCCCAGGAGGTCCAGTTTCGGTGAGTGCCAGTGACGCTGTTGTGGTCAGGCTTCATGAGCCACTCCTTCATTCAGCAGGGATGTGTTACATAAGGGTTGTGTTCTGGGCCCTCTGAAGGGCTGGGGAGTCAGTGGTGATCAGCAAAGAAAGGTCTGACTTTGAGAGATTTTGATAGGGGGAGGAAGCGGCTAGCAGAGGCCCCTAACAAATCTTAGCACTTAATGCAGTGAAGAGGCCAAGAGGCGTGGTACACACACCCATACCTCTGCACTCTGGAGGCTGAAGCAGGAGGATACAGAGTTCAAGGCAAACCTATTTTTTTTTTTTCCAAGACAGAGTTTCTCTGTGTAGCCCTGGCTGCCCTGGAACAAACTCTGTAGACCAAGTTGACCTTGAACTCATGGAGATCTGCCTGCCTCTGCCTCTCGAGTGCTGGGATTGCAGATGTGTGTCACCACTGTTGGCACAAGACCATATCTTAAAAAGTAAAATGGAACACGATTAAAGAATTTTTAAAATATATTTATTTCTTTATTTTATGTATATGAGTGCTCTGTTGCATGCTCTTAACTTTGCTGAGCCATCTCTCCAGCCCCCACTAAAGAATTTTAAGCAGAGGGCTAGAGAGATGGCTTAGAGGTTAGGAGCACTGGCTACTCTTCCAAAGGTCCTGAATTCAGTTCCCAGCAACCACATGGTGGCTCACAACCATCTAAAATGAGATCTGGTGCCCTCTTCTGGCATGCAGGCATACATGTAGGCAGAATATTGTATACATAATAAATAAATAAATCTTTAAAAAAAAAAAAGAATTTTAAGCAGAGAAAAATTAATCATATATCTTTAAAAGCCTCCTGGCTACTGTGAGATATGGCAGACCACCCTAAAGGCTGGGTGGATGTGGGCTGAGTCAGAGCAAAGCCAAGAGAGGATGAATTGGTGCAAGGGTGGGGGTGGAGGATGGGGCGCATGGATGGAGTCAGATGCATTCAGGTTGTCAGGCCGCGGTAATATGTAAGAGCAAGGGGAGGGCAAGCAGGGGCCTTATGGGTACACCTGTCATTGCAGTGCAGGGCTGGCTGTCCCCTGCGGAAATGGAGAAGATGGAGTGGGTATGCCTCCGAGTCACAGGGCCACAGTTTTGCCCTTGGTACCAAGGAAGTTGGCAGGGGTCTCTATCACCCAGGCTCTGGGTTCATATAGCATCTTACACATCAGAGCTCAAAGCTGTGGTTCTGATACTTTCAAAGTCTCTCAGTCCTGCCCCCCGCCCCCCACAATGTCCTGGGATGTACGGCCTTTCTCACTGATCTCTGCATCCAGAGGGCTACGCCCACAGCAGTCACTCAGTGAGGATGAATGAACTGAGAGATGAAATGAAAGAGGTGACATTCTGCATAACTGAGTGCATCACCTGAAGGTGGCTCCAGAGAAGGAAGTCCACCCATTGTTCTGAGGGAGTATAAGTTCTAGGAGGCTCCTTGGGGACAGGTGAAGGAGACGCCTATGTGGGATCATGATAAGAGAGTGAGGGTTTAGCACCCAGTTCCTAGCTTTCTGAGTCATCAGCCCATTGGCAAGAAGAGTCCCATTCTGACATCTCCCTAACTGTTCTTGCCTGAGTTTCATAGTGACACTCAGTGTCTGCCTTATCCCAGGTGTGCTATAGCCCTGGATGCTTGGATGTTCCCTCTGGAACACGACTTCTACCCCAAGGCCCGGGGCCCTGTGTTCTTTATCAACGCTGAGAAATTCCAGACAGTGGAGAGTGTCAACTTGATGAAGAAGATATGTGCCCAGCATGAGCAGTCCAGGATTGTGACTGTCCTGTAAGTATGCCCCCCCACCCCGGACTACCCCAGGTTCCTGTTCCCTTTTTAATCATTTCTTCCAGGTTATCCAGAACTTTCTGTAATACAGAACATCCAAATATGGCCAAAATCCCCACATTGCAATCCTGTAGTGTTTTATATGTCTGCCGTCTCTGCTTGGTTCCACCTACCAAGATTTATTCCACAGTTCAGGTAGCTGCATGATAGAATGTACTTAGTACTTCCTGGAAAATGGCTGTCTCGGGTCTGGGTGGAGTCCAGACATCTCTAGCCTCCTACAGGAATCTTACTGTTTTTTGAAGACTATGGATGTAGTAGGATTTGACAGTTTGAGGGGATTTATAGAATTTCCATGAATATCCTGTTCACCGAGGTTATCCTAACCTAGGCCTTTTTCTAAAAGCCGTTTATGCAAGCTGAGCCTGCTGTTGCATGCTTGTAATCCCGGCACGTAGGAAGCTGAGGCAGGGGGATGGAAAGCTCAACCTGGCCATCAACATGCTATCCAAACCAAATAAACCTCTTCCATGCTGGCCAAGTAAACTGCATTCTCCTCATCTCCTCATGGCGCTGTGGTTGCCATTCTTCGGGAGCAACAGGCTTTCACATCTTACGATGCTGGCCCTGTGGGAGGCATATGGAACTCAGGCCCGAGACCTCCCTGACCTGCTGAAGCCAAGCAGCACACACACACACCAGTGTCTAGGAAAAGACAACTGGCTGCCCTTTATGCATCCTGGGAATCAGCGAGGTGGCTAAATTCCTTGCCATGCCAAGCCCCCGAGTGCCAGTTGGCTGCCCATAGTGGCTTCAGTGGCCTCCTCTCTTGCTCGTCGTGGCCTGGCCCCTCTTCTTTCATTTTGACTTCATAGTGTTGGAGGGACGGGCCCGCAGGAATGTTTTCCCAGGCCAGTCAGACTCGATCACGTGTAATCTGTAGGAAAGAGACAGGGCACACAGAGGAAACTTAACAATAGGCAGTGTATTCTATAAAAGTTTTTTTAAGAGCTGCATGCGGTGGTGTATACCTTTAATTCCAACACTCTGGAGGCAGAGGCACATACATCTCTAAAGTTCAAGGCCAGCTTGGTCTACATAGTGAATTCCAGGACAGCCAGAGCTACATAGTGAGACCCTGTCTCAACCCCAATTTTTTCAGATATAATTATTTTATTAGCTATATTATATTTTCCTGCTTATGTGTGTCTGGTGCCCATGGAGGCCAGAGAAGGGTGTTGGATTCTTAAACCTGGGGTCACAGACTGTTGGGAACCACTGGGAATAGAACGTAGGTCTTCTGCAAGAACAAGGGCTGGTAAGCACTGAGCCATCTCTCTAGCCCCAGAATATTGTTTTTTAAACCCAGTTCTGAATACTCAAGCATCTAGTGTATTTATCATTCTGCACACCTTTTTCACGTGCCCTTACAAAACAGTTTAGGCTAGCAGGCTGGCCCAGCAGGGAAAGGCACCTGCCAGGAAGCCTGAATGTGGAGTTCTATCCCTGGGACCTACACAGTGGGAGGGGGAAACTGATTCCTGCCAGCTGTCCTCTGCCATCCAAATGTGCCACACACACATGCACACACTCACACAAGTAAACAAGTAGATCTAAGTTTTTTTAAATTTTTTTCTTACACATTAAACAGGTAGTTTACTATTTGGATTTTCATGCCATATTCATTTGAGTTATGAATAATTTAGCTCAGTGGGAATCCAGTGAATTCCTGTGAGTTAACTGTATTTAGAGGGCTGGGGGTCCTGGTCAGTCTTCACTATCACAAGTGAGTGAATGAATGGATGAATAGATGAGTGCATGAATGGTGCATTTACAGGCAAAGGATTTAATCCAAAACCCGTTTTTCCGTGCCCTCTCTGCTGCGATTATGTAACTAAAAGCAGGTGTTTCCTCTCCCTGCTGACTCCATGGCACGGTTCTGGCGGTGAGGTAAAATGTGTCATGGGCCTTGGGGTCACTTGGAACAGCAGTGGCGTGGTAGGAGCGGTAGGTGGCGGGACCCTCACCTCCGTCTCCCAGCTCCCTCTAGCAAGCCCAGCCTCCTTCCCTGTACTGTCCGCCATGGTGATGTAGGCATCCCAGCTCTCCTCACCTAGCCTCCTTCCCTGTACTGTCTACTATGGTGATCTAGACATCACCATGCAGCCTGGCGCACCTCAGTTCAAACCTAGCGCTGTCTGGGGTCATGTGTTCCCTCCTAAGGTTCTGTCACACGGGAAAATACTTCACTGACAAGGCGGCTGGGAGAGTTGGACGTGACACACAAGCAAGTGCTTTGCACACAGTAGGTGCTTGACTCGTGAGCCTAACCCCCACCCTCCTCTTTCTCTTTAGAGGCATCGTTCATCGGAGTCAAAGTGACTTTGCTTTCATGACGGGTGGCGTGATCGCCAAGTTCTTTTCCAGTCACACCCGTGGGACGCTGAACCCTTACGAAGGTCAGGAGGTTATGGTTAGGGCCATGCTGGCCTTCCTGCAGAAGCACCTTGGTAAGGAGACACCGGGGGCATTGCAGAGCACAGTGGGTCCCCGGGGCCTGTTGTGACAGGCCTAGGACCGAGGGGACTCATGGCAAATGGAAGCCTGACTGCAGGAAGGATACGTAGCAACAGAGAAATCATTTCCTGGAGGTTTGCCCCGATTGGCCCAGACTTAGGAGGTGAATGACCTTGGCTTGGTCTTCTAACCTTTCTGAGCCATGGCATCCTCACTGTGACAGTACATTCACCTCTCTTTACTCCACCACCTCAGCCCCCAAACTTGCCAATGCTGTGGGCATTGTGGAGTCTTTATGCAAGTAACTAGGCAAAATTTATGGACGTTTCTAAAAGAAACTAACTATGGAAGGATTGTGACCAGTATCCTGAGTCACAGACCCGCTGAATGACAAAGCCTCTCGAGGTCTCTGGTGTTGCCTCTACCCAGAGAAGGTGTCTAAGTGTCTTCTCTGATGGACCAGCAAGCTGGCTCCTCCATTGGGAAATTTGGATGCTTGAGGTGATTGTCTAGGGGCCGGAGAGATGCCCTGTGGGAAATGGTGTTTGTGGCGAGTACCTGATGACCTGAGTTCAGGCCCTAGAACCCACAGAACTGGAGGAGGGAACTGACTGTGCACAGTTGTCCCCCAGCCCACACACTCTGAGGCATGTGCACAAATATAGCAAAAAGGAGTTGATGGTCTCATTACTTTTTAGACCATGAAGACTAGAATTTTAATTTACCTCAAGAAAACAAGTGAAAGTATGCTTATGAGGTATTTCTGGTCCCCGTGGGCGGCACAGTCAAGGGGGCAGAGGTCATTGCAGGATGGGTGGCTTCCTGTTTCCTTCCTCTTCCTCGGCTTCTTTTTTTTTTCTGTGCTCTTCTATTCTACCCCTGAAGCGTCGCTTTGTTCAGTCTCTGCTTCCTCGGTGGCTGGTTCACTCTCCTCACACCTGCCTCTTCCGCTCCCACTCACAGCCGTGTCGGGGGGTAAGCCCCGGGGGAGTAACTTTATTGTATTTACTTACGTATTTGTTATGATTCTTTCTTAACACCAGATTCCCAAGATAGTTGCTTGTGTCAGCTCATCTTCGCCTACCAAAACACACTGTTGGTCACTGTCCAGCCCCAGCCTGGAGCTTTTGTGATCACATGGCCTTTCAATGCGGTCAGTGTGGAGGGGAAGTGCCATGACCCTCATGCAGCTGACCCTGCACCAGTCACTTTCATCAGGCAGCAGCCAGGCTCGCCTGGGCGAAGCTTTGAACTCTAACCTGACAGCAAGATACTTCACACAGACCCCCACACACGTGTATATCCCCCACACGCACATACACAGTTGCTCTGGTTATCACAAGAGCTGACCAGAGATGCCTCAGATGCACATGGCAGCTCTTTAGATACTTGTGGTCACCTCTCATGTCCTTTGTTCAGTAAGCTAATGTCCATGGGACCTGCAGCAGTTCCTTGTTCAAGTCCCCGTATGGTCCATTATCACCTTCCTTTGGGTGCAATTTATCAGGGCTTCCTTTGGTTTTTCAAGACGGTGTTTATCTGTGTAGGCCTGTGTGTCCTGGAACTCTGAGATCCTCCTGCCTCTGCCTCCTGAGTGCTAAGTGCTGGGATTAAAGGTGTGCACCCCCACTACCCTGCTGCGTCAGGGCTTCTTTTAAAGACAGGAGCCCTGACCAGAACACAGCACACGGTCTGGGCAGCGACTCTCCCAGCAGGACTCCCCTCTGTGCTCTGGACACGGGCTGTTCCCCTGGACAACTTGGTTCATTCACATTTCCCACAACGTGTGCAACCCATTTGGTTGGGATTGTGCTTTTGTTTAAAATATGCCTGTCCTACTAAGAACGCGTTGGTACTTTGAGCCCAATTTGCATGTCTGTTTATATCTGCTCATTTCACCGTGCAAATCATGAGCAAAGAGCTGTTCTGTAGAGACCTGCCAGGGGTTCGCAGAGATGTGTGTTCTCTCCTGATAGGAAGGGGCAGACCTAACTCCCAAGACTTGAGTGCTTCCTGCTCCCTGGTCCTGAGCCCACACCTCCTGTTTCCCCTGGGCACACGTCACTGTAGGAGTCCGAGGTTAAAGATGGGGGGCTGTCAGGGGTGGTGACATTTCCTCAGTCCCAGCACCTGGGAGGCAGAAGCAGGCAGACCGTGGTGAATCTGAGCTGTCCAGTATTCAGAGAGAGTTCAAGGCCGGGAGCCTGCAGTGCTGTGACCTTTTAGAGACAGTCAAGGGGAGAGACAGCAGAGGAGGAGGTGCAAGGCAGGAGTCGCGGCTGGAGGGATCTTGCTGGTGATTCGGTCTCATGCCGAGGGCACTGATGCCGTCAGAACTTGCGGCCCTCGGCACTCTAGATGCATTATCCGTCACGTCTAATTCTGAAGATGGCCCTTCCAGTCCTTCTTTTATTTCTTAGCTTCATTTCTTCACATGAATATTTTAAAGCTTAGAGAATTTCTGTGACCTGCAGTTTGTTGAAGGCTGTCTGGTGATGGTGTTACGTAAGGGCAGCCTGCAGCCTGGCTCTCACGCTCCACGGCCCGTGTCCCATCACGGCTAAGGTGTTGTCATATACAGCAGTGTCTTTGATCACAGACATACAGTGGCTGCCCTGGAGGACCCAGGGGACAGACCTGACTAGAGGGAAGGGAAGAACAGCCTGGGGAGGGGATGCCCAGACAAGGCACTTCTGGCTCTGGTCCTGTTTGATGAAGAGAAGCCACGGGGAGGGAAGGAACAGTAGTTTGAAGAAACTGTTCCCACACATCCAGAGCTCAGGACAGGGAGCTGTTGAAGGGGGAAGGTGGGGAAGTGGGCAGAAGTCAGAAGCAGCGGTCCCTGGGTTTGCTGAAGGTCTTGGGATCTGCCTCCTCAGGCTGTAAGGAGCTTGCAGTAGGTTAGAGGCAGGAGAATGGCATGGTTGGACAGGCTTGTGGTCTAGCTGCGTGGAGAGGGTGGGCAGATGGAGAGTTGAGAACCAAGAGTGTGGGTGGCGAGGAGGCTCTCTCGGTGCCGCAGGTGAGCAGAGAGAAAGCAGAGCCTGGGTGAGGATGCTGCTGGCTTTACAGTGCAAGGATGCTCTTAGGGGCTAAGAGCACTGGCTGCTCTTCTAGAAGGGGAGCTGGGTTCAATTCCCACACCCACATGGCAGCTCACAGCTGTCTGTAACTTCGGTTCCAGGGCATATGACACACAGACTTACATGCAGGCAAAACACCAATGTATATGAAGTTAAAAAAGAATAAGCCAATCATTAAAAAGCAAAAGAACGGAAGCTTTTAGGCGACTCTGCAGTGCCTTGTCACACAGGGAACTAAAATGGACCAGAGGTGGCTCAACAGAGCCCCTCAGCCCCTTCCTGATGCCTCCCGGTGCTAAGTGCCCCCCTCCCAGTGAGATCCCTGCTTCCTTCCTGCCAGCTACTCAGGGCTGCTCCTCCACCAACCCACCCCTCACCTCCTGCCCTGAACATCTCACACCTCCCGGAGCCTCCGGCACCTCTTCCCTCCACCTGTCTCTCCCCGGAAGCCACAGCTCTTGCACGGCCTCTCTAGGCCTATCCGGGTAGACCCAGCTGCCCTGACTCTTGGACCTCTCTCCCCGGCTGCTCCTCTCCCTGGGACACCCCGCTTACCCCACAGGGGCTGCTCAAGCCTGACTGCAGCGGGCTGCCTGACCCTCCCTCCTGTTTGTGCCCATGCAGACCTGCAGGAGGACTATGACCAGTGGAACGGCTTCATCGACGGCATCGGACCCCGGCTCATCCAAGGGTCCCCACAGTACCTGTCTCTAGGCACAGCTGGCCGTTTGTAGGTCGCTTGAACGGAGTTTCCACTCAGGAGCTGCCAAAGGGTACTTGTAACCTGTTGGCAGGATCCTTTTCTCACACACTGAGATGATGTAATCAGACAGCTGATTGGGCAACGGGGCACTTGGACTCGCTGATCTTAAACACACCTCAGAACAGAATACACATCACTGGCTGATTGGGAAGTTGATTTTTTTTTTTTTTTAAATCAAGGGCTCATATCCCAGACTGGCTTTGAACTTACTTTAGAGTGAGGATGACCCTCCTTCTGAATGACGAAACACTGCCACCCTGCTTGGTTTCATTCAGTGCTGGGGACCTGATGTGAGCGGTTGTGCCTGACTTAATGACTGCTATGTACTTATGTGCAGAGGACCCAGTAACAGTCCCGGGACCTGTTTGTTTTAAATACGAACAGTGTCTGCCTGCTCAGCTGAGCTCTCTCTAGCCATGGGCCATTTCTGCTGTTCTGGCCCCGCGGTACTGTATGGAATCCATAGCGAGAGGAGCCATTGCCATTGTGCCATGACAGCCCCACGCCCAGTGTGTTCGGTGTCCAGGTGCTCATCTCAAGGAGACCACACTGGTCCAGGGTAGCCAACCTGGGCTGACTTCACAGTGTTTGCCTGGGAAGGTTAGGCCCCCACTCTTCTGTCCGAGCCACAGTCCCTGCTCTTGGCAAGCTGACTTTCTGACTCTGGACCAATAGAATAAGCTGTAGGGGAAGCCTGGCTGAGCCCCAGGCCCCAGGCTGAGCCCCGTGAAGCCCGAGTGTGCAGACTGCATGAGCACACTCTCTCACCTTGGGCAATAATTGCCTCATGATGCCAAAGGGAAACCTTAGGGCTTTCCATCCTGCCTGGCACTCCCCACCTGCCATCTCTCCCCAGGGAAACACTGGGTAACTGGTTTCCCACTTAAACTTTTCAGTCTTCCTGCTGTATGCAAAACAGCCATGGGCATCTCCTACTGTTATGCGTAGGAGCCCCGGGTGTGGCAAACAGTATTGTCCTCAGAACACAGACACAACCGAGTCGCTCACTCGGAAGGAAGCTCGGTGTCTTTGAGGTTTCACAGGTGTGTCTTGTCAGGAAACATCCTGAGTAGGTTTAGTTGGACGGTAGAATACTAGTGCAGCTGAGGAGCCATTCGCACAGGCCACCGAGGGCGCTGGGTTGGCCAGCTCAACTCTGGGAATCTTCTAGAGAGCTCCAGATCTCTATCTGAGGTCAGTGTGATCTTGCCTCTTAACCCTCATGCCATGAACCACCAGCTTGCTCCAAACCTGGGTGCTTTAGTCATCTGGTTTGGTTTGGTTTGTGTTTTTGAGGCCATCGTCCCCAGTTTAAGTCAAGAAACAGTCCTACTCTCATGTTTGCTAACGGCGTGTTGTACTACCCAGTCTATTTAATCTGCATTAGAGCAAGTTGGGGAACCATCTGGAAGTGAATTTTCTGTTTCCCTTTGTTCACTAATCAAGTGTGCCCACACAGAAAACCTTGCAAAGAAAGGAAGTCTTCCTAGAATTCCAAGCTCTCTAGGAAGGCCCGTCTAGGACCGTGTCTCTGCTATACAAGACACCTCACCGAGTCCAAGGAGGGAATGCTGGAGGGGCAAGTCCAGAACAGAAACACATCTCTGCGAAGTAGTCCAAGGTCAGGGCCGCCAAAGCAATCCAGAGAGACGTGCGTGCATCAGGAGGCTCCTCAGCCACACTGCTGGGCCTTGAGTCCTGGCTCCACTGTGTAAAACAGAGCACAATATGTCGTCTTTCCAACCTCCATCTCTGAATATGTGAAGTGAGGGCCTTCCTTCTGAATGGTTGGGATGATGAATGAGGGGATGTGTTATTAAATGCGGTTATGGGTTATTAGATGTACGTGTCCTGTTTCCCACATGTGTGCTTTCTAATTATTTGTATATTAAATGTCTCATGGTAAGAATGGTCCATATGATTTTCATCCTTCAAGATTTGTTGACATGTGATCATCAGCCCTCTTGCAGTTAACCCTGTCTATTAAAAAGCCTATCTATTCTGAAGTCACTAGCTTGTGTTCTTCCATAGCCCACAGAATTTCTTTCCAAGAGAGCACACATTGGTCTAGAATAGAACCTTCTAGCCCCCAAATGGGTCCATAGTCCCCCAGTGCCCACAGGACTGTCCCTAAGAAGATACCACCTTGGGCTGGTCCTGGGAGCCATAGCACCTGTGACATCACTTTTATCTGAGACCCAAAAATAATACAGGTGCAAAGCTGTGAGGAGACCTAGGACCTCTTGACAGAGGACCCTGTCCATCCAGCTCATTGTGCTAGTGGCCCACATGTCCAGTAGCAGACCAGGAGACTCTTCTGTAGACCTATCCCATAAACCAGAAACGATTGCCTCTTTGAAATGGTTGTCTGCATAAAACACACACATTCTAGGCAAGGTGGCACACACCTTTAATCCCAGCACTGGGGAGGCAGAGGCAGGAAGATCTCTGTGAGTTCAAGGCCAGCCTAGTCTACAAAGTGAGTCCAGGACTAAAAGAGAGAAACCAAGTCTACACAGAGAAACCCTGTCAAAAAAAAAAAAAACAAATACACAAATATGTACATACATACCTTGGGGGCTGGAGAGATGGCTCAGAGGTTAAGAGCACTGGCTGCTCTTCCAGAGGTCTTGAGTTCAATTCCCAGCGACCACATGGTGGCTCATAACAATACCTCTTCTGGTATTAAGTTGTACATGCAGATAGCGCATTCATATCAATTTAAATAATAAATAAATGAGTCTCAGTCTGGTGGAGCACCTGCCAGAGTGCATGCAGTCCTGGGTTCTAAAGCTCTGTGCAAAGAGACACTCAATTGCTTTTTGCTCTGATTTCTTGGTTCTTGAACCAGAAATCAAAGTTCACCACACGGTTGGAACCCTGCAGGCCTCTTACCCAGTAGCTTACACTAATGATTGATTTGGGTTTTAATTGTCCAAACACAGGCCCAAGTTCTAAAACATCAGCTGGTGGGCAGGAAAGATAGGTCTGTAGTTAAGAGAACCCACCACTCTTGCTGAGGACCAAGGTCTAGTTTCCAGCATCCATATGACGACCCACAATGGCCTGCAGCCCCAGTGCTGGGTGAGCCTGGAGCCCTCTTCTGACCGCTGAGGGTTCCCCCATGCACATGTGCACAAAAACTCATGAAACCATGCATACATTCGAATAAATAAATAAATCTTTCACTGTCAAATGGAAGAACAGGGCTGCAGAGGCTGGCTAATTTTTGTCTGCGAATGTTGAGGCTGGGGTCAGTGGGTCAAGTCCCCTGTGTCCTTGGGAGAAAGGCCCCAGCTTGAGAGTGACCAATGAGTCACCTCTGCGTGCCCTCTCCTTCACTACTGCACCCTATTAACAAAGCCCCCTGTTTCCTGGGACGGCAGGTGTAACGACGACTAGTCCTCTCCATTTGCCAGTCTGCTCGCCAGCCACTCATGGCTGCCCTCCTGTTTACAGGCCCTGGACTAGTCCCTGAGGCCCCTTCGTTCTGTGGCTAGATCCGTCTGAAGCTTGTTCCTCGTGCCAAAACCCCAGCCTGGCAAGGTGGTTTGTCTAGTGGCAAGAACAGATCGGCCGGTTGGAGCCCTGAGTTTTTGGTCTTTTCTGTAGATTTTGCCAGTGTGTACTAATTATACATGGTGATAGGTTGCACTGTGATATTTTCTTTTGTTCTTTTTATTTTTTTTCTTTGGATAATTTTTCCGGAATATTATTAGTACTATTATTATTACTGCGTATGTGTTTGTGTTGCATGTTTGGAAGTCCCACGTGCATGCAGGATTCAACAGAGGCCAGAAGAGGGCGTCTGATCCTCTGGAACTGAAGTCACAGATAGTTGCAAGCCACCATGTGGGTGCTGGGAGCTGAACCTGGGCAGTCTATGCTCTAATTGCTGAGCCCCTGTTCCAGGCTCCTCATTATGACATTTTCACACATAGGTAAAATATATTTTTATCAGTCACCCCCACTAGCCCCTCCCTCTCTTTTATTTCTTTGCTCTTCCTAAGAGCACACGGTGCATATGTGTACGTGGCATGTACGTGTGCATGCGTGCGCATGCGCGCGCATGTGTGTGTGTGTGTGTGTGTTCATGCATGCATGTTGTGCACGTGTGCCCTGTCTCAACAACTTTACAGAGGATTCCTTACAGAAGCATGGGTAAGGACGAGTCATTCTCCAGAGCGTAGACAACCCACCAGTAGCCACACCACTGAAGAAAATGTCTCTCCTTAGATTTCTGTGGGCACGGGGTTTCACAAGCCTTTCCTGAGATCCTGGGTTCTTGCCCAGCCCGTTGTCACCCTCTCTCTGTTCGACTTCGTGTGTGCTGTGGATTCCAGCCTTCCTCTCCGTGAAACAGGATGTGGGGCAGCAGCAGTTGAGCTGGCTGGTGTCTGAGGCCCCTTCAGCAATGCCTGCCACTCCTGACAGTTTACAGGGTGCCCACAGAATCGCACCCTATTTCCTCCGTCTGCTCTGCCCCGGCCTCTGCGCACTCTTCCCGTGTCTTTCCATTCCCTAGCCCTCCCTCTCTGTGCTTTGCTGACTTTCACGGCCTCCCAGCCCCCTTCGTGGGCACCTCGATACCTCTGGCGCTTCAGTCTGGTCTGCCACTTCCAGCCAGCCTACCTCTTCAATGAAGTGTCCTGATTGCATTCAGTTAACATTTGATCTCCAGGCCTCCTGCTCCCGGGAGAGCCGTGGTCTGTGCCATATTGAATGTTATACTTTATTACATGATTCCAGGGCCCATCTGTTGGACGGAAAAGAACACCCTCCTGTTAACTGACACAGGCAGCAGGAATCCTGCCCTCTGGCCTCTATCAGCCAGCTCCTTGTTCCCTACCCAGACTCATGACCAGCTGGTGCTGGCCCAAGCTCTCTGATGCCTCCAGCAGCTGCCCCTGTTCCCCCACCACCACCCCCTCTTTCATTTTATTTTATTTTATTTTTATTTTTATTTTTTGCTTTTCCCCAGATCCCAGCTGAGGGGCCAGGTTAGAGCCAGTGGCCCGCCATCCAGCCAAGGGCGGCTTCAGAGAACTTTGGGAAGCCACAGGCAAGAAGCATTTGGGAATGAGGAGGAGGGCAGAGCTGAGCACAAATGCATGCCAGTCTGGAAAACGAGGGAAAGCATTTTGCCAGCTCCGGTCTCCCATCTTGCTCTCATCTAAAAAAAGCTGCTTAGAAACACGGCCCTCCTCGAGCTGTGAAGCCAGATGGGCCCGAGACGCGCAGCCTGCCCAGTGTGCATGGGTAATTACTCATCTTCGCAGAGTCACGCCCAAGGCTGGATTCAGACACAGGACTTTCTTTTGCTGTTTGATCTGGAGCCAGTGGCTCCTCCTGGGCTTTTGTTTCTCTTTCAGCAAAGTAGGGTCACTCGTGGGGGCCTTTCCCACCTCAGGGTGTTTTTTTTGCTGGGATTGAATGGCTAAGGTGAAATGCAATGACCCTTGTCTACAAAGTGCTAGCCAGGCAGACACGTGTTGCTGTTACCCATCAGGTGTGCCGCATTTTGCATTTGCTGGATGAGCTACTACTTAGCAGTAAGAACTTCACTTCTGTGTTGGGTACTGTGATGAGTGCTTTCTGCACACTGTACCGTTTAATTTCTATAAGGCCGTGCATTTATTCCCATTCTTTGGACCCAGAAGGTGAGCCTTGGGAGATTTACTGGGCCAGCCAAGACACCAGCATCTAGGCAATGGGAGCAGGACTTGAACCTAAAATGTGGGCTCCAAAGCCAGTGCTTTAGCCCCCACCAAAGCCACTCCACAAAAGGAAAGAGGCTCTCAGGCTGGGTGAGGAAAGTACTTACTGTGCAAGTGTGGGGGACCCGAGTTTGGATCCCCAGCACCCACGTCAAAGCCAAGTACAGGGGTACCACATCTGCAACCCCAAGGCTAAGCAGAGAAGGCGGGTCCCGGGCTTACTGGCCAGCCAGGCTAGCCAGTGTGTGAGCTTCTGGCTTCAACCAGAGATGCTGTCTCAGAGACTGAGGTGGAGCTCAGTAGAGGAGAAGACACTGTAAGACCTTTGGCTTACTCACACAGACATGCATGTACATGTACACACAAACATACATATGCCACACGCACAAATAAAGAACATTCCTGTATCAGCTGAAATAACCCACACTCTCTTCTCCAGCTAAAGGCATTGCCTAGTCTGTTCATACAAAGAGCTGTTTCTGTTGAAAACACTGCTAGGTCCAAGCAGTAACACGTGTACTTTGAGTAGCAGTAAAAGACAGGCTCATTCGTCTGTCACCCATCCACCCGTCCATCCATCCATCCACCTGATATAAAAGGAGCGTCTCCATAATCCACAGAGCCATTAGCTGAGAGAAACACACTTAGATTCTCTTAGAAGTTAGTGAACCCCCAATTCTGATTCGTATGTTGCATGTGTACATCAGACTCTCTTGGGGATTGTGTATGGAGATGCCTAGGATCTGCTCAGGGTTCTGGAGATCCTGGTCCCCAGAGGATCGAGGGTGGAGCCCAGATGGATGGGATATGATGGGAAATCGAGCAGACACTCAGCAGAGGTCAAGACACTCAACACACAGGGACTTAAGCAGATTGGCCTGATTTTAGGGAATACGAGTAAGTCCTGGAACTCAGAACTGTGACATTTTAGAAGGAAAATTGGCTGGTTTAGTCCGTGAAGACACCAGAGTTCACAGATACTTGGCAGGTAGCAGGCAGACTCTGGTTAAAATCTCCCAGTTGAGTTCTGAGCTCGCAGCTCAGCTCAGTTGGTTGAGCGCTTGACTGGTGTCAACAAGCCCTCAGGGTCTGTGAAAACAACAGCCCTAGATCTAGCTACACTCATCACTGCCCAAGTTTTATTCTCAGACACCCCCCACATCCCCCAGTTCACAGAGACACCCGTAACTTCCAGCAGGTGTACCTTGGAGCCTTTGTGTGAGGAAGACACCTGGCCTCGAGGGTTGACATTGGTGTCTGCACCGTGGCTGGCCCTGGGCTCACAGAGCCGAACCTAGGGCAGGTGAACAGGTAGGTCTGCTGTGGTGAGTGCTGTCACAGGGGACCCACACCCCTCAGAAATGGCCCAGGTGACCAGTTTCAGCTTAGCAGAGGAGAGTGAGAGGCTTAAGAAGCATCAGGTACCTGAGCTTGAGAGGCAAGCCTGCTGGTGTGCACCTAGCACGAGGGGGGGGGGGGAAGGCAGGAGGACCAGTTAAGGTGGTTCTTGGCTGCGGTAATGGTTAGTGCTCACCGTCTCCTTAGCCAGGTCTAGAATCATGGGAGACAAGCCTCTCTGCGCCGCTGTGAGGAATGATCTGGGTCAGGTTAGGCTCTGGGCGCGCCGGGAGGGGGTTATCCTTATTACAGTGATTGGAATGGGTACTGTCCCACTGTGAGCAGCGCCATTCCCTGGCTGGGACCCTGCACACTCTGAGTCTGGAAAGGTTGCTGGCCAGAATCCCTCCCTGGCATCCTGACTGTGGATGCTACATGACCATTTGCTTCAAGCTCCTGCATTTCCCACCACCTTGACTTGTGAGCCAAAGCAAACCCCTTTACGTTTTGCTTTTGTTGGGCACTGTAGCACAGACACAGAAAAGGAAACTAAGGCAGTTACATAGTAAGTTCAAAGCCAGCTTAGGCTCCAGGAATCCTGTCCCCGGAACAAAATGAGTGTGAGCTACTTGAGTGTACTTGGTATTTTTATTGGCTTTCTGTTGTGGATGTAAACATGTTTTTGTTTCAATCCCAGTTGTGGAATATGGGGCTGATACAGATTGTTCACAACAGCAAACTATTTGCTTTGTGCGGGCTCTGAGCTGCTTGCCAGCTGCAGATAGTTCAAATCTGAGACTCTGGAGAGGGAGTACATGCCAGAGCCCAGAGAGTGGAGCAAGGCGAAAGGACAAGGCCGCTCTTGCTTCCCCCTGAAGCTCCTGGTTGCTGCGAGACAAGAAGATGGAGATCTCCTGAAACAAGGACTGGACTGGCTCCCAGGAACCCAGTGACCCTAACCAGCAGGAAACAACCAAGAAAGAGAAAGAACTGTGCCCCCTCTCCCCCTAACCCTTACTCTCTCCTACCTGGTGTTGGGGTGTTGGAAGGGATTGGGGTGGAGAAGGGAGAAGATATACGAAACGTAAATAAAAGTTGTTTTTTTTTTTTTAAGTACGCCAACAGTTATCACTGCGTAACCAATTGTGCCAGAATTTAAGTGTTTCTTCGCACTTTCAATGGCTCAGGGATTCTGGAGAGCCTTAGATGGATTGTTCTGGCTGATCATCTCCCTTGGCCTTCGTTCCTGTCACTATCATTACAAGGCTTACATTTCTTAGAACGTGGAGTGTCCAGACTTAGCTTCTAGCGTCTCCCAAAGTAAGTGATCAAAGAGAGAAAAGGATGAGAGAGAGAGGATCTAAGAGGATAAAATGCAAGAGACACAGAGTAAGTTTCAAAAGTTACTTTTTATTGTTGTTTATGTGTGTACTCTGAGCTGGTGAATGCCTTGCAGGTGCAGGTGCCCAAAGAGGCCAGAAACAGGCATTGGATTCCCTGTAGCTGGAGGTGCAAGTGACAAGGAATTGCTCAACATGGGAGCTCGGAACATAACAGCCATCCTCCAGAATAACAGTGCGTGCTCTTAACTGCTGAGCCAGCTCTCCAGCTGTTGAGCTTTTATTTGTTGCATGGGGTAGTGGCTTGTGAAGTCAGAGGACAAGTTTCTGGGGAGTTGGTTCTCTCTTCACCGTGTGAGTGAAGACACTCAGGGAGGACACTCAAGTGGTCTGTCTCGGCTGCAGGTACCACTATGATCACGGAGCCATCACCCTCCACACAAAGCCACGCTCATAGGCGTCTGCTGTCAGCCTCTATCGGCACGTTGCTGCAGAGATGGGCTCTATGTGGTTTTGGCGTTGTAGCTAGGGCCTTCACCCACAGGCCAGTGTCTTCACTGCCGATCAGAACCTGGATCTGGATACCAGGAAGAGAAGGGAGGAGGGAGGAAGGGAGACAGGGAGAATAGATGATTAGATGGTGACTGTGGAAAGATGTCTGATGATCTCTCTTCCTGAGACAGGGTTCCTCACTAGCCTGAGACTCCACAAGTAGGCTAGTCTGACTGGCCAATGAATCTAGGGATCCCCGGGTCTCCAGCAACCTAGAGCCAGGGTTATGTGACCTCTTAGCGTCTTGTTCCTGCTGCCTTGCCTGTGGCTTGTTGCCCTGCTTCTGCCTTGCCATGATGGACTTTCACCTCTCTGGTCCATAAGCCAAAATAAACCCCCTTTTCCTTAAGTTGGTTATGGTGTTTGGTGACAGCAACAGAAAAATAAGAGGCATGGAGTTAATATGTGGCCCTGGCTGGTTGGGGACTCACATGCTCAGAGTGCCTGCAACAGCCTCGCAGAGTGCCAGGACTAAGGAGGGTGCACTGTGCCTGTCTATTTAATTTTATTTAGGAAACGTTTTGTGTTTGTGTGTGGGTACATATATTTTTAAGGACTTTTAAAATGTAAGCAGTGGGATAAGGGTGTGTGTGTATATAGAAGCCAGAGGACACTGTCAAGTTGGCTTTTGGTTTTAGCTGGGTCTCACTGGCCTAGAACTAGTCAAGCAGGCTAGGCTGGATGGCAGTGAGTCCCACCTGTCTCCACCTCCTCAGCCCTGGGATTAAAAATCTGCCACCTCACCTTATTACATGGTTTCTGGGGAGCAGACTCAGGTCCCCATGCTGAAAGAGCAAGCACTTTACTGAGCTATCTCACCAGCCCAGGAGGTCTATCCTCCAACCCCCTTTTTGAGACAGGGTTGGCATCTCATAGCCCAGGCTAGCCTGAGTTACTATGTCACTGAGGCTGGCCTCTCCTGATCCTCTTGCCCACACCCCCCACCAAGCATGATTACAAATGTCTACCTGCTAGCATCATATACATTTCTTTGTATACATTGGTTGGATTCACACACACACACACACACACACACACACACACACACCCTGACCTCTCAATTTTCTGGATGTGGAAATTGAAGATTGGCGAACTGAAATAACTCGTGGAGGACCATGCTGCTTCTCATTCGTGTTGACAGCCAGGACTAGAGCCAGCAGATCCCTGGCCACCTGGAGCCTTGTACTGATGCTCTGGCCACCCGGCTGTCTAGTCCCAGGAGACCTGGCCCTTCCTGTCTTCCCTCTGGGCTGAATGGTTCGGATTTCCCACTTCTATCCTCTGACATCGACTCCCTCACCCTTTCATCATCCTGAAGTCCCTCATCAATTCAGCCTAATTGGTGTGCCTCTTCCCTCCCGTCTCCTGGGGAGGAGAAGCAGACAATGACTAATGCTGTGGGGACCCAGCCTCATCTCCCGGCGCCTCTGGCTCTCTGTGGGCTGCTGCTGTGTGTAGCCATGTGGGGACCTGCTGTGTCCTCTTCTCCTACCTAGAACGCTGTCCGACTTCACCGAATCGGTATGATCGAGCATAAAGGGAATACAGTGTTCACTCCCTAACCCTAACCTGTTCTTTAAAAAATAAATTAAAAAATAAAAAATTAATAAGGAATCCAGACCGGGGAGGTGCCTCGGAGGCTCTAAAGTGATTGCCGGATAGCTGTGGCAGCTGCTTGCCATTCCAGTCTCGGAAGGCAGAGACGTGGGACCCCTTGATCTAGCTGGCTAGCAAGACTGTCTCAGTGAGCTCTGGGTTTGATTGAGAAATCCTGCCTTGATGAAGAGCTATCGGGGATGAGCCCTGGCGCCAATCTCCAGCCTCCGCTTGTATTTGCGCACACGTGAGCCCACACTTGTGCAAAAAGCATGCAAATACTCAGCACTCGTGTACACATGAAAAATGGAAAAGGAGGAAATAAAAAGAAAAAAAAAACAATTAGAGGTTTAGCCGTGAAAGCTCATCAGCACAGCTGTGGACTAGAACCTAGCTACCCTGACTGGACCAGGGCGGTGCTAAGCAGAGGGCCACAGGGACAGGCAAGTGCTGGCAAGTGAATTAGGTGATGCTCACTTAATTACTGAAGTCGCACCCAGCACAAATGAGATAGCTGATAGAAAGCAGGGAACGTGCTGAATAAACAGGGACTGTGTCCCAGAGCTCCGTGGTCAGCCCCGGATTCCCACTTTCTACCTGTGAGAGCTTAGAAAACTTTCTTGAGACCTAACACTGAGCCGAGAGCAGAGATCTGAGGTCACCCTTGGCTACACAATGAGTCCATCACAGCAGACAGGACATGGTGGCCGGAGAGGCTGGGGTTTTCAGCGTGGCTCCTTCATAGGGTGGTGTGTGTGTGGGGGGGGGGGGGTTGTCCCTGGAAGCTGAGAGAGCCTGGGCCTGACCTGGTAGCAGATGTCACCTGCAAAAGCCCGCCCCCTGGGATTTGCCTCTGCCAGCGAGGCTCTATGTCACGAGGTTCCCACTTCTCCAGACACCGAAGGCTGGCACTGAGTGGCCAGGAACCAAGTGCTCAAACACATGAGGCTGTAGGGGGACGTTTTACATACAAACCATAACAATGGATGAGGTGTTTGGTTAGCGTGGAAGGGCTGCTGTGCAGGATTCCCATGGAGCGCAGGGGTTCCCTTTCCAGAGTGGAAGGTGTGGCTGCCAACTGTGGGTAGACAGATGGGCATGGACTGTCAGTAAGCGGCAGGGTTCCCTTTGGGATCCCCGTATGTACAAAACTCAAGGAATAGGAGAGTGTATTGGGAGCCTGTTAGTCACAACAAAATACGGACGTGATGTAGTCTAAGCAACAAGGGGATTTATTGGCACGGGAAATCTGAAGTAGGGCTGTTGACGCTCCAAATGGAGGCAAGATGGCTGCCAGCAGCCCCAAGCTCCCAGCCCCTTCTAAACCACAATCCTAGAGGAAGGCCTTGGCACTGTTCTCTACCAGCGCCCAGCTTGTTGGACCCCCGAGATGTTGCTTGGGCCGTGTGTCTCCCTGACTGGCTAGGCCTGTGTCATCACCTACTCTGAATACCTACCTGAGAGGCTACGGTGTGTTTGTATGCCAGACCACAAAGGCAGGCAGGCAGGACGGGGTGCATGTCAAAGGACAGGACTCCAGACCGGCCACCTGCATCCTCCCAAGGACTGTCCAGTGCTCCATTCCTAGGGTTTCCCTTCTGAGACCTGGCCTCTTCACCTGGGAGCTTTCATAAATCTCTCACTTCGTGTAGGAAAGCTTCCGGTGCCTTCAACACCACCTGTGCCCTTCCACGCTTTATAGCAACCATTCGGTAGACGTGCCGGCACACCTTCGATTCACATGAGGACATTTGTTTTGTCTTGTTTTCAAGACAGGGTTTCTCTGTGTAGCCTCAGCTGTCCTGGAACTAGCTCTGTAGGCCAGGCTGGTCTTGAATTCAGAGATCTGCCTGCCTCTGCCTCCTGAGTGCTGGGATTAAAGGAATATGCCACCATCACCCAGCTAAAGACCTTTATTCTTAAGACCAGACACTTACACACTTTTAGATTTTATTTTTGTTAGTTTTACTTATGAGTCTGTGTGTGCAGCTGTGCATTCAGGAACCCTTAGAGGCCCGAGAAGGGCGTCAGAATCTCATTTGGAGCTAAAGGTGGTTGTGAGCCGTACAACATGGGTGCTGGGAACTGAACCCAGGTCCTCAGCAAGAGCATCAAGCCCTCTCTCCAGGCTCCAGATGGTTTTCTAACTTTTATCATGAACCGATGCCTGCAAAGCGGACATCCCCACTTCCTCTCTGAATCTCAGCCTGTTCTGGCTCTCAGCACTGGAAACTTGGAATGAGACACAGTGGAGAGGTGGCTAGAGTTCTGGTGACTGTCAGGGATGGGGAAGGTCAGTGGCAGTGGAATGTTGGGCTGGGTGAGCATCAGCAAGCAAGCAAGAGCTGGGTAGGTCTTGCAGGAACAACCTGATTTTCTGTTCTATTCAGTGCTTTGATAGCAAAATGCCTCGGGGATCAAAATGTCCCCCTGCGTCTTTGGCTTTCCCAAGCTGTGAGGCTCAGTTCAACTGGGACCATGTGGTAACCCCCAGGCCAAGCTCTTATCTGATAGGACACAGTCTTCCAGCAGGGAAGATTCCAGACTCTACCCTCATCTACAGCCTGAACAAATGCTCCGCCCATCTCTTGTCTTTCTCCCCTGGGTTGCAGATCCGAGGGATGAGGGCAGAGCTGGGCGGCCCTCCAACCTGTCATGGTGCTCTGGACTTCCTGCTTGAAAATCAGCCGAGCCCAGGTTGCCGTTTCACCTTCCTGCTCTACCCAGGTCATAGCCTGGGGCTGTAGAGCTTGGAAGAAGTCTCCCTGAGCTGCTCTAAGAGAAAGGCCAGAGGCCTTCAGGTCCCCTGTAGGAACCCCCCAGAGAGCATGTCTTCTCCATTTGGATCTCTGCCTGAAGTGCCTATTTTTACCTGTTTTGGGCTTTAATTTATCTGGGCCCAGCTTGCGCCCCTCGTGTCTTACACCTCCCACCCCACCCACCTCATCTGTGAGAAACAGATGTCATCTCTTCAGCATAACACAGGAGGTGGAAACAGCAACTGAAGTCCACAGCTGGCAAGGCCTTGAGAAGGCCAAGCTCAAGGCTAATTGAAGCCCAGTGCGGTGGCGCAGACCTCTGATCCCAGCACTGGGAAGCAGAAGCAGGAGGATCTGAGTTCAAGGCCAGCCTGGTCTACGGAGTGAGTTTCAGGACAGCCAGGGCTACACAGAGAGACCCTGTCTTGAAAAACCACCCCCCCAAAAAAAACAAAAACAAAAAGGATACTAGTTGAGTTGGCTGCTGGTGGTTTGTCCACTTTGGATGGCCACCATCTTGCGGCTGTTTGCTATGTTTCACGTAGTAGAACGACAGATCAGCTTGTTCTTCCTTTCCTTCAGGTGGTCTTCCACTGAGCTATACCTCCTGTCTCTTTCTCTTCCTACAAGGACACTAATCAATCATGGGGTCTGCCCCCATGATCCTTTCTTCACCAAATCGCCTTCCAAAGGCCCCACCCCTGAGTATCATCATACAACAGATTATAGTTCCAACATGTACTTTTTTATTTCCATCTAGCCCAGGCTGACCTTGAACTTGATATATAGCCAAAAACAACTTTGAACTTCTGATACTCCTGCTTCCACCTGCCAGGCACACTCAGTGCTAGAGATCCAGCACAGAGACCCAAGCATGCAAAGCAAGCACTCCCTCAACCAAGCTACACCTCTATCGGCACGTGTGCATCTTAGGGAAGGATAATCCATCACGACAGATGCTTCTTACAGAGATTTTAAAAACAATCCAGGCATGGTAGCTTGCACACACAATCCTAGCATGTGAGGGGCTAAGATGGAAAGACTCTCAGAAGTTAGAGGCCAGCCTAGGGTATGTGGTGAGCTCCTGGCAAGCCTGGGATACCAAAGCGGGCGGGAGGGAGAGTTGGGTTTGCATCAAAGGCTCAAAGCTTAAGAGCAATTGCTGTGGGCTGGAGAGGTGGCTCAGTGGTTAAGAGCACTGTCTGCTCCTCTAGAGGTCCTGAGTTCAATTCCCAGCAACCACATGGTGGCTTACAACCATCTATCCTGAGATCTGATGCTTTCTTCTGGTGTACAGGTGTGCACAGGCAAAACAGTGTATACATAATGAATAAATAAATCTTAAAAAAAAAAAAAAAAAAAGAGCAATTGCTGCTCTTGCAGGGGACCTGGGTTCAGTTCCCAGCACCTGCAACAAGCCACTCATGGCTGTCTATGACTTCATTCCAGGATTTCCATTCTTGTACATAAAGTTAAGCAGGCATACACATGAACACATAAATAAAAATTATATTAAATAAAAATACTGTACACGTGGACACTGCCGCTTCTACTCATTCCCTTCCAGAACATTCCCGGAAGACAGACTGCAAAGGAATTCAATGAGAAATGAGACCTCAGTTACAGCATATTGGAAATTTACTAGCTATCTCCCAAGAAGGCTTGGAAGTACAAACGAATTGCTCTATGTGCCTGAGAAGAAAGGTGTTAGCCACACCACTACATTGTCCTGCAAAGCCAGAATGCTAGTTGAGTAATTTTCAATAAAAAAAAATATATAAGTGGCTTGGTAGAGAGGAGACCAGAAGGAACCCCTGCCCCCGGCCAGAGCACCCTCTGCTTGCCCTTCACTCACTGGTGGAGCGGGGGTGGGGGGGTGGGGGTGCAAACTGATTGGTGATTATGGAGCAAGGGGCTTAAGTAGCATTAGCATTAAATTAATGGCAATGGCACTGCGGATGTAGCTCAAGCCAGAGCACTTGCCTGGATGAATGGCTATGGCCATGGGCTTGATGCTCAGGAGATAACTCACTCAGAAGAGTGCTTGCCATGCAAGCTTGGGGACCTGAAAGACACCATCAGGCAAAGACTCTACTGAATATGTCTATGGTAACCCCAAGCCATCGCCTCCAGGGACACTGCAGGGGCTGTGGATCAGGGTACCACTCCCTCTGCAGAGCTTGAACGGGACAGCCTGTATTGGCCTGTTACTATTTCTGGGCTTCCATGGTTTTCTAACTCCAGTTCCATAAGCACATTGTTCCTTCAGGCATATGAATGTTTAGCAATAAAGCTTTTTAGTCTCTTAGCAATTGTATTCAAATCCTGGTTCAGCAGGTTCCAAAAGACCAACTTACCACTCTTAGAGCTGCGTGCAAAACAGAATCTGGTCAGATGTGTGGTTTTCCAGGAGTTTATAGTGTTTACCAGACTTTTAAAGAGAGATTTCTATTTGATAGTGGGCAGTGCATGCCACCCTCCCACTCATGCCAGGCTTTGGCATGAGCAGGGCTTTTCTGAGTGATCCCATCTAATTCCCACCAAGGCCAAGCCTGGGCAAGCCGAAGAAACATCTTGATAAAGTGGCTTTGTAGGTCTCTTGCCTGGACTAGTCAGTGTCTGTGCTGTGGGCAAGTCTTCTGTATCCTTTTATCTTTCTAGATGAAGGGGCAGGAAGAAGCGTGGGCAACAGGCAGGCGACCCGTGCCACTGCCTTCTTTTCTCCTTCGCTTAGCTCTGTCCACGCTGAGATGAACTTGTAAACGCGCACACCTCCTGCCCCATCTCATGTGCTGTGGTCTGGATGCCACCTTTCTTCCCAAGGTGCCCCTGTGCCTGTCCCTCTTCCTTTTATCCCTGCAGAATCTCAAACCTGTTGGTTCCCTAAAGGTTCCTAGATTGTTCTTTATCAAAAGTGGCACATACCAGTGATCCCAGATGTCTTAGTGTTCTATTGCTGTGAAGAGACACCAGGACCACAGCAACTCTTATAAAGGAGAACATTTCACTGGGGCCGGCTTACAGTTTCGGAGGTTTAGTCTGTTGTCGTGGTAGGAAACACGGCCGCATACAGGCAGACATGGTTCCGAGAGTGCTACATCTGGATCCACAGGCAGCAGGAAGAAAGAGCCTCTAGACCCGCCTTGAGCTTCTGAAGCATCAAAGCCCACCCCCAGTGACACACTTCCTCCTCCAAGGCCACACCTCTCATCCTTCTAAGTGACACCTCTCCCTGATGACTGAGAATTCAAAGACATGAGCGTATGCGTGCCATTCTTACTCAAACTGCCACATCAGTACTTGGAAAGCTGAGGCAGGAGGATTGTGCGAGTTTGAGGCCTGGCAGGCTACCCAACAAGGTCTTGTCTTAAAACACAAGTAATCAGAGAATCCACCAGGTCTAGTGATACAACAGAAGTGACAGAGGGGTGGGTACACTAAATGCCAGGGACAGGGCACCGCATGGTCAGTCAGTCAGGGGAGGCCTTGCCATCAGGTAACAATTAAACCGAAGTCTCTATGGCACAGAGAAATCCTGGGTTTTGGTGTTAGACAGGACTGTGTTCAAATCCTGCCTTTGTACTATTTGTTTTGTGATTACTTTTTTCAGTTTTATTTCTCCAGACAGGGTTTCTCTGTGTAGCCCTGGCTGTCCTGGAACTCTCTCTGTAGACCAAGCTAGCCTCAAATTCATAGATCTGGCTGCCTCTGCCTCCCAAATGCTGGGGTTAAAGGTGTGCGCTATCATTGCCCACTTGGTTTTTTTGTTTTTGGTGGTGTTGGCGGGGGGCGGGGGGGAGGTTGACTTATTTCAAAACACAGGCTTGCTTATATACCCTTGCCTCACCTGGAACTTGTGATATAGACTAGGCTAGCCTCAAAGTTGTAGTGATACGATCCTCCTTTTCTGTCTCCCAAATGCGGGGTTTTCTGGCATGCGTTACATGACTGACTTTGTGTGTTGCCGACTTCTGACTACATTTATGCATGGATGGGGTGGGGCACATGCCACAGCACACATTTGTAAAGTCAGAGGAGAACTCTCAGGGGTCAGGTCTCTCCTTCCACCCAAGTGGGTCCTGGGAGCTGAAACCCGGGTCATCAGAGTGGGCAGTGGCAAGCACTCTCTCTAAGCCTCATTTCCGTTTTTTGGAGACACAGTCTCTAGCCCAAATTGATCTCCAACTCCCTAGGAAGCCAAGGATGACCTTGAACTTCTGGTCATCCTGCCACCGCCTCCTGGGGGTTACCTTCTCCAGTTTATATGTGCTAGAGCTCAGGCTCACATCCCCAAGCCCAGGCACAACTGGGCAGGCCTCCTACTGGCCCAGCTGCACCCCCAGCCCGCGTTTTGTTCTTGAGACAGCACCCCATATCATCAGCTGGCCGAAACCTGCCGAATCATGAGACTGGCCTTGAACTCCTAACCCTCCTGCTGCTACCTCCTCAGTGCAGGAATTACAGGTGTGCCACGCCAGGCCTGGCTGTGAGGGTCGAGTTCCTCTTTCCAGAAGACTCTAGTTTGTGTCAGAGTGACAATGAAAACTAACCAGAGCTCCTACCCTGAGCCCTAATGGCGCAGAACAGAGGGCGTGGCAAAGTCTAAAAGCAATCATGGATGTAATGTGTCCGGTGCCAGGTACTCACATGGGCACCCGTCAGGTGCCCCTATTTTGGGAGGGCCATTCTAGAAGCCAGCACCACTATGGAAACTAAGTTTTCTCTAGCAGTGACAGGGAAAGCTCTTCTTTACACAAAGGAGATTCCCTTTTTTTAAGTTTTTAAAAGTCTATTTTTTTTTTATATGTGGACATGCATGTGTCATGGCATGGACATATAGATCAGAGGAGAACTTAGGTGAGTCAGTTTTCTCCTCCCATCATGTGGGTGCCAGGGATCAAATGCTGACATCAGGCTCAACAGCAAGCCCCTTTACCTCTAAGCTACCCCATTGTCCCGAGGGTTTTTGAAGACCATACTTCTCTCTCCTCCCTGACTGATAAAGGAGAGGTCTTAAATCCACCGATCGCAAAGAAAAAAACAACCCTGGATTGCTTCAACACTTGCTCTATTTCCATCTCTGTAGAGCGTGCTTAAAATAAGGAGCTCATTGCTATTCTGCCCACGGCTGCATCTAACTCATAACTGGACTGGGAATTGAATTCATTTTTCTCTCTTCTGCTAAATACCATTTTTATCTTGGCTCAGTCTGCAAGCCCTTAGATGACGGCATCTGTGCTGGCGGTCCCTGCCTGGGCCTACAGGAGCAGAGATAAAGGACCCCTTCTCAGCTCCCCATGACCTGTCTTCAAGGAGCCGGCTCCCACCCACAGACCCTTTCAGGCTGTCATAGCATTTCTCTTTTTGTTCTCACTTTCTTCGTTCCCGGCTGAGGGATGGGATTCAGTGTCTCGCCAGTGAATCCTGACACACAACCCCCAACACCCTCCACCCCAGACTTCAGGCTCCCTTTCTTTGAAAGAGGAAAATGAGCAAATGGTGAAGACAAGGTTCTCCAAAGGCAACTGCATACTCATACATTAAAAGAGACTACGCCTAGGCTGGGCGTGGTGGCGCATGCCTTTGATCCCGGCAGATAGACCTGTGTGAGATCAAAGCCACTTAAGTGAGAATCTGCTCCAAATGAACAAAACCAAAGCAAAGGGGTCGGGATGGGGAGAGGTCTTAGGGGTGGAGAGATGGCTCATCTGGGTAAGGTGGTCTCATAGCAGGCACGAGGACCTGCGTGATGCCCAGGTGTGAAGGGGTGCTGATGACCCTAAAACTGGCAATCCCCAGGCTCACTGGCCAGCCAGCTTAGCCAAGTTCCAGACCAGTGAGAGAGTCTGTCTCAAAAATAAGGTGCCTAAGGGACAGCTGAGGATGTCTTCTGGCCCCCACATACATGTGCACAGAGTCTTGGGCTAGGGAGTTAATGCAAGACCCTGGCTTCAATCCCCTGGTGGGGGCAGAGAAAGAGTCTTGATTCCTAAAAGGGATGACATCATGTTTTATAGTCAGCCCGAAATTCTTGCTTTTTTTCTAATCCTCTGCCTTAGCCCTATGTCCTCCCACAAACCTCTTCTCTTTACCCCACCCCAGGGTCAGCATTGATGTCATCTCATAAGCAAATGAGCTACACACACACACACACAGAGGGAGTCGTCAGGCCAGGTCCCTGTTAGGATGCCAGGCTTCCCTGAGGACAGCTGGGGTCGGAGGTGTCTTTCAACTGCCTCATTATTTTAATCATTCCGGTTTTCCCTTTTCAGTTAGCGCCGCACACCCGTGAACAGAAGTCCCCGAAACCTGCCAGTGCCGACACTGGGGACAAGGAACGGCAGCGGAGACAAAGAATGAAAGCCCTACTCTGCGGTTGGGGCACCGAGGAAAGCTGGGAAGACAGGAAGTCAAGCTGGAACACCTGGCACCCTCGGCCTCAGGCTGAGTCCTGTTCCGGCCGAGGAGGCAGACGGCAATGGCCAGCAAGCAGACGGCCTCTGGATACACATAGCCTTTGGCTAACTCTGAACCTGTTGTCTACTGGCCCCGCCACCCTGGCTGGGCTACCTCGTCTTTCAGAGATGCACTTTTTCATCTGTAAAATGGGAAGATCTTGACTTCCTGGTTCTGGTCTCAGGTGTAGCTCAGTGGCAGAGCCCTCAGCCACCCCCCCCTCCCCGTGTTCCTGCTCTTCAGAGTTGTGGGAAAGAGTGAAGGAGGCCTAGCATACTCAAAGCCCGGGGGTTCATTCCTACCGGTGAATAAACTCATGGCAGTACACACCTATAACCCTGGCTCTTAGGAGATAGAGGCAGAAGGGGCAGAAGTTCAAGGTCCTTATCAGCTATACAGTGAGTTCAAGGCTAGCCTTTGATACATGAGACCATGCCTAAAAATACAGTGTCTGAGACGCGGTGCACTAAGCACTCATACTTGCAGCGGAAGCCACATGTAGCACTCTTGTAAAACTCTATTTGGGGTGTTTAGGCCTCTACCTCTCTTCCACCAACCCCCCTTCCCATCATAAGTAGGAGACAGAACAGGTTAGTGGGGAGAGGGGGCCCAGACCCCTTTACTTCTCCCGTCTAGTTAGGGTCAAGGGGCTCTTTTAGGGCTCTGTACCAATCTCCGTCAACCACAGCCGCAGCCAGCTGTCTCCTCCCCGCCACTGCACCCTGAAATGTTTCTCTCCGTCTGTCTGCTCCAAACCGCCACACCATCTCTGATCTCTCCAAATTGCTACAGACCACAGGCCCACACCGAACGCCACGCCTTCTCACGCTCACTCTCCTATTTATACTCTCAGAGTCCTAGACCACGCCCCTCTCCGTGCAGCACGTGGTTGGCCGTTCCCATCTGGCAAAAGCCACGCTCGGCACGTGACAATTAACAGGTGTGGACAAACTATAGCCCAACTAAAAACCTCACACTTTCGATTAAAGCAAAAACATATTTACATAACATAACTGAGTTTACAAAGAAACCAAAACTTCCACTATGCATCCTACCTGGTAAATGTCTCTAGTTTGTCAGTCCCGTGCCAGCCGCTTGAGAGCTTACGTGATTAAGACGGGATCCCCACACTGACCTGTGGCGAGGGTGGGTAAGGGGGCACACACTGCCCATTGGCAGCAGCGCTGGCTGGAAGGGACTGTGGAGCCCATAGCTTGGGAGTGCATCTTCCTGCCTGCTGGGGAGGTTAACTGGGTGAGACTGGAGACTGAACACACGGCTTTAGATAATGGGAACATAAAAGGAAGTAAGACCAAGGTAATGGCTGGCCAGTTCCGGGGAGATGTGCAAAACGTCACGGCAGCTAGGGAGGGATTGTGTTTTACCCTCCACAAGGCCTGGTCAAACTAGGGCTAACTGATGAGATGAAGGTGGCTTTTCTGGAGACTTGAGAAATGCCATTGTCCTTCAGGCCCCGAAACGCAACCCTTCCCTTCCCTTCCTACTGGCGCAATTAAGACTGCCAGGGAGGGTCCCAGCTTCTCATCACATGCCCCACCAACCTTGTGAGGGCCCCACCAACCTCATGAGGGAGTTTTATGTAGGAAAATGGCCAAAGAATATGTGGAGAGGGACTGTTGGCCAGAACTGCTGGGTCTGGAAGCTGGAACAAAACCTCCTTGCTGGTTCAGGCTGAAGTGAACGCTCCCTCCGCTGGCCATCAGGGGTAGACCCTGGACCTTTTCCTCACCATCCCCTGGCATGCAGATGATACTTCACAGGGCACCAATCCCTTCCAACCCTGGGTCCCCACAGGTTCTGTTTCAGCTCCATGAGATGGGCACCTGTCTCTGCTCAGGAAACCTCGGCTTAGAGGAAGTAAACACAATCAAAGGGGAAGCTGGCTGTAGTGGCATGTGTGTGAATCTGGCACCTGGGAGGCTAAGTTGGGAGGGTTGTGAGTTCAAGGTCACCCCCCTTCCTTATGTTCCCCAAAAAAGCCAAGTGGGAAGAAAGTGAAAACCACAGCTCTGCTGGCTCTGAGTCCTTGCATCCATGGTTCTGGATTGTTCTTTCCCCGGAGTCCTGGACTGGGCTTTTGCTAAGAAGAAATGGTCCCCTGAAAAGCCCAGGATTCTTTTGTTTCCTGGTTTTCATTCCAGAGGTTTCTGAGGGACACTGGAAGCTAGTGGAGGAGGGAGACTGAGACCAGGGGGCCAGGGCTTTCCAGCCACTCAACTCCCCTGTGACCTGAGCACTGTCCCTCTCTGCTCAGTGGGGGCTGGTCAGCAACAGGACACAGGTTTCCTTTCTTTGTGTGTGTGCCTCTTGGGTGTGGTGGGAAACAAATGAAGCTAGCAAAGTCAGGAGGGCTTTGGAAGTGTTGGAAGCACCACATAACCTCAAGGCATGATTCTGAACATCTTCATCCAAAATGGCAGCTGGAGGGTTCAACCTGCTTCATTCCTCTTTCTCTCCATTCATTCCTGCCTCACTGAAAAAGCACCAAGAGAATCCTGCTCCTCTACCAGATGCTATTATTTTTCTCAGGGACCAAAAACATCCACAGACTCTCAGGAATTCAAGGGGAGAGGGAACAGATCTAAATGATAACTATGACACAGGGATCTAAGGCCTGTTTGTTCGAGATAGGACCTGGCTGTGTAGCGCAGGCTACCTGGTTGTTGATGGAAGGCCTTTTATACAAAGGTCCATCTTCCGTGAGGTGTCCAGGCAGCTGTAAAATACAGAAAGAGGGCAGTGGAGGCCAGGCATAATGCCCATTATCCCAGCACTTGGAAAGCTGAGGCAGGAAGACTAGGAATTCAAAGCCATTCCTCAGGAAACCTAGCTGTGTGACTGAAAACGGCCCAGGAAGAAGCTGACGCAGGCAGACACGTTAGACCACATCCAAGGAAGAAACGTTTAAGTCTCCACACCTGCCTGACCTTTGATGACATCTGGGGCAGGTGACCTTCTGTCTCACAGTCTTGCCTTCCAAAAACCAGACAGATCACAGCAGGACTTCTGAATCCAACCCTCTGCCAATAAGAGCACAAAGGAGCCTGAGGGAATGGAAAGGGGGCCACTGGCTGGCTTCTGGGCTTGTGACCTGTTCCCTAAACCATATGTCCATACAGTTCCCTGACTCAGTAGCCCAGGGCATCGAGGGAAAGGCTGGTGGTATCTTACAAACAAGCCATCAGTGATTAGAAGGACAGTGGGACCCACTACACTCTGTCTTTCCTGAGGAGGGATGCAGGGAATGTCTTTCTGGCTGGCACTGAGCCTGCTGTTCCCACTCAGTGGCAAGAAGGACGGTTGACAGAGGCTCCAGGGACTGGTAAAGGCCTGGCTTCTAGAAAGGCAAGTTGAAAACCCAGCTCCAAGGTAAACTCCAGAGCTGGGACCCCTGCAAATTAGTCTTTTGGCCTGGTTGCCATGGAGACAGACAGGCAGCAGCTGCTAGGGAAGGAGAAGCTGCAGCTTCTACATCTAGGATCTGGAGACACCCGTGGTGGGGGAGGGGTGCATGCCCTCCTTTCTTCTTGGATGCAGAGACCCCTGTCTGTCCCCAGCTCTCAGGCTCTCCACAGTTGCCAAGTCACAGAACAAGAGACAAGAGAAACCCCAATTTCTTGCCTCTGGGCCAACACCCTTCCCAGAATAACGGTTGCCTTCTGTTCAGCTTTTGGAGCAAACAGACCTTCTAGATCCAAGGCCTGGGGCCCTGGGAGGGTTTCTGAGGCACCTCCACATCCTCAGAGGTGAATCCCAGTGTGTTAGCCACCAGAGGCCACTCTGGCCAGCTTTCTGTCATTTTCTCTCTGGAAAACCTGGCTGGCCAGAGAGTCTGTGAACAGCCATTGTCTGGGTTAGGGTGCTAGCTGAAGCTGAGCCCAGAGGCAAATGGCAAGTGACAGGGCTTATTGTCCCCTCATTTGATGCTACACTGATATCATTAATTTGCTGCCTGGCTGGCTTCGCTCTGGTCTGGACCTTGCAGAGCAGAGCGCCCCACCTCCCCCCCAAACCTCCCAGGTTATCTCAGGAAACCGCAGGTGGGAGGGGAGGGGCCTGCGATCCAGGTCGCCCGGTCGCCTTTCCCAGCACAGCTGCCAGTGCCTAGCTTTCATCTTATTCCGTGAAAGGCGAAGCGGGGCGGTGTCATCTGGGGCTTTGAGCTTCTGCGCTGTGCATGTGAGCAGGGTCCTTATATAACAGAACAGGGACGGAGGCAAGAGAGGACAGACAGAAGCGAGCTTCCTGTGCAGCGGGCAGCGGCTCTAATCACGGAGGTAGCGCAGACGCCGGGCGTTATGTAAGGAAAAAGCCCGCACTTAGGAGCACAAAGGCAAGGAGAAAATGAGGCATTACTTCAGGCTCCACTCCCCTTTTCCTGATGAACTCTATTCCAGATCGTTCTCTGTGTTTTCACCCCCTCCCCCACATTACTGTTATTTATAAATTACACAAATGGTATCAGAGCATTTTTACTTAAAAACTGTGTTTGTGTGTGTGTGTGCGTGCGCGCGCGCGCGCGCGCGCGTGCGCACAGAAGTCAAAGGGCAATTCACAGAAACTGGTTCTCTTTCTAGCATGTGGGTCCCCAAGCTTTCCACCAAGCTTGGCAGCAAGTGCCTCTACCTGTTGAGCCACGTTGTTGGCCCAAGAGCCCCTATTTATAAAAGATGTAAATACCAGAGATAAATTGACTTTTGTTGTCCCCTCGCTTCTGCAGACCATAACAATTTCACGTTTCCCTAGACGCTCGGGTTTTCCTTCTCCCATCGCGCCGCTGTGTCCTGCAGCTTTCCCCACCGTGACTTTTCTCACAGTGAACACTCTCCAGCAACTGCCGACCCACACACTCTGTATCACAGATGCCTGGTGGTTTGTTTGCATCATCGCTGAGAGTCACACGCTATTTATAGGCTTTTGTTAATCCGAATAATAACGCTTTGGGCATCCATACAGCTGCTTATGCAGGCGGGGGGAGGGGGGACGGGGGGGGCGGCGTTTCTAGATGTGGAATTGCTGGGGTGACATGTCTGGGTATCTAATTTTCCTAAATACTATGGGGATTTATTTTTAAGCTTTCTGGTTTTGTTTTTTAATTATCCAAGACAAAGATGTCCATTACAAAAAAAAAATTAGAAAACCACACAAGGAGGGAAAAATCAGTCTCTTCATCCAGCAGCCACAACTGTTTACAAAATTTAAAAAGTGTTTTTCTTCCAGTTATTTATTTTTACTTATTATTTCTCTCTCTGTGCAGTGTGGATCTGGCTCTTTCCTTCCACCTTTGGTGGGCTCCAGGAATGAAACTCGGGTTTAATCCAGGCTTTGAGGCAAGCACCTTTGCTGTCCTTTACCACTGAGCCACCTGTCAGCCCTATTTTTGATGCTGTTGGTACAGTGGTCCAATTAGACTGTATCGTTTCCTAACCAGCCTTTCTTAACCTTGTGAGCATTTTCCTATATCGCTAAAGCCTTTGCATAAACACTCTTTTATGATATCATAATGGGTATTGTATGCAAATATCAGTTTTTAAATCCTGTTCCTTTACTGGTGGTTTTTAAGTTGCCAACATTTTTTTCTACTACATGATCTCAGTGATGTTTTTTATCCTAATTCCAATGATTTTTCTTAAATGACATTCCCTAAAGGAAAAGTACTGGTTCCAAAACCAGAGATTTTAGTAAATCTATTTTTAAGTTGAATTTTGCATTGCTAATGTGTGCACATGGTACGGAATTCCAGTGGGACCCAGGATTACAGAATGAATCCTGCTGGCCCCTCTGTATCCGTTTCCTCCCTATAGCAACTGATTTCTTCTTGGTAACATTTCTGTTTGTGGGAGTCACACTGTGTAGCCCAGGCTGTCCTGGGACTTGCAATCCTCCTGCCTCAGCCTCCCAAACACAGTGATTCAGAGGCATGTGCTGCCACACCCAGCTTTGTGTAAGGCTTTGATGGGAGGACTATAAGCACATTCTAAATTGTCATACAGAAGAAGCAATGAATCAGAGACATATTTTCACCTAAGTTACTGGCCGGTTTGTTTATAAGAACTGCCAGATTTTCTGTACAAACAAAACGTTGCATAGAATCCCTTTAGATGGATGTGCCCTAAGTAAATCAATCAATTCTATTGTACTTTAGGTGGGTTTTTTTTTCATCTTTAAGTACTGGGCCAGTGAAGTAATGAATACCGTTACCCACAAGCCAGTCCACACACATCTGAACAATAGATTCCTGTAAGGGAAACCGTGTCCTAGGGATTGGCCATCTTACATTCATCTCAGTAGCTACTGCCTTCTCCGGAAAAGCGACCATTTCTCACCAGAGGCAATGGACAAGGTTAGAAGCTCCTCATACAAATGGCCAGCGTGGAGACACCTGTCTGCTCTCTCACCAGCCCCTCCCTGCTCCTACTCAAGGTGAAACAGCTCAGTCATTCGCACAGTATCTGTCCTCTGTAATCTTTTTTTTTAATCTGTTTAAAAATCGCAAAACTGAATCTTTTTTTTAATGTAGCCAGTTTAAAAAATTTTAGATATGGTGATACGCACTTGTAACCCCAGCACTTGAAAACAGAGGTAGGAGAGTCAAAGAGTTCAAGGACAGCCTCAGCTACCTAGTGAATCTGAGTCCAGCCTGGGCTACACGAGATCCTGTCTGCAAAATCCCAAAGCAAACAATCATTTTAAAGTCGGGAATGGGGAGAATTTCCTTACCCCAGTGTTACCACTGTCTCCGTGTGACCTTGGCTCAGGACTCCTCCAAGGGAGCCCACAGTGCCTTACGACTGAGCGGTGGTGGGAGTGACATAGGACTCGGCCCCTGGCAAGGTCTACTAAAGGTGCCAGCTGCGCCCATCAAACCTAAGACCTGAAGAAAGGAGGCTTCCAGGCTGGGAAAAGGCGGCTGGGCGGGGCCGGCGGCTTTGTTCTTTCAAACGCTGGCGCTGGCCTTGGCGGCCGGGCGGGAGGAAGAGAGCTGGCCACCAGCCCGGGGAGGTGAGCAGTGCCGACCCCGCCCCGAGCCCCATCCGGGGACCAGGGCCTGAAAGGGCCTGTGGCTCGCGCTGCGCGCTGGGCGCTGCGTGCTGCAGCCGCGCTCGCACCTGCGCCCGCACTCGGGACGGTCCCTGCGGGCTTCCCTGGGGTCCATCGCGCCTCGTGCTGGGCTCCCAGCACCCCAGAAGTCAGCCGCGGAGACGCCACGGCTCTCCTACCCTCGCCCGGCCCGGGACCGGCCAAGGACAACGCCAGTGCGCAGCTGTGCGCGCTGCAGGTGTCTTGGGAGCGGCTCCGAAGAACCGGGCGAAGCCATTTTCTGGGCGGATTTGCAAAAAATTTCCACTCGAGGTGTCATCGCCGTGTTGGAGCATCACAGCCATGCCCTCCCCACCTCCCCTTCCTTTCTCTACCGACATGATTTTCCAGGGAGAGCAGACGCCAGCCCTGTGGTGCTCCTCACGTGGCCCCCACCTGTGTGTGTGTGCGTGGGGGGGCATTGTGGCTCTGTGCGCTGACCTTGGGGTTTAGTCTGGGTTCTGCCGCTGACCGCGCTTGGCTCAGTCCCCACATCTTAGCGTTTCATCTTCGGAAGGGAAGGGAAGGATTAAAGCCAAACCAAGGCAGGTATGGGTGAGGTCGGCGGTGGGAGAGGAGAGACTAACCCAATTTATCTTTGTCTTCACTTCATAAAAACAAAATTATATATTTTTTAAACTTGTATATATAAACATATATATATAAACATATATATACAGGGTTTTTCTGCGTGGCCCTAGCTGTCCTGGAACTCACTCTGTAGACCAGACTGGCCTCGAACTCAGAGATCCTTTTGTCTCTGCCCCTTGACCCCCCGAGAATAAAGGCGTGGCCCCACCACAGCCCTGCTCTACTTTTCTCTTTAACCTAGTAAAATATGTGTGTTCAGGGAGTTTGTCCTTCTTAGATTCTCTCTAAAAGCAAACCTTTGACACAGTTCAAGGGCCAGGAATAGGGAATGTGTAAGTCAGATAGAATCTGTGTGGGCTATGGGTCACTCGAGGAAGCTGGAAGCTATAAGCTAGATATGTGTGAAGGTGTGGGCAGAGCTTAAAATGTAGGAAGAGTAAAGGAATGCAGAATAAAGCACACAACACAATATACTTTTTGCAGCATGTCTGGGCTTTTTGTGATTATGTTCAAACACATAAGTATTATTTTCAAAAAGGACAAGAGGAAAACACACTAACGGGCTGTCTCTGGGGAGACGACCAGGGATTGCAGTCAGTGAGTGAGCGGGCAGGAGGGCTCAGGCTAGGGTGTATAGGTCAGTGGTAAAGAGTTCGCCCAGCACTTGCTGGGTCCTGGGTTCCAACATCTATCAGCACTCCGGAAACAAATCTTCAAAGGGCAAGTCAGTTACAGATTACTTAAGGCCTTCTAGGTTGCATAAGAGAAAGCACTCAGGGGCATTGAAGGCTCAGTGGGGAAAGATATTTGCTGCCTGAGAACCTCAGTTCAGTTTCTAGGAACCCCACAGTGGAAGACTAGGACCGAGGAATTTGTCTGCAGGCCTCCACAGGTGCTCCATAGCCCAGACACCCACACACAGAAACACACTCACACAAATAAGTAAATATTTTTAAAAATTTAGATCTCAGGCAGTGGGTTATAATTTTTAAATTTTCTTTTTGGTACCTTTTTTTTTTTTTTTTTTTTTTTTTGAGACAGGGTTTCTCTGTGTAGCCTTGGCTGTTCTGGAACTTACTCTGTAGACCAGGCTGGCCTCAAACTCACAGAGGTCGCCTGCCTCTGCCTCCCTCAGTGCTGGGATCACAGGTGTGCGCCACCGCGCCCGGTTGCTCTCTTTCTGTTTTCTGTTTTCTGTGTGGATGGGGACAATCAAATCCCAGACCTGGCAAGTGTTCCACCACCACGCTGTACTCTGGCCCTGCCCTTACTTCAGTTTTTAAACACTCTGAAGAAGGATTCAAGGCCGCATGACTCCCCAAATTCCTCAACTCAAAGATTCTGCCATCCTAAAAACCCCTGAACCACTCACTCTACCCCTCCCTCCCAAAACAAGGACCAAGGTGCTTCTGCCCCAGAAATACACACACACACACACACACACACACACACACACACACACCGTCTCAAATTCAGTCTTACATCCCTTCCACTTGAATCCAGGGCAAACTCCCAGCTTCCCCCACTTGTGCCAGGTTTACTGTTTCCTCTTTCCAGCGCCTGGTCCCCCCTGCAAACTTTCTTCCTGTCTCTTCAGCTGTCCCTTCCACTAGAGGCTTCCCCTGCTTGGGTTAGGGCTGGCTGTTCTCAGTGCTCCTAGCTGATGGTTTATCTGTTGTGGCCTCCTTAGGGTTTGCCTTCAGTCCGTCACCTCACACTTCTTTATCTGCTGAGGGAACAGAGAGGCTGACCGTGTGGAACTTACCTCAGGGGTGAGTGCTCTGGTGCTCACCTGATACTTAGAAGGTTTTACTTGCTCCCGTTGAGAGGCACAGCCAGGATTTGAACTCTGAAGCTGTGATTCCAGAGTCTATAGTCTTTCATTTTTTTTCTTAATGTCACGAAATCAATCAAACGCAATTTCTAAACCAATAGTTTCTAAACCGGCTCACTTCAGAAGTCTCAGGGCGTGTTAAATCCTTAACAAAGAAAGACATATAAACATCATTCAAAATGGTTCACTTTCTTTTAAAATATAATTATTCCCATTTTGTGTCTCTATGTCTATGTGTACGTATTCGTATAAATTAGTGCATGCAAGTCTGTGTGGAGTTTGTGTGGAGGACAGATGTCAATCCCAAGCAACCTAGGGAGCAATCCATCTTGGTTTCTGAGATCAGATCTTTTCCTGGGACCTGGGGGCTGGAGGATCAGGCTGAGCTGGCTGGCCAGGGATCCTCCTGTCTCTGCCTTCTCGGGGAGTATAAGCGTGTATGCAGGAATTTTTGTTTGTTGTGTGCCCAGGTTTTCATGATGGGTCCTGGGGACCAGACTCAGGTCCTCACATCTGCTCTGGCTAACACTACCTCCCAGAACCCCACATTTTCCCCAAATTTTGTGTGGGTGTTTTGCCTAAATATATGACAGTGCCTTATGTGTGTGCCGTGCCCACAGAAGCCATCGGATGCCCTGGATCTGGAGTTAAGGATGGCTGTGAGCCACCATGTGGGTGCTGGGAATTGAACTCAGGTCCTCTGGAAGAACAGCCAGTGCTCTTAACCCCTGAGCCATCTCTCCAGGTCCCTGCACACAAAACAAGCAAAACCTTCTAAGTGTGTTCTTTGATGTCAACCATGTATATGATGTGTTTTGATCCTGTTCACTGTCACTCTGCTCTCTCATCTCCCTCCCCTTCCCCCTGCGACCCTCAGAGTCCACACTATTGACCACAATACTCTGGGCCCCTTAACACACTTCATCTTTCAGACACCGAGAGCAAAGAGCCCGATGTGCGTGGGGCAATGTTCTGTAGTGAAACACAGACATGGCTCCTATTCCGTGGATCTTACTTACATTTCAGCCTGGAGCGGGGGTGGGAAAGGCCACAGAGAACAATCACATAAGCTGCCCTCCTGCGTCTGGGGTGGGGTGTGGTACTCCGAACAATGAGAAGAGCTGAGTGGAAGGAAGGAGTTCAGGAGTTCATCTGGGACACATTTACGGTGGTGACTGAAGGTCTAGGATAGAAGCTGATGCACAAGTCCACAGTCCGGAGCGCAAACCTAGGCTGGATTTACACGTTTAAATTTCATTAAGTTAGGCTAGCATCTACAAGTTAGCATAGGTGGTACAATGTTCTTACATTTTGTGTGTATGGACATTTTGCTTGCATGTATGTCTGTGCACCACTTTAGTGCCTGGTGCCTTAGGAGAGGAGAAGAGAAAACTGAATGACCTGAACAGGAACCACAGACTGTGGCTGTTGGGAATTGAACCTGGGTCCTTCCAAGAGCAGCCAGTGCCGAGCCATCCCTCCAGTCCTTTGCGTAGGTTTTTGTTTGTTTGCTTTGTTCTCTCTCTTTCTCTCCCTCTTTTTCCTTCCTTTGTTCTTTCTCTTCCTTCCTTCCTTCCTTCCTTCTTTCTTTCTTTTTGGTAGGGACACAATCCCATAGCCCAGGCTGGTCTTAGACTCTTGATCCTCTTACTTCAGCATCCCTAGAGCTGGGATTACAAACCCACACCCAAGGCTCGGTTCATAGACATTTAAAACCATTGAACTGGGGGTGGAGACACAGTTCAGTGGTGGGACACCTGCCTCGTTTGTGCAAGGCCTTGGGTTTGGTCTCTCAGCAAGATTTGAACTAAAATGAAAAGAACAAAACGCACAGGTGATGCTGAGGGCATCAGGGAAGGAAATGAAGAGGAGTTAGCAGAAGGGACTTGGTGTAATGTTCCTTTGGAATGCATACACTTTACCCTTGTTCATTCAAATGCTGATTTCTCCCCCCACTCTCTGGTTTCAATCCAGATATTGTATTGTGATATTTATGCTAAGCATCCTGTCTCAACTCTGTGTAAACAAAATAAAGCAACTAGGCACAATGTTGAGCTGGGAGGAGCCAGAGGAGAGGAAATGAGTAGGGGGAGAGAGGGGGAGAAGAACTTGGAGAAGACAGAGCTGGGAGAGAGATCTTGGAAGTACGTGGAGATGGACTGGACCTAATATGTCACTAAAGGAAAGTACAATGTGGGAAATCTAAATGTTAGGAAACTGTGAGGGCTTGGAGGTTTAGGAGGGAGTAACTATTGCCCAGCATTGTGTTCTAGGTTAACTAAATAAATCCAGTCTCTGTGTGGTGATTTGGTTATACAGTTGTTTGGGACTAACAGCAAACATTACCAGAAGATATATCAATAGTAAATATAATCGCCGCCTACAACAGGGACTAATGGGAAATGGAGCTGAAAGGACTGAGCAGCATGGAGGTAGGAGGAAACCTAGACTGAGGTCAGTATTCTGGAAGCCAAGCGAATACAGTGGTCCGAGGTCCGCGGTGAGCAGGATGATAGGAACTTGAAATTGGGAGGTGAGGAAGGTGGCTCAGTGGGCAAAGGTGTGTGTTCCGAGAATGATCGAGTTCAGTCTCGAGGCCACACGTGGGGGAAATGTCAATGGAGCTTCAACTTCAATCCCACATACATGCGTATCTGAAATTAAAAAGACATCACGGAGACATGGGTAGGACCAGGGACCTGAGTGAATCCCCAGAACCATGGTAGAAGGAGAGTGCCAACTCCTGATGACCTCTGGTGGACACACACAAGCACATCAGGACATGTGTTGGCTGCATTGACACACACACAACACATACATACAAGAATGATAGATGAGTAAATACTTATTTCCCTATTTTAGTTTTTCAAGACAGGGTTTCTCCATGTAGCCCTGGCTGTCCCCGAACTTGCCCTGTTGACCAGGCTGGCCTTGAACTCAGAGATCCAGTTGCCTCTGCCTGCAGAGGGCTGGGTCAAAGGCGTGCACCGCCGCCTCAGCCCCCACCACCACCTGGAGATAAATAGTTTTTAAGGGTGAACAGAGAGAGGGAGAAGGATGGAAGGTAGAGGGTGTAAGGAGAGAGGCACCATGGGAAGGAAGAGGAAGGAGATGTAGGCCATGTGTGTGCTGATAGGAAGGATCTAGAAACACGGAGGAAACAAGATGTGACCAAGTAGCTTGGTGGCACAGGCCTGTAAGCCGAACACCCTGGGAGGCAGAGGCAGGCAGATCTCTGTGAGTTCGAGGCCAGCCTAGTCTAGAAAGTGAGTCCAGGATAGCCAAGGCTACAGAGAAACCCTGTCTGGAAAAAAAAAAAAACAAAACATGTGACAGAGTGCAGGTTCCCCGGCCTGCCTTCATATGTCTTCCTCTTCCACCTCTGTATTCCCTCCCAAGCCCCATGCTCTCCAATCCTTCTGCCATAACCTCTTCCTGGACCTCATCTCTGTGGTAAGGATCCAGGGAACCCTACTCTAGGGTAGATTATCTTATATAAGTTTTATCTTGTGCATAGGGTTATGTTGTCTACATGCATACTGTAAACCATGTGTGTCCCTGGTACCATCAGGGGGGCCAGAAGAGGGCATCAGATCTCCTATAACTGGAGTTACAGATGGTTGTGAGCCCCATGTGGGTGCTGGGAATGGAACCCCGGGTCCTCTGCAATAGCAACAATACCCTTAGCTGCTGAGCCATCTCTCCAGCACTGTGCAGACAGAGGTAGGAAGATCAGAAGTTCAAAGTGAGCCTAGGCTGCATGAGGCCGTGTCTCAAGTAAGTAAATAAATTCAAAAGAAATGTGATGACACACTATAGGCTAAAAGCATTCTCCCAGCCCCGTGGAGAAAGATCAGTCAAATTATCCACCCAAAGTCACAGAAGCTCAGCGGATGTGAGAGTGTCCGCCCTCCACCTTACAATTCCTGTTCTCCCTCTCTCTCTCCCTCTCTCTCTCTCTCCTTCCCTCTGATTTGGAGGCAGGGTTTCACTCTATCCCTCAAGTTGGCCTGGAACTTACCCTGTAGCCCAGGCTTTCCATGGATTTGTAGCCATCCTGCCTGGGCTTCCCAAGTGCAGGGATTCCATGCCCAGCCGCCACAGTTAAAGTCAGCTGTTTAGTTAGCAGCACTGTACTGATGTAAGCATCCTAGCCGGTGTCACATATATTTGGGGTGGCCCTGATATCAACGCTGTGGGGTGGGAGCTCCATGTGCTTTTCATGAATGGAGAATTGGAGGAGTCACACCCTGCATTGACACAAACACGCTGAACAGGACTGCAGTATGAGAAGTCCCTCTGTGATCTATCTTGGGACCCTGGGCAAATGTCTCCAGTTCTCTGACCACGGCCCTCATCTGTAAAGAATAGGAGTGGCCGTTAAGACAATGCAGAGTGACAGAGCCAGACTAGACAGGAGAAGCGCTTGTAACAGGAGGTGCTCTGAATGGCCTACTTGGACCAGTGATGTAAGCAGATCCAAGGCCGAACCAGGGCAGAGGTAGAAGAGAGAAGCCCACACACCATATGGTCCAGTATTCCAATTACAGATCAGGTCAGCAAACTAGTCCTTAAAATGCGAGTTCTCTTCTCTCACTTCCACACAGCCTAGAGAGACAGATTCTGAGTTAAGACCTCTTTCTTTAAAAATAAATAAATAAATAAATAAATAAAAACAATTAAACAATTTGAGCAATAGCAGCACATGCCCTTGATCCTAGCTTCTGGGCAACAGAGGCGGGCAGATCTGTGAGTTTGAGGCCTGGTTTACAGAGCGAGTTCCAGGACAGCCAGGGATACAGGGAGAAACCCTGTCTCCAAAAAGTTACATGTATATATGTGGGGGGTGTTGTGTGTGATATTTGTACTTAAGTAATCATTAGTGTGAATATGCAGACATATGTATACGCATGTAGAATCAGGTGTCTTTCCTTGATCACTCTCTCTTTTTTTTTTCTCTCTCTCTCTCTCTCTCTCTTTCTTTCTTTCTTTCTTTCTTTCTTTCTGTGGGGGTGTTCTTTGAGATAGAGACTCTATATAGCTTTAGTTATCCTAGAACTGTCTCTGGAGACCAGGCTGGCCTCGAACTCACTGTCCATCCATCTCTGCCTCCCAAGTGCTGGGTTTAAAGATTTATTCCACGAAGCCCAGCTCCTTCGTTGTGCTCAACATTTCTTTTTATATGTGCACAATAGTGCAAGTTCTCTGTGGAGGTCAGAAGAATGTGTTGGCTCGTCTGGAGCTGTGGTCACTGGCAGTTGGGAGAGTCTGATGTGATCACTGTGAACTGCTGAGTTTTATGTAGAAGTGGTCAATGCCCTTAACCACCGAGCCTTCTTTCCAACCTCGGTTTTTAATTTAACTTTTAATAGAGCTGAGTATTTCCCTCCCACACCCCCACCAGAAGCCATCAGTGATGGAGAGCTACACCTCAGAGGCCGTATCTCACTCTTGTTGCTATTGTTTGTTTTTTGTTTTTCAAGACAGAGTTTCTCCGTGTAACAAAAGCCCTTGCTGTCCTGGACTCACTTTGTAGATCAGCCTGGGCTCAAACCCACAGAGATCCAACTGCCTCTGCCTCCCGAGCACTAGGAGTAAAGGCGTGTGTCACCATGCCCAGCCCTTGTCACACTTAAGAGTTCTCTTCAGTGGCTTCCTATTTAGGTCGTTGCTTTCGGGGTGTGTGGGGGGAGCGGTTGTCACAGGAGCCCTCTTTGTGCCTCTTCCTCAACTGTGTCTGCAGTAGGACCTCGGACCCAGACATGCCCCTCAACAGTAGCAATGACCCAGATGTCACCAGATGAGATGTTGTAAGACATGGGGTGAGAGGCAGGTGTGGGGGTGCGCACTGTGACCCTCCCACTCAGGAGGCTGAAGTGAGTTTGAGATAACCTGGGCCACACAGGGAAACTGTGCTAAAAAAGAATTATTGAAAAAAAAAAGAAAAAGAAAAAGAAAAGCTAACGAACACGAAGAACATAGGACAGTGACATCTCAACTATTTTGTGCACACGCTTAGTGCAAATACTTTCCCATTGACTTGATGGTAGCACTTGTTTAAGTTATCACCAAGAAAAGCCACTGTCAAATAATTCTAACGTTTCAAGATCAGAAAACAACAACAACAACAAGAAGAAAAATGTAGTTTGGAGTTAACCAAATACTGTCCGTGCTGGACATTTTGAGTAGGGGGCGGTGGCGTGGGCAAGGACAACAATGAAATAGACGCTGCCTTCAAAGCCTCTGCCCTCAGACTGACACCTGCAGGCACCGACTTCCCCAGACAATCGCCCTGGTGATCCCGGGCTGTTCTGAGCTCAGCTGCTGCTCGCCGAGCCTTTATACGGGTTATTAATATACTGACAAGCCACGTCTTCCGGGGGTTTTCTCCTCCCCCTGTTTTCCCTGGAGCCTGAAATTTCCTGAGACAAAGCCTTTCAAACCGCTCTTGAATGAATTGAGAAAATGAATTAAAACGCCGCATGGTAAGTGCTGAATTGGTACCACTCCCGTGGCAGGCAATTTGGCACTATCCAGATCTTAAATGGGCTCGGTCTTTTGACCCTGAAATATCACATCTTGGGGTGTGTTTTGCAGATCGGCTCACCTGTGTGGAAAATGCCAGGTCTTCAGGGTTGTCTGCCACAGAATTGTTTGAAATAGCAAGTTGCTAGGGATGACTTCGGGGCTATGGAGTGAGCATGGTTTAACTCGGTCATGGGCTAGTCATACTGTAGATAGCAGATCATGGACATGCTAGATGCAGGAACCGTGGAAAGACCCTGACATATATAGTTAAGTAAAAACTAAGCAGTTAAACATGGGAGAGCATGGCAGACCACTATTAACATGTAGGAAAACATTCAGGAGCACATAGCTACGAATTCGCTTCTGTACCCTTTAAAGACGCTGGGGATACATAAAAAGCTGAAGCAATGATTTCTTCGGGCAGAGAGGGAGGTGAAGAAATTGGCAGACAGAGTTCAATAAAGTAGGAGGGTTTTTGTTGTTGAGACATGGTCTCTCTAAGTAGTCTTAGCTGTCCTGGAACTCTCTAAAGAGGAGGGGGTTTTGTTTTTTTGTTTTGTTTTTCGAGACAGGGTTTCTCAGTGTAGCCCTGGCTGTCCTGGAACTCACTCTGTAGACCAGGCTGGCCTCAAACTCACAGAGGTCCTCCTGCCTCTGCCTCCTGAGTGCTGAGGTTACAGGTGTGTGCCACCACTGCCCGGCTTGAGGAGAGATGTTTATATTCAAAATGTATGACATTTATTTTGTGCATGTGTGCATGTGTGTGAGCACAGGTGTGCCGTCTAGCACATGTGTGGCTATCAGAGGGCAATTTTTGAGAGTCAGTTCTTTGTACTGTGTAGGTCCTGGGAACTGAACTTGGGTTTTCAGATTTGATGGCAACTTGACCTGAAGAACCATCACGCCAGTCCTAGCTACCCGACCCCTAAAATTTTCTTTTATATGTGGCAGTTTTGTTTGCCTGTTTATCTTTGTATCAACTGCCTGTAGCGCCATGGCAGCCAGAAGAGGGCCTCAGATCCCAGGACTGACTTTATAATGGTTGTTAGCTGCCTTTTGGGTCCTGGAACCCAGGTCCTCTGGAAGAGCAGCCAGTGCTCGGAATGGCAGAGCCACCTCTCCAGCTTGCCCTCCCTGTGTTTGAGAAAGGGTCTCAGTGTTAGGCCGGTGTGATGGCTTGAATGGCCCCCATAGACTCAGGGAGTTCCATTATTGGAGGTGTGGCCTTGTTGGAGGAGATGTGTTACGGGCAGGGAGTGGGAGGGCGGACTTTGAGGTGTCAGAAGCTCCAGCCATACCTAGTAGCTTATGTTTTCTTCCAGCTGCCTGCCAATCTAGTCGTAGAACTCTCTGTACCTCTCGAGCACCATGTCTCCCTGCACACTGCCATGCTTCCCATCATGACATTCATGGACTGGACTGTAAGCCTGCCCCCAATTAAATATTTTCCTATGTAAGAGTTGTTGTGGTCATGGTGTCTCTTCACAGCGACAAAACCCTACCGAAGACTCCCAGACTGACCTCTCACCTGCAACTCCTTCGCCTCTGAGTTCTGAGTGCTAGGATCAGAGCTGTGCGCCCTTGCGCTGTCATTTTATTTATCATCTGAATGTTTAGTATTAAACGAGCAATTAATTGAATTAAAACCATACTCCATTGGGGGTGGAGGGGGCTAGAGTGTTTGTTCTACAGGCAAGAGGACCTGTAAGTCTCCAGCACTCACATAAGGATCCATGTGTGCGTACGTGTTTGTGTGTGTGTGTGTGTGTGTGTGACCCAGAACTGATGGACAGGTTGGTAAAGGTCACTGGCAAGGCCAGTCAGAAAAGCTGAAACTTCCCACACAGTGAGGGTTCGTGTCTTAAGATGGTAAGAAGGAGAGCAACAGAGCATGTGCGTGATAGGTGTTCCTCCACTGACAAACCAAGCCAGTTCAAGCCAAATTAAAGTAGAAAGGCAGGTTTATTGGGGGCGGCTCTCAGGTGGTCCCAAGGAGCTGAGCTAGGGAAGTCAACATGCAGACAGACAGACAAAGAAGAGGGGGTTAGGGAGAAAGAGAGTGGGTACACAGAGAGAGGGAATTTTGGGGGTGGGTATGGGGGGACCTAAATGTCTGGATTATGTAAGGATGAGCTTCTGGGGAGAAGCTCAGCCTCAGGGCTGGAAAGCTCAGGGCAGAGGGCGGGGTATGCCAGCCATGTCTTGATAACAGGTAGGGACTGAGGAATTCTGGGAGAACCTGGAGGCCAGGTCTGCTTTGATATGTTAAATAGGCACTTCAGCTGCTTGTCTGAAGCGCAACAGTACACCCCCCCCCCCCACACACACACACTCTCTCATACACTCATACTGTCTCTGTGTCTCTGTCTCTCTCTCTCACACTCACATTCTTCCTTGGGATGGTGAGGCTGAAGTGTTCATTTTTTTCCTTGGAAGCAGAAGGCCCTAGGTTTGATCCTCAGCAGTGCAAAGAAACTAATAATGAGTTGACTGATTAGCTCAAATCCCCTACTGAGAGCTGAGAATGTAACTAGGAGAGTATGCTGAAGGTACTGGGTTCCATGGCCAACCCCAACCATGAAGTCAAATAGCGGTTCCTCTGGTGTCTTAGCCAGCTTTCCACCACTATGGCAGCCTAGCTGGGAAAGTCACTGGGAAGGACAAAATGTTGATTTGGGCTCAGAGTGTGAGGCTTCGCCCCTGGTCACCAGCTGCATTGTATCTGGCATAGAGGGGAGTTGGGAAGCAAAGCTGCTCCTCATGGAGGCTAGACATACACTCTGCTTACATCCACAAGGAGGGGAGGGGGTCAGGGGCTGAGAATAAACACAAATACACCCCTCAAAGGCATACCTCCAGACACTTATTCCCTCCCACCAATGCCCACATCCTGAAGCTTCTGTTGCCTCCAAGAATTCATTAAGTTCAATCCTGCCCAGAGGCCCCTCCTCTGAACATCACTGCAGTCTGAGAGCAAGCCAGCAAGCACCTGAGCCTTTAGGGAGACATTTCTTCACCACACCATAACATCTGCCATGTGCGAGGCCCTGGCTGTTCCCTAGCATTATGAGAAAACAAATAGTTTCAGAAGTAAAATAATTTGATGAGAAGACTTAATCCAGGAAGGACAATTGCAACAGTAAGGGTGAAAGTCTAATATTCATCCCTTTGACAGCTTCTAGCCATCTTCTCTGGAGCAGTGCGGTTTCACACATGTGCTGCACCAAGGCTGAGCTAGGCTCTGTGCTCAGGGCTTTAGCGCACTAGCTCAGACACCACACCTGAGATGGAGGAGCTAACAGTACAGGAAGTTGAGGGTGACAGAGGGGCGGGTCTTTTACCTATCCTTCTCTCTGAACCCCCAGGCCCTGTACTGGGCACTTAGACATGACATTGCCTTTGCCCAGGAAGGAAGACAAATGTGTGAAATATTCTCAAAGATGGGGTTAGAACAGAGCACTCATATTACAGCTTAGGTCCTGAGGACTAGGGATAAAAGGAACAAAGAAGCCTCGACAATAAATATCACTTCTCCCATGACACCCCTTGGATAAGGACAGGCCCTGGGAGCAGCAGTGGACCTCAGAGGCGCCTATGTGGGAGACAGCCTCTGTGGCCTCCGAAGCAACAATGAACAAAGGCTGTCGCCTCTCTGGGAATAGCAGGGATCTGACAACAGCCCGGTGCGGGTGCGATTCATCAGTGTAGACATCCTTTCTGGGCTTTGAAGCCTGAAGTACTCTGCTTTGGCTGTCTACACAGATCAAATAAGCTGGACAGCTGCCATATCTAGACTTCACTTCGTGGCTAATCCATAGTCACAGCCGGCCCCGTAACAATCCGACCAAGCCATCTGAGTGGAGGCAAAAATAATTCTCATAGGCAAAGATAGGCAGCTCTGAGTTGGAAACATTAACCCCTCACTGCCTCTCAGAGAGGGCGGGGATCTTGCTAGTATAAGGGGAAGAGGGAGGTTGTGGCCCTTCCCAAAAGCTGTTAGCTACCCTTTCCAGTTCCGGAGCCCATCCATGAACGCTGATGAGAACTGGCTTTCAGAGAGGCAACCCCGTTCCAGCCTGAGGAATAGAATCTCCCCACTGCACAGGAAGCACCTTTTTATTCACAGGGTCATTCCAGGGGGAAACTTACACCCATCCCCCTATGTTCTCCAGAAATTCTTGTCGCAGGTGCCAACAGGAGCAGCCATCTAACCACAAATCCAGAAGCCAAGGGGCACTGCTAAAGAGGATGAAAAATGTACACTTTAGTTCTAACATCTACTTCATGCCTAGCTGTGGTTTCCATGGAAATAGACATCTGCTCTAGGGAGAAAGGTGTGTGTGGGGGTGGGGTAGGGTGGTAGAAATGCTTTAAAATAATCAGTGTTTTGAAGGATTAATCTTTTCCTGTCACAACATTAATAGAAATATGAGATTTTTTGTGTGGCAATTTCTTGTATTTGGGGAAAAAATGCATCACATGGGTGAGATCTTCCACTGACATCTCCGGATCCAGTACAAAGACTTCAAGACAAAGTGCTGGTTCAGAAGGTCCCAGACCTGTTGGCTTTGGCGGTCTTTGCCCATTTGCATTACCTCTGCTTGTCAGTGTTCAGAGAGGGACTGTCCTCATTCCTGTCCAGTTTTTAAAATGATTTCTGGGACCAATTTAGAAAAGGAAGCACCTGGCCATTGTGAGGCTACATTTGTGAAAGAGAAAAGCCTGTCAGTGTGCAGAACTGGCTGCTGTTGCTTGCACACTAAGCAAGAACCACTTAGCCTAGCTGGGGTGGGGACAGAGGGAGACTGACTCCGCGCAAGGGCGATTGTTGGAAAATATGCCTCTATAAGCATATTTCAGGCAATAGTGCTTTGCCAGTTACTTGCTTTGTGTGTTGTCTGCTGTCTATATAATACAGTTCTCGTTGTCCTGTAGCCTATTGTATTTTTATCGCTGGTACGTCCCCATTGGTTAACCAGATGTAGGATTCTTTTAAAATTAGGACTGTGTTTCCACAGAGGCCATTGTATGTGTGGTTTAGCTTTTGGGAGACCAAACCCATTAATAAAATAGTAAACTCAAATTAATAAAACCCTCTGCATAGGGTTTCTGAGCAGGTGCCTTCCACCACATGGGGAAGCAGGGCTGGTCAGCAGAGAGGAGGAGTCTAAGAGAGACAGGGTCAGGCTAATTTCTTTTGTGTCTCTGCTATAGTTCTGCTTTATCCAGGCCAGAGGGAACCGTGACCTTGTGGCTCCTTTTGTTTACATTCTCAAAGAGAGAGCCCAGCCCCGCTTTGGAGAGCACGTGCTTCCAGAACAAAAGCAGCACTTTACTGCTGTCAGTGTATCTAGAACTACCATCGCGCTTTCCTTTCCTGTCACCTCAAGGCTTTGGCAAGGCAGATGGAGTCTGCCTTTAAGCTCAGTGGCTTTGTTAGACCCAGGATCAGATTCCGGAGCCTCACGCTGCCCGGCATAGATTCAGGGTTTCCAGCTTGGAAGCTGAGGATGGAGAGAATGCAAATAGCCAAAGGAAGGACCACGCCCGGGACCTGTCACCACGAACTGGGTTAGCGACTGCGATGAAACACGCTGGCAGGTGACACGCTGGCGTGTGTCTATGGAAGGACGCCGAGGAGAGAGGACCGTGCAGGGGCGTGGAGTGGCATTGTCTTGTCACAGGGCAACCGAGCGAGGTGTGGCATGAAAAGGGACACTGCTTAAGGAGCGAACCAGATTCGTGTGGCTCGGCAGAAAGAGTCCAGTTGGTCAAGGTCTGAAAGACCGAAGTAGGTTATGACCCGACCCCTCCCCTGCGCCTCGCCGCGCCCTGCACTGTTCCTAGCCTATTCAGACCCGCGGCCTTGGCCAAGCGCTATTCCGAGGACAGACCCCGGATTTAGTCCGAGCTCACACCTGGGGGGACCCATCCCAGGAGCGCCCCACCCCTCGCATTGTCCTCCCGTCCCACCGGCCCGGACTACACTTCCCGAGATGCTCCGCTCCAGAAGGGCGGACCCCCCCAGGCTTGGAGGCGGGACCGGCCCGTGCCGTCCCCCTCAGCCAATGCGGAGCCCCTCGGCTGGGTCACGTGCCGCTGTTTGGCGCTTTTGTGCGCGCCCAGGTCTGTTGGTGCTCAGAGTGTGGCCAGGCGGCTGGGAGCGAGCAGGTGGGTGCACCCTTGGCTGAGGCGGCGGCGGGACAGGGACGGGGGGACGCGGCGGCCCCCAGCAGCGGACGCGGGGAGCGCGGGGGTCCTGCGGCCTTGCGGGCGGTGGGCGTCCGTCGCCTTTTGTGTGAAGCTCGGGCGGAACCTCGGCTTTTGTCCCCGCTCCCCGGGGACGCGGCTTGGTGGGGAGGGGTCGCGGCCAGCTGCGATCTGGAGCCCCAGGGGCGGGAGACAATAGGGGGCGTGGGCCGCCCCGCGCATCCTCCGCCGCGAGGGCGCGGCTCTTCAGGGGTCCCCCATTGTCTGCAGGAGAGCGAGGCTGCGGGCGCCCGTGTGCTTGAGGGGCGGCGCCTGCCGGGGCTCCCGGGGCTGCGAGGCGGAGGTCGCGGGCTGCTCCGGGGACGAGCGACGGGGGCGGCGCGGCCGAGCCTGCTGCAGCCGCCGCAGCGCTGCGTGGCCGCGAGCTGTCTTTTGGCGGGAGTTGGGGGGGCGGGGGCCACGGGACTGCCGCGAGCTGCCGGCCCGAGAGGGGCGGGGCCGCCCCGGAGGACCGTTAGCCCCGCCCATCCGGCCGCTGCCCACGCGCGCGGGCTCCCGGGTGTGGAGAGGTGCGCGGAGATTCGAAAAGGCGCGGGGAGCGGAGGGGCGGGGCCGGGGGGGTGGAGCGCAGGGCGTGTTCTGATTGGCCCGGGCCCCCCCAGCCCTTGCCCGCCCGGCCGGGACCACGCCCATGCTGGGCAGGGTGCTGCGTTGGGTGCCTTGCCACAGCTAAACGGTCCCCCCCCCTTTTTTTTTTTTTTTTTTTTGCTGCCTCGGATTTCAGTGTCCGGCGTTTGTCCTACGCTTTGAGGCAAAAGAGTGGTGATATTTTTGAAAGATAATCGACAGCTGTTGAGAAGAATCTTTGAGACCTAAGATAGCAAATGTGACAAACCTAAGGCGGGTGTGGTGGCGCACGTCTGAGCTCAACACCCAGAAGGAAACCGCCTGTGTCCCCCTCCCCCCCCCAAGTGTGCGCCGAACATCGAACCCAGGGCTTTGCAAATGTTAGGCAACTGCTAACCCACCGGGCTGAACCCCACCCCTGTACGCTGAGGAGGCTGAAGCAGAAGGATTGCAGTTTCAAGGCTAGACTGCGCCAAATAGGTAGACCCTGCCCTCAAGAGAAACCTAGAGGTTCATAAAACTTCATTTTCCCACTGTTAGCTGGGTAGCTTAAACCCTAGGAACAATAGGACCTGAATACCATTGGCTGCTAGCTTGGGTGTTATTCACCGCGGCATACAGACAAAGCAGGGGAGGGTGTTTCAATTGCACAATGAGTTGTAGACAGAATTAAGATGGCTCCGATCTCATTGTTGGGTTGAATCTAGAATATCTCATGTTGGGTAGAAAAGAAATTGAGGCTAAAGGAAGGAATCCTTCAACCTTGTCATTGAACCTCTGATTTTTAAGATTCTGAGATTTTTTTTTTAAGGAACGTCATTTAATTGGATTTTCTGCTGCCTTCGTTATTCAGTTTAAATTTCCAATATGTTTTAGTGTTTCTGGATGGTTTTTTAATGATGTTACTTGATTCTACCAAATGATTCTCCTGACAATTGTCATGGGTGTGATTTGAGGTCCCTTTGTGCTGACGACATAGAGAATTGCAGAGATTGATCGCATGCTTTGAACATCATTTTCAGGACTTTCTTTACCAGTGGATTGTGTAGCGAGCACAGCCAGTCTCTTGTCTTCTGCTCATCATGGCATCCTCTGGTAGGTAATTGATTTAGAAAAGCTGAAATTGGGATGGGCTTATGGCTTTAGGACAGGAAGTGGTACAGATCTTAAGCTTTTAATTTGGTATTTGTGTTCTTTCAAAATTTAATTTACAAATAAAAAAAGCAATTAAATTTTATCACTTGGATAAATATATGGAAGACATCATTCATAATTAGATAGTTTGGCTTGGTTCAAAGCAAAACTGTGGGGTTTTGCATAAAGCATTCTTTGTTTAATAAAATGATTGCCAAATACTAGTTCTTCCTCAAAATGGTATTTGTTGGCCCAAGATGTTGGGCTTTTTAAAAAGTAGGTGTTATTTCATTTCTTACTTACCCTGTCATTAGCCTTTATTCTGTGTATTAAATTGTTGGATTTTAGAAAATTATAGAGCCCATTATTTGAATGAGCAAGCTGGGTTTTTCTCATTTATTGTAAATCTGATCAACTCCAGATATTCAGGTGAAAGAATTGGAGAAGCGTGCTTCAGGCCAGGCTTTTGAGCTGATTCTCAGCCCTCGGTCAAAAGAATCTGTCCCCGATTTCCCCCTTTCCCCCCCAAAGAAGAAGGATCTTTCCCTGGAGGAAATTCAGAAGAAATTAGAAGCTGCAGAAGAAAGACGCAAGGTAAAGCAGACGATTCACAGGAGACAGGGTGCTTGTTAATGTAATGAGGCAAACTGGTTTTATTTTTGTAGAAAGGAAGAAAGAATTGAAGCTGTACTGTGATTGTAAGTAGGAAATGTCCTTGTGCCGGTGGTTGGAAGAAAGCATCGTTTATTGAGCTCCTGTTAGGAGCCAGCCCCTTGGCTCAGGAGCTATCTCTAATAAAACGGAGACGCCATGCTGGGCTTTGTCTCAGGTAACACTAGCAAATTGTATTATTAAGGCATTTTCCTGAAGTCCTGTTAGTAAGTAGTGGAGGCAGAATTTAAGCTAAGACCTGTAGTACATTGAAGCACATGCTTTTCTTTTAAATTAAATAAAATAAAGCAGAACATTTGTTGGCAAATAACGTTTTTTTTATTACCTTAATTTTGCTTTTTGAGAGCAATAAAAACTTTAAAATTCCAGGGATGTGGTATTGAAACCTACTGAGGGCTGGAGGATTGACCCCACAGTTAAAAACATTGGCTAGTCTTCCCGAGGATCTTTGTTCCATTCCCAGCACCCACATGGTGGCTCACAATCAAATTCCAATCCCAGGGGGTCTCACTGCCTTCTTCTGGTCTTCATGGGCACCACACAAAGAAGTATACAGCCAAGTGTGCAAGCTAAACAACCATGTACATAAGATAAGCTAAAAAATAAAAAGTTGGTAGTGAGAGTCTAGAGAGGTGTGGTTCTCCTACCCCCAGTCTCCAAGAGTGCTTTCTGTTGTCAAGAGGACCAGAATATGCTTCCTAGAATCACACTGGACAATGCACACCTGCCTGGAGCTCTAGTTCCAGGAAACCTGATGCCCTCTTCTGGTCCCTGAAGGCTGACACGAACATGTGCGTATATTCACACAGACTGTACACATAAAAGACTAATGAAAGTTTAACAAAAATTAATAGACAATCAGTATCTCACTTCCCGGAAGTATCTACTGTTAACATGTATTTCCATCTATTCAGTATTCTTAGGAACTTTAGATAGGGGCTAGAGAGTGGCTCAGCACTTAACACACTTGGTGCTTTTGCAGATGACCCAGGTTCCATTACCAGCACCCACATGGCGGTAAACATCAGTCTTCAAGTTACAGGGGATCCAGTACCCTCTTCTGGCCTCTGGTCTCCCCAGGCAGCAGGCATACATGCAGCGCACTTAAATGCAGACAAAACACTCGTGCATAAAATACAAATCTATTTTTACAAAAGAATTGTACATAAATTTTGGTCTCTCTTCCCAGTAACTATGGTTGAGGTTGGCAGATTTAATTTTAATTTGGGGAAACTAAGGCATGAAAAGGTAAAGTAGAAATCAAGCCCGAGCAAGCAACACCGGGGCCATTTGATGTCTAACATGCACATCTGCGTTAGCCACAGCACACGTACATTTCAGTTGCAGTTCCTATACCCTACTGTCAGCACCATCCCCAGGGAGAACGGGAGTTTAGCTGGGCACATCTACCTGGAAAGAGGAGGTAGGAGAATCAGAAGTTCAGGATCAGAATTTCAGTTCCAGGCTAGCCTAGAGTCTGAAACCCTGTCCCAAAGGCAAATAAAAGAATGCCAGCATTTACCATGTATGCCATCTGCCTGCTCTTCCATGTTTGGAGTTTGTGGCCTAGGAGGATGCAGTATAACAGACAAGACAGGAAAGCTAGGCCTTGTGAAAACTGGCACAACTACTGGCAAGTGCCCTGCACTTACACTCTGCAAGTTGGTTCTTAAAATATATGTGAATCTGTTCATTGGTTGCTGCTAAAAGTTCGACAATGCACATTCTTTTCATAGGCTTTGGAGTTAAATATGCAAATTCTTCAAAGTGCCATTCTTAAGTAGATTACTCATCATATGAACATTCTAGAGCAATCCATCTTATAAGGATTTCCTTAACAAATAATTTGGAGGGAAATCTGAACAAGCTGTGTTATAGAGCTTCAATCTGAAATGAGTATAGGAAGATCAGAGGCTCCAGGTGAGCCCTTGCCTACTTAAGAGTTCCAGGCTAGTCTGGGTTACCTGAGATCTTGTCACAAAAAGAAAGGAAGAAAAAAAATCAACCTCTGAATGACCAGTTTTCCAAAGTAATAGACACTTTTCTGCTCCTCACTTGAGTATTTATTTCAAGGTTTCTGCCTCTTTCCCTGATAATTTCTGTTGCAGTGTTAATTAATGCCAAAGATACTTCAGTGGGGCCTTGTTAAACTTTTTTGCAGTCTCATGAAGCGGAAGTCTTGAAGCAGCTTGCTGAGAAGCGGGAGCATGAAAAAGAAGTGCTCCAAAAAGCTATTGAGGAGAACAACAACTTCAGCAAAATGGCAGAGGAGAAACTGACCCACAAAATGGAGGCCAACAAAGAGAACCGGGAGGCGCAGATGGCTGCCAAGCTGGAGCGTTTGCGAGAGAAGG